>CM035845.1:0-477180 GCA_020510985.1 Pholidichthys leucotaenia | reverse complement strand
GGCATCATAAAAGTTGTTTTGAGGCAGAGGCGGGCCCATGATCGAGAGTACAGCAGAAACAACATAGGGAATATTACTTCACATAGGAATGTTGCATCGAAGTGGAAAGATTTTATGACTGAGAGAATATGGTTCCAGTAAGTAACAAATAGTGACTCTGTTGCTCTTTTAAATAATATGTGATCCCCGGGAAACAAAGGGATCAGAACGCAAGAAACACAAAAACAAAATGTATATCGAACAAGCGAAATACTAAAGGGTGGGATTAAGTCCCTCGCCACTGTGTGTTAGCAGCTAAATACACAACCTACTATGGTAGGCTGTGTCCACAGCAAAAAAGAGGAGCAGAAATTAAATCAGCAAAACAAATTTACTAAAGGAGCTCAGGCCCCTGCAGACTAAGTTACGATAAGGAACAACATTAAATGAAAATTTTCAAAATACTCAACACATTACACTATAACAATACAGGATAGGAAAAAAAAATGTATTATTCTCGTCACCATAAAAAAACATGTTTTAACAGATTACGCACCCACTGCAATCATAACCTACGGACTCACGCTATATAATCCAAACATGGTACCTCAAGGATCATCAGCTTCGGACAGGATATTGTTCTTTATGAAGTCCATGGCCTTAGTAGGATCATGAAAGTCCTGACTCTTATTCCCGAAAGTGATCCGGAATCTTGCGGGGTAAAAAAAAGACCAAAGCGCACATCACGTCGGCCTCGTAGCGCCTTCCGCGCATCTGAAAAGGCAGCCCGGGCTTTAGCAACACCTGCCGTGTAGTCAGGGAAGATGCTGATCCTGTTACCGTTATACATCAAAGGTGCCTTTTCCCCGGCTCTTCTCAAAATATCCGCTGCATCTCCATCATAGTGCATCTTGGCGATTATCACTCGGGATCTGTCTGCTCCCGCGGTCCGTGGTGCTGGTGTACGATGAGATCGAACAACTTTCACTTCTCGGTCCATGGATAAGGCTTGTTTAATAATTTTAGCCACCTCGTTTGGATTGCAGGGGCTTTGCTCATCGACACCGACAATGCGGATATTTCCACGTCTCATTCTCCCCTCCAGATCCTCACATTTGCTCCGCAGTGACTTCACTTCACTTTGGAGCTCTTTTACCGAGCTCTGAAGCCAAGTTATAAGCCAAGTTATATCATCTGACCAAGTAGACAAGCCGTCTTTCACGTCTTGAATGTTAGCTTCAATTGTGCCAAATCGTGCGCTAACGGAGGTGGCGTTGCTAGCTATTTCCGAACGTACAGCCTGGACTTCGGCTTTGAGAGAGGCAAAATCGTTAGCTAAGGCATTCTTAAATTCTTCCCGTATAATTTGTGTGATGTCTTCTTTTAAGGATGCCAAAATCTGAGTTTTAAAGCCTTCGTCCGTGGTCAACGTTGACATTGCGCTCTGTGGTTCGTCATTCTTTTCCAGCTCGGCTTGCAGCCTCATGTTGGGCCTATTGGGTTTGTCGGTAGCGTCGAATTTAAACTTCTGAAGTTTATCCATCATGACGATAAAAGTGGGCAGGAGAGTCCGATAATGATAGGTGACGAGTTTGTATTGAGCTTTACCAAAGAAACTTTGTTTTTAAAAGTAAAATGACCAAAAGTCTGCGGGAGCACTGAGGGACACATCTTTACTCCAGCATGGCTCACTAGCGCCCCCCTGGCTGCACTTTCAATATAAAATACAAACAAACTACTAATAACTATACAGAAATTACTTTTAACACAATGACTATTTTTAACATGAATTATTACAAAAGATTAAGATGATATTTTAACATGAACTTATGAACTATTCTTAACTGTATAAAACTCACTCTACTGAGGGCAGAACCCACCCCCTCCTGGCATTACTGATGCCACAACTTCTTCTTAACTATCATTTCAACATATGAAAATGGAAGGCATGTTCTGAGTCTCTCAGGTGGGAGATCTGCCATTTTCTGAGTCTCTAGTTTTCCCCTTGGGTTCTCCTGCACGTTACACAATGTGGATAATGGACAGGACCAGTCTCTTTGCAACCTACAATCCACAGTCCAGCTTGCCTAATTGTGCTTTCCGTGAACTGCCTTCCTTGATGTACAACCTTGGCATGATAGTGACGGATGAGCAGTTGAGGTTACGTGATGCTTGTTTGAGAGAATGGTTGAATTCTTGGATGCTGTGTTCAATGACACATGTTTTGAGGCGACCTCCAACCTTGATCAGGCTTTCATTCATATAGGGGTCAAGAGCCACGATGGGACTTGAAGTGCAGACGGTTTGGTTGGCATGGCGAGCAGCATACTCGTCGGGAAAAGCGTCTTTTTGAACAGACTGGAGGATGAGGTTACTGGCAGCATCCAGCTCCTCTGGAGTGCGTGGCTTGCTACATCGATGCCAGCCCCTGCATGAATGATCTGACAGGTTGCTTGATGAGTGAGAACAAGCTTGGTGAATTAGGAATGCAATGGCACGTACCAATGAGTTCCAACTTGAAAAGCGCTGGAAGCATTCTGGTGAGAGCCCGTTCTTCTGAATGTGAGTAGAAAAGGTAGCGACGACTTCCGGTTATGGCGCTACGTGAGAGGACATGTTTCACTCTGCTCTGCTTCTAGAGATAAAAATCGGCAAATAACTCTCTTATTTGGAACTGAACTTATCCCAGAGTTTGGGCGAGGATATGCCGGGGAAGCCTAAGGCTGGGAAATCAAGTGGAGGAAAAACAGAAATGCCGAAACAGTCCAAACTAACGGACTTTCACGTCTGTGGCGCAGCAGGAAAAGCTGCGGATATGGCGGATGAAACTAGCGGTGGTGCGGTGACTGCTGATGACGGCGGCACAGGTGCAGTGCTGGCTGCCATTAGCTCAATGAGAGCAGACTTTTCCGCTAAACCTGATGAGATTATGGCAGCGTTGGATGCAATGAGAAAGGAATTGGGTGACTGCGTGCAGCGAGTGACGCAGGTGGAGCTTCGTGTTTCCAGTGCGGAGGATGACGTCGGCGGACTTCAATTAAAGGTGCGCACTTTGGAAAAAAAAAATAAATGTCTTGAAGATAATGTCCTGTACTTGGAGTCCCGGTCGAGACGGAACAACCTGAGGCTGGTGGGTCTACCGGAGGGAGCCGAAAGTCGTGGCCCATGCTCCTTTTTGGAGGGGTGGATCCCGGAGGCGCTGAACAACGTGGAGCTACATTCATCAGTTGTCTTGGAAAGCGCCCACCGAATTGGCCCACCGAGAGATAACAAGGCAGCACCGAGGACGCTAATTATGAAGTTCCTCAGCTACAGAGACAGGATGACGATCTCCAACGCGGCGCGAGCCAAAGGAGAAATTAAATACCAGGATCAACAGGTGCGGTTCTACCCAGATTTGGCCTCAGGAATCCAACAATTAAGGAAGCAGTTTGACCCCATCCGTAAAGAACTGCGCAACCTTGGGATTCGTCATGGAGTGATTCACCCTGCAAGACTTTTGGTCACATATAAGGGCAGAACACACATCTTCATGACCCCTGAGGAGGCGCAGGAGCTCATCAAGAAGATCCAGGAAGAGACTGGTGGGGAGCTAAGCATGAACAGAATATAGGGTAGAATATTTAAGCATTTACATAGGCATCTAACTGATGTGAAGCATATAGCAAGTTTACAAAATATAGATTGTATTACATATTAAAAAAAACAAAAACAAAAAAACTATGATGTACAAAATTGCTATAAAATTTTGGAGTTAATTGGAAAATTACAGAAGAGAGTTAATGTTACATTATTAAAAGCAGTAGAGTTAGGGTGATTGCGAGGATGAAGAAGGAGTGGCTTTGGCTGATCCTCGTGGGTGTGAGCGTCAATGGCTATAGCGGGAGAAGGAATTTTTTTTTGATTTTGGGGGTTTACCACGAAGGTGGGAAGGGGGAATTTGTTTGTGTGTAGTTTGTAGGATGAATGTTCAACCACTCATGTTTTTGCTTCTCTGTATGAGCATGTTTATATTGCGAGGTAATCCTAAACCCCCTATTGATCATAAACCAAAGCGTTAATCTTAATTTAACTTCATGGAATTGCAGAGGTCTACAAAATTAAAAAAAACTTAAACAAGTTATGAATAAAATAAAAGACATAGGTTCAAAAATTGTGTTTTTACAAGAAACTCATCTAATAGAGGAGGATGTAAAAAGAATTAGGAGAAGATGGCAAGGAAGAGTGTTCACCTCATCATTTTCATCCCGAGCCAGGGGAGTTATGACTCTCATACATAAATCAGTCCCATTTCAAGTGAAAAATGTAATTGGAGACAAATTTGGAAGATATCTAATTATTCAAGGATCTTTGCTATTAGAAAACATAAATCTGGTGAACTTATACGGTTCCAACATAGATGATCAAAAGTTCTTTGCTAATTTATTTCTTATCATCACTTACAGGGGCAACATATAATAGCAGGGATTTAATTGTACATTGAATGCCGGTATAGACAGATCAACAGGACTGGACTGTACACACAATGGATGCAGGATGATCATTAAGCATTCTATGAAAGAATTGAGATTGCTGGATATATGGAGAGAAATGAAACCACAAGTTAAAGCCTACTCTTGTTAATCTAATACCTACAAGTCATTCTCACGTATTGACTATTTTTTGATCTCCACAGAATTAAGGTCCAAGATTCAAAACTGCTTTTATGATAATATTGTGATCTCTGATCATGCACCCTGTTGTCTCATATATGTAGATAAGAAATTGACAAAGGAGCCAGGTAGGTGGCAATTTCAGCATAAATGGCTTCAGGATGAGGAATTTGTTAAGTACATAGAAAAACAGATAGATGAGTTCTTCGATATTAATACTACACAAACATCAGCATGTATAAAGTGGGAGGCTTTCAAAGCTTTTATTAGGGGACATATTATTAGTTATACAGGTTCAAAATCTAAGAAGACTCGAGAGGAGAGAGTCCAATTGAACACAAATTAAAAATTCTTCAAGAAAAAGTGTATGCAGGAAGTGACCCAAAGTTAGAGAACGAATTAATAATTCTGGAGAGCTGAATATGACAAAAAATCAGCGAATAGAGCTGCCTCGAGTCTTCTAAGATTGAAGCAATCTTTTTATGAACAAGGTGAAAAATCAGGAAAATTATTGGCATGGCAGATTAAACAATTAGAATCTAAAACACCAATTACCAGTATTATAAGTAACGGACAGGTAGTTGTAGATCCTTTAGAAATTAATAGAGCCTTTAGAGATTACTATGAAAAATTATATGATACAAAAAATGAAACTGACTTAACAAAACTAAATGGGTTTTTGGACGGACTATCTATACCGTGTATTCCAAATGAAAGCAAGGAGATACTGGAGTCTAAAATTAGTCAAGAAGAAGTTGGGCTAGCCATTGATAATATGAAATCAGGAAAAAGTGCAGGACCAGATGGTCTTCCAGTTGACATCTATAAAAAATTTAAGAATAAATTAATAAAACCTTTTTGGAAATGGTTTTAGAAGCATTTCAAAATAGTAATTTACCATCATACATGAATAATGCCTTAATTATACTGTTGCCAAAACCAGGTAAACCCTCTAATAAATGTGAAAATATGAGACCAATAAGCCTATTAAATGCTGACCTTAAGATAATCTGTAAAATTTTAGCCAGACGAATACAAGAAATATTACCAATATTATTAACCGAGATCAGAATGGCTTTATAAAGGGAAGACAAGGCTTCCATAATGTAAGAAGATTATTCAATATTATTTACTCTAATAAAGAAGCACCGGATACAGCTCTTCTATCATTGGACGCCGAAAAGGCCTTTGATAGGGTCGAATGGCCCTTTCTTTTTGAAGTCTTACAAAGGTTTGGATTTGGAAATAATTTCATAAAATGGGTTCAGATAATATATAATAATGCTACAGCAGAAATCCTAACAAACAGTAATATCTCAAAATCAATAAAAATCAATAGAGGATGTCGACAAGGCTGTCCACTTTCACCTTTACTGTTTACTATGGCAATTGAACCTTTAGCGATGGCAGTACGTTTACATCCGCAAATATATGGAATTAAGGTTGGACCAACAGAACATAAAATCTCCCTGTATGCCGATGACATAATTTTGTTTATGTCGAATCTTAAAAAATAAATTCCGACCCTGTTGAATTTAATAAAGAATTTTGGGGAAATATCAGGATATAAAATAAATAAAACTAAATCTTCAATATTAATGCTAAATGAATCCCAGAGAAAGCACCCAGCTTCTGAGGTAAATCAATTCAATGTTGTAAATCAGTTTAAATATTTAGGAATCCAAATTATGCCCAAGCTGGAATCAGTCGCCAGTGCCAACTATGAAGCCTTAATGACAGACATTAATGAGTTAATTCAGAGATGGATGTCACTACCAATGTTGATGATAGGGAGAATCAATATACTTAAAAGTAATATCTTACCCAAAATACTTTATTTATTTCAATACATTCCTTTACCACCACCTTCAGATCTATTCTCAAGAATTAAAAAAAAGTTAGTGGAATTTATATGGAACAATAGGAAGGCTAGATTACGTCTGTCCTTACTATATTTACCATTTGATCGTGGAGGTCTGAAATGTCCAAACTTTATGTTGTATTACTGGTCAGCACAACTGAGGTCTATGACATATTATTTTTCATCAAATGATCTCCCTCACTGGACTGAAATGGAATCATACAATTTACCTTTACCTCTTCCCATATTCATATACTCAGACTCGGCAAAAAATTACAGAAACAAGTTAAAAATCCATTTGTAAAGCATATGATCAAAATATGGTGTGAAACTAAAAAATATTTAAAAGAGCCACACTTACTGTCACAATTTAGTCCAATATGGGGTAATGAATATTTTAAACCAGGGAGAGCGGATGCTGTATTTAAAGTATGGAATTTAAAAGGGATTCAAAAAAATTCAAGATTTATATCTGTCATGTTCAGATAACATAATGTCTTTTGAAGAGCTGAGGATCAAATTTAATCTTAATAGAACACATTTTTTTTTTAAATATCTTCAGATTAGGAACTTTATTCGATCAAATCAAAACAATGCTCTCATCCGACCTACTTATTCATCCTTGGAAAAAATCTTGACGAAAGATAGTAAGAGAAAGGGTATTATTTCAGAGTTTTATAACTCATTGGCACTATCTTCAAGTGAAAACTCGCAGAAAAGACTGAATTATTGGAAAGAAGACCTGCAAACTGAAATTTCAGAGGAACAATGGGAATTGGCTTGTACAGAAGCTCAAACCAAATCAATAAATGTACGTCTTAAATTGATACATTTTAAATGGTTAATGCGGATGTATGTTACACCGGTGGAGTTAAATAGATATAACAAAAACATACCAGATACATGCACAAAATGTATGGAACGTAAAGGAACCTTATTTCATTGTTTATGGGAATGTAGAAAAATTAGAATGTTTTGGGAAGAGGTGAGGGGAACAATTGAAAAAATAATTTCAAAACAAATCATATTGAATCCTAAATTGTTTTTGTTGGGTCTGCATCCAGAAAAGCACAACTTTAATAAAAGTGAAAGAGCATTCATAGACCTCACTTTGCTTAACGCCAAAAAATGTATTGCACTATTGTGGAAAAAGACTCATAGACCAGATGTGACTCAGTGGTTAAGACAGATGTTAACAAACCTTCCACTAGAAAGAATAACATACATACTGAAATCAAAGGAAACTGTATTTGAGAATATATGGAGACCTTTTATTGATTATGTAAAGAATTTAAACATAACTTTTGAAGAAGAAGGTGAATGGTGTGTGTGGACCTTATAAATTCCAAACTGGTGAATGTATAATATGTATACTTATGTAATGGATTGCCTAGACTAAACAGAGGAGCATTGTTGAAGACCTGTTCCTGTTAGTGGTTGTTGGTGTGTTTTAGTACATTTTTTTTTAATTATTACTTTAGTGTTAGTGTTTGATTGTTTGTGTTATGTTTGTAAAAAAGGTTCAATAAAAATATTGTGGAAAAAAAAAGAAAAGGTAGCGACTTTTCTGATTTCAGAGTCTGCTTCAGGCTCAATTAACTCAAAGGATTCAGGTGTCTCGGATTCAGGTGGTCTGTAAAGGAAGTCTGGTCCCTTAAACCACATAGTGTTCATGAGCTGTGAGGCAGGTATTGACCTGGTGGCTAGATCAGCTGGGTTTTGCTCTGATGTGACGTAGTGCCACTGTTCAGGGGATGTGGACTGACGTATAAGATGAACGCGGTTATGCACATAAACATAGAAGCGCTTTGAATCATTGCAGATGTACCCAAGAACCACCTTGCTATCACAGTAGAATTTGACAGCATTTGGTTTGTGATCAAGTTCGTCCAGAATGAGCTCCGCCATCTCAACCACTAGAACTGCTCCACAAAGTTCAAGGCGAGGTATCGTGGGCTCTGGTTGTTGTGAAAGTTTGCTTTCCCAAGCACAAATCCGACTTCGCATTGTCCTTCTGCATTGACTGTCTTCAAGTATGCTACTGCCGCAATAGCCCAGCTTGAAGCGTCGGAGAAGATACACAGTTCGGTGTAAGTGGACTTAGAGAGGGAAGTTGGTACATAGCAGCGTGGCACTTTAAGACTGCTAAGATCTTGGAGGGACATTTTCCATGTTTCCCATGTGTCCATTTTGTCCTGAGGGAGAGGAGCATCCCAACCTTGGACACCATTCAACAGTTCACGTAACAAGAGTCTGTCTCTGATTGTCACTGGTGACGCTAGTCCCAAGGGGTTGAAGATACTGTTAATTGTTGACAGAACCCCGCGGCGGGTGAAGGGTTTGTCATCAACAGCAACCTTGAACGTGAAAGAGTCAGTGTTTATGTCCCAGCACAGGCCTAGACTTCTCTGAACTGGTAGAGTGTCATCGCCGAGACTCAAGTCTTTAATACCGGTGGCCAGGTCTTCTGGCTTGAAGGCTTGCATGACTGAGACACTATTCGAGGTGATTTTGTGGAGCTTGAGATTGGACTCGACCAAGGATGCACATGTGCGCTTGAGCAAGTCTATGGCTGCAGATTCAGTAGGGAGCGAAATCAACCCGTCATCTACATAAAAGTGTCTCTCAACAAAGTGTCTTGTGTCGGCTCCAAACTTTGGCTCGCCTTTCTGGATAGCCCTGTGTAGGCAATAGATAGCTACCGCTGGCGACGGGCTATTTCCAAAAACGTGCACCCGCATGCGGTACTCCTGCACCTCTTTTGACAAGTCGTTTTCCTTGTGCCACAGGAACCTCAAATAGTCTCTAAGGTCTGGTCTGACTAAGAACCCATAGAACATTTGCTGGATATTGGCAGTGACTGCGATGAGCTCTTTCCTAAACCGAATCAGCACACCGAGGAGGGTATTATTAAGATCTGGACCTGTTAACAGTACTGAGTTGAGTGACACACCAAATTGCTTGGCACTTGAATCAAAGACAACCCGTATCTGACCGGGCTTCTGGGGATGATATACCCCGAAAATGGGCAGGTGCCAGCATTCAGTGTTATGGGTGATGGGTGGAGCGATCTCTGCGTGATTGTTCTCGAACAGCTTGTCCATAAACTCTGAGAACTGTTCTTTCATTTGAGGGTTTTTTGTTAGGTTGCGTCTTAGTGAGCTGAGTCTAGACAATGCTTGGTCCCTGTTATTTGGGAGCGGCAAGCGAGGACACTTGAATGGCAGAGGAGCGATCCAGTTGTTGTCTCCATCCTGGTGGACTTCCTCCTCCATTATCTTTATGAAGGTCTCATCTTCGAAGGACACGGCACACTTGTTATCATTCTCTGTGCACTCAAAAACTTTGTCCCCAAGCTTTTCTTCCACTGCATTGGGTTTTGAGCTGCGTTTAGAGAGGCCGTCCTTGTACTCCCCGCCGTAGCATGGTTTCTTTTTGATGTTGATGCTGTTAGGACAAGGAGTGAAGAAGGATGGGCGTCCATTGGAGAGCATGTACGTTTTATAAACGTTAACGGTTGGCTTATGAGCGTTAAGGCACACCTCTCCCACAATTACCCAGCCTAGGTCCAGGCATTGAGCAAAGGGAGCATTGTGGGATCCGTTGACATGTTGTCTTACTTTGTGGACTCGTAGGATGTCTCTGCCCAGTAAAATTGCCATCTGTACATCTGGGTCATACTTGGGGATGAGAGGAGCGAGGTGTTTTAAGTGGGCATGAGCAAGAGCGACTTCGGGCGTAGGTATTTCACACCTACTGAACTTTATCTCATCGCATTCAAGGAGAGGAGGGAGGTCTAAGCGTGGCCCTCCACCTACTGGCTCGATTTGGAACCTCACTGCTTCCCTGCCAAGCTTTTCAGTTAAACCAGCACATGTTCTCATGAGGTATGCCAGAGGGGCTACCTTCGATCCCAAACAGCTCGAAGAATTCAGGGCGGGCCAGCGATTTATTACTCTGATCGTCAAGGATTGCATACATCTTAAGGGAGCGTTCTGGTTGGCCTTTAGGGAAAACTCGAACTAGACATACCTTTGAGCAAGAATGTGGGGGATTACCTTCGCCGCAGATCTCAGTGCACCGTGACGTTACCTCAGGTGGTGTGTTGTCTCGGGGCTGAGGCTCTGGTTCAGGTGTGTTTCCTGGCTGGGGTTGCTGACTTGAATCAGGATGCATGGCAGAGCAATGCCTCTCACTTTGGCATTCCTCGCACTTGAGTTTTATGTCACAGTTCTTTATTGCGTGCGTGGGAGAGCAGCAGCGAAAACATCGTTTGTGTTCTTTGAGCATGCTTCGCCTCTCTTGTAGCGGTTTATTCTGAAAGGCTCTACATTTGGCTAGAGGATGCATTTTCTTATGGACTGGACAGTAGCGTGTTAAATCGTCCTCTTTAGTACTAGCGGGAGCAGTTGCGTCAACTTCTGTTTTGTTTACAGTTAGAGGCGTTCTGTAGCTAGTTTGTTTGAATGGTGGTCTCTCACCTTTGCTGAAGGGTTGGCTGCTGCATGCCGCAAAACTTGGGTCATTTCTTGCTTTAGCCTCGTCTTGGACAAACTTTACAAAATATGAGAAGGGAGGGAAGGTTACATCATATTTTTGTTTGTATTTTGAGCCCGCGTGCAGCCATTTATCTTGT
Organism: Pholidichthys leucotaenia; assembly: GCA_020510985.1. NCBI lineage: Eukaryota > Metazoa > Chordata > Actinopteri > Cichliformes > Pholidichthyidae > Pholidichthys > Pholidichthys leucotaenia. The sequence goes on along the minus strand of CM035845.1, from coordinate 466,052 downwards.
AAATTTGGAGGCAACTTTTCAACTATTGGCTTAACCCCACGGGGTGTGTCGAGGTAGGCGAGGCCTGGGAGATAAGCTTCGTCTTTAGCGACACGCAGCTCTAAGCGTAAATCTCCAAGTTCCCTGAGTTTTACATTGTCTCTGTTTGTAAGGCGAGGGAAGTTATCTAATTTTTTGAACAAGGCATTTTCTACTACTTCTGGCGTAGCATAACATTCTTCTAACCTGTCCCATGACAACTGGAGAGCAGCTTTGGGGTTAGTGGCATAGACAGCTCTGATTCTTTTAACGTGCTCTGAGGACTCTTTACCAAGCCACTTGACTAGGAGATCTAACTCCTGGCTATATGTGAGACCAACGTCTTCAATTGCATTTATGAATGACGACTGCCATGCTCTAAAGTTTTTGGGGGTGTCGTCGAACTTAAAGAGTCCGGTTGTGAATAGCTCTCTGCACGTGAAGAACCTAGCAAAATCTGCCATAGGTGGATCACCGCTGTGGGAAGCATGGTAGCTGTTTGGCCTGACATAGTCTCTCGGTATGTCGATGGATCCTTTTTTCATGTACGTTTTCTTGAATGCTGGTGGAGAGAGAGTTTGTTCGGGTCTCCACGGAGTGAATGATTGCGCCCTTTGTGCAGGCTCAACTTGAGGTGTTTCTTCTTCAGCTGGTCGCGCCTGTGACTTTAGCTGGATTTGGTGGTGCACATACTCCATAGTTCTCTGTCTGACAGCTTGTGATGAAATTGTGCTCCTTACACTCTCTCCTTCGTCTAGCTTGGCAGCTGCAGCAGCTTCTAGAACTTCTGCTTTTGCTGTGGTGGCCGCTGTTTCCTTTTCTATCTCCAGCATCCCCAGATCCAGCTCCAGCTTTGCTTGTTGCTCTGCTTGTTCTCGTTCTAGCTTTCCTTGTTGCTTTGCTTGTTCTTGTTCTAGCTTCACTTGTCGCTCCGCTTGTTCTAGCTTTGCTTGTTGTTTAATTTGTTCTCGTTCTAGCTTTGCTTGTTGTTTAATTTCTAATTGTTTCTTACTGTACAAGGCTCTAGCATTCGCAGCTTCAGCAGAGGCTCGCGCCATGATGGCTGCTTCCATTACGTTGGACTTTGAGGATAACTTGGAGCTAGAACGTCTGGAGCGGGAGCTAGCGTTGTATGATAATTTGGCTTCAGAGTTCACTTTTTCTTCCGCCCTCTTCTCTTGAGTGTCGTCCATTGCTGTGTCGTGAATCTTAACTTCACCAACTGCTGACGTGGTTTTTTACTCTTGAGTGTCGTCCCTCGCTGTGTCGTGGACCTTATCTTCACCAACTGCTGTCTTGGCTTTTCACTGTACTGTTATCACTACGTGTTATATACACCAAGTATGTTAACGCAGATTAACAGCAAGCCAAACTCGTTTTTCACGAGCCAGGAAACCGAGCGTCCTGCTCACTTTATTCAGTCTCATTAGACAGCTTACAGTACCTTACAACTGTGGTTCGAAGCTCGTTGAAAAGCCCGAGTGAAAAGCCATTGCTTTTGATGGTGTAGAAAAGAGTTAAACACACAGGAGGAACGTTTCGGACATTTGCAGGCAGGTTATATGCTCGTCTGCCTTTTTTTCCTTCTCTCTAAAATGTCTGCTTCTCCTACCCATAAATCCTAGTGGCAACTGGCTGCACTTTCAATATAAAATACAAACAAACTACTAATAACTATACAGAAATTACTTTTAACACAATGACTATTTTTAACATGAATTATTACAAAGAATTATGATATATTTTAACATGAACTTATGAACTATTCTTAACTGTATAAAACTCACTCTACTGAGGGCAGAACACCGTCTGATGTCCATATCATCTCCGCTGCTAAATTATCATGTACAGTCTACTGGGTATTATCATTACAGAGAAATTCTCACACTGTGTGCTAATTTGTAGTTTGCACATTGCTCATTTGCACACTGTCCATAGGCGTATACCATCTCAGGTTCATATCATCTCTGATACTAATATTCCATTGTCCATTATAGTCATCCAGTGAATTTTCATTCTTCTTGTTTCCTCTAGTTTAACTGCTTTAACTGTCCTAATTGCCTAATGTGTGTTATTAGTGTGTGTTATTAGCATTCATTAGTATTAGGTGTGTTATTACCTTATCAGTGTTGATATGTATCTATTACGTTGACATTAGTTCCGAGAACAGAGTAAGAATTTCACTGCTCAGGAAATGTTGCATTTCTGAACTGTGCACAAGACAATAAAAGTCTTTGAATCTTGAATCTTTGCTGAGAACAGACAGTTCTCACATTTTTTGTTTGTCAGAATATTTATAACAGAAGGGTGATGAATGCTGGGTGGAGGGGCCTCCTTTGAATTTTGGCTAGGGTCCCAAGAGACTCTAGAATCACCTCCGCCTGGGTGGATGTGATATAGTTACATTCCACTGATATGTTTTTCCCCAATGCTTTGAGTTCTGTGTTCAATTTTGAAGGTGTTCAGTGAAGAACTACATTTAAAGGGTCAGTATGACCAAAAGTGACCTGGACCTAATTTGACTGATCATGCAGAGGATTATAAAAAGGATGATTTGTGTGATAAAACACCCTTTTCAAGGGCAGCAGAAGACACTAGACGCTGTCTGTGAGTTTGCTGCATTTACTAACATAAACACAAACATAGTACAAAAATGCTACACTTACACATAAAGACGAAATGAGGCGCGCTGGAGGAGATTGGAGCTCTCGCCAAAGGGAAAGTAGAACAGCCTGGCAGAAACACAGGCTGAGGCGAGGAAAAAAAGACCAATCCTAGCCGGAGTCACGTCTGACGGGAACGGAAAAAGGGTGAAATACATGGAAAAGCTCACCTGTTCACGTTTGTGGAAAATACTGTCACTCAGAGCTTGGCTGATGCTCAGAGGAAGCAAACAGTAGGACACGGCAATGGGGAGAACATTGCCATGTCCTTAACACTAGAAGTCCCAGCATTTTTCTGTCTACCTAGAAAACCCACAAGAGGGCCAATTGGCCCCAAGTCCCCCCTGTGGTCACTCATTTTGTTATGGTAATGAGGCTGTTAGTGGCAGTGTGTGGGGTGAGGGGGGTGTGGGGTGTGAGGTGAGGGGGGTGTGGGGTGTGGGGTGTGGGGTCATGTTGGCTACTTCTGTGAGAATGAGGAATAAAAACACATTCTCTACATATAATTATGTGCAATGGGAAAGTCAAATGATATGTCAATGATACGTGTAGAGATTGAAAGGGTATCTGAAACTAAATTCCTTGGAGTAATAATTGATAACAAACTGTGTTGGAAGTCACATATTAATTATATTAAAGGTAAAGTATCCAAATCAATTGCAATATTACACAGAGTGAAATATTTGCTGAATCAACCCACACTATACACCTTGTATCATTCATTAATACTCCCATACATGACATATTGTAATGAAGTATGGGGAAATACATATAAAACAAACATATATCCACTCTTTATGCTTCAAAAGAGAGCTATTAGAATAATAAACAAAGCAGCTTACAGGGAACCAACAAACCCACTTTTTCTCAAACAAAAAACTCTCAAGTTGAAAGATCTGATTGACTTTAAAACCGCAATAATAATGTTCAAAGTGAAGAATTTATCACTGCCCGCAAATATCCAAAAGTTGTTCCAAACAAGGGAGAAACGATATCACCTCAGAGGAACATGTATATTTCAAAAGCCTACAGTGAGAACTACCACCAAGCAACACTGTATTTCAGTGCAAGGAGTCAGATTATGGAACGATTTTGGACCTGAATTAAAATCATGTACAATGCTTGGACAATTTAAACAAAAACTAAAGGAAGAAATACTCCAAACATATTTACAAGACGACATGTAAACTCACATAAGGATTGACATTTCCAGCCTGTGTTGTGTTGTAGCTTAGTTTTTTGTTTTTTTTTCTTTTTTTCTCTGTGACATTTTGTCTTAGATTTGTTTTGAATAGTAACCGCTTAACTTAGCTTAACTTAGTTTTCTTTTTTTTTCTCTCACATTTTGTCTTCGCTTTGTTTTAAATTGTAATCGCTCTTGTCTTGTTTTCTCTTTTTTCTCTTTTGAATTCTTGGATGGAATATGGGTGGGCAATATAAGCTGCGGCTTCAGCCATCACCCATTTCGGATAACTCACGTTGAATTGTATAGAAGAAGGAGTCTTTGTCTAATTTGACCTTGTTGTTATATTATACAGTTTCTTTTAACCTGTACTGTACTATCCGAAATAAATAAAATAAATTCATTCATTCAAAAACACATTCTATTCTAAAATGTGAACATGTGAATGTCCCATGTGACCATAACGACTCATGTGACTGCAACCAGACAATTGTTTGATGGATAAATACCTCAGTGCACATGGACTATCGCTTCAGTTCCCTCAAGAACTTTGTGGTGAAAGAAGCTCCTCTCCAAGGAACGAAGATGCAGACATTCAACATTCAACAGGTATTGGAAATGATCCTGGATGGAGCAAACCTTTGCGACTCGGATGGAGAAGACATCAAACTTCAGGTGGATTCAGACTCCGAGCTGTCTCAGTCGTCTTCAGGTAAGATTTCATTTCATATTATTTCCTATTTTACATTTCATTTCAGTGAGGAAGTTGGAAAATATAGCACCATGTGAATAGAGCCTCCATATGTTCTGGGATTATTATTATTAGCTTCTATGCTTGCATTTGTGATATCATTTGACTTTCCCATTGCTCATAATTACATTTTTTTCACACTACAGATGAGGAGACTCCCCAACCAAAAAAGAGAGCTCGGCTGGGGACTGATGTGACAGAGACTGCGAAAGACGGCACAGTATGGCATGAAGAACAGGTGGGAACGGGTCCACATTTCACCCCGCCATCACCATACAACGCAGATGGAGAGCCAACAGCTAAGGCCAGGAGGTCAATCACAAGTCGTCTTCAGAGCTTCCTGTGTTTCATCACTCTGGACATGCTTGGTATCATTCAAGAATGTACAGTTCAACATGCAAAGCAAACGGAGCATGTGGGTTGGTTCTTGGGCCTCCCTGAACTAATGGCATTTATTTCCATCACCATTATGCGGGGAATCATCAGGGTGCCATCACTGCGTGACTGCTGGTCGAAAAACCTGGGAAGCCCACAGATCATCGAAACCATGTCCCGAGGGCGTTTCCAAAACATCATGCATCACCTGCGCTTTGATGACAGAGACACCCGCAGCGAGCGAGCACAGACGGATAAGTTTGCTGCAATTTCGAACATATGGGGATTGTTTGTCACCAACTGCATCACATCCTACATCCCTGGTCGACACATCACCATCAACGAACAACTTTTCCCGTCCAAGACTCGCTGCTGTTTCCTACAGTACATTGCATCTAAACCAGACAAGTTTGGGATCAAGTTTTGGGTGGCGTGTGACTTGAAAACCAAATACGTCTGCAACATCCTCCCATATCTTGGCAAGGACCCCATTCGGCCTCGTGGGGAGAGAGTGTCTGAGAGTGTAGTCATGAGGCTCATGGAACCATTCCTGGACAAGGGCAGAAATGTTACCACGGACAATTTCTTTACATCACTGTCACTTGCAAAACGACTACTTAGCCGGAATACAACCATCCAACAACTTTTGGATATTTGCGGGCAGTGATAAATTCTTCACTTTGAACATTATTATTGCGGTTTTAAAGTCAACCAGATCTTTCAACTTGAGAGTTTTTTGTTTGAGAAAAAGTGGGTTTGTTGGTTCCCTGTAAGCTGCTTTGTTTATTATTCTAATAGCTCTCTTTTGAAGCATAAAGAGTGGATATATGTTTGTTTTATATGTATTTCCCCATACTTCATTACAATATGTCATGTATGGGAGTATTAATGAATGATACAAGGTGTATAGTGTGGGTTGATTCAGCAAATATTTCACTCTGTGTAATATTGCAATTGATTTGGATACTTTACCTTTAATATAATTAATATGTGACTTCCAACACAGTTTGTTATCAATTATTACTCCAAGGAATTTAGTTTCAGATACCCTTTCAATCTCTACACGTATCATTGACATATCATTTGACTTTCCCATTGCTCATAATTACATGTAGAGAATGTGTTTTTATTCCTCATTCTCACAGAAGTAGCCAACATGACCCCACACCCCACACCCCACACCCCCCTCACCTCACACCCCACACCCCCCTCACCCCACACACTGCCACTAACAGCCTCATTACCATAACAAAATGAGTGACCACAGGGGGGACTTGGGGCCAATTGGCCCTCTTGTGGGTTTTCTAGGTAAAAAGGCCAAATGGCCCCTCTCTGGGACTTCTAGTGTTAAATAGGTGAGTGGTCAAAGGATTAATGAATGACAGGTGTGGATACGTGAGTAAGGCAGTAACATAATCAGTGACAGCTGTGCAGCCCGTGAAACGGGGTTTTGTTGTATAGAGATTTGTACTTTGGGGCTTGCCGTAGCCGACGCCGGGAAACCGACGTGGCGACGTCAGACGGGCTACGGCCGGTATGTTAACTGAATTCAGACTAAAACCTCCCGTCACATGAATAGCTTCTTCCCCTCTGCCATCAGACTGCTGAACACTAAGTGACTTATTGACTCTCGTGCACTATGTACAGCAGCTCAACCAGACTCATGTCAATCATCACTGTTTTCTTCCTGCATTACCGACTGCACTATATGGTTCTCCACATTATTCAATTCAATTCAATTCAACTTTATTTATATAGCGCCATTTCACAACAACAGTCATCTCATAGCACTATCAACTGTAGGGGGAACCCCCACAGTTGCAGAAAGACCCCAGCAATCAGGCGATCCCCTGTGAGCAAGCACTTGGCGACGGTGGAGAGGAAAAACTCCCTTTTAACAGGAAGAAACCTCCAGCAGAACCAGGCTCAGGGAGGGGCAGTCATCTGCTGCGACTGGCTGGGGGGTGAGGGGATAGAGAAGAAGAAAAGAACAGACATGTAGAGAGCAAACAGCACGATGGGGACTCAATCTATGGGAGAGAACAAACAAATGTTAATGACCAGCAAAAAAAAATATTTCATAGAGAGTGAGGAAAGGAGTGAGGCCCAGTGCATTACTGGAGGTCCCCCGGCTGACTAAACCTATTAGCAGCATAACTAAGGGAGGGTTCAGAAACACATGATCCCTCCCTAATTGTAGGCTAGATCAAAAGGGTAGGTTTTAGCCCTATTCTTAAAAACAGAGATCGAGTCTGACTCCCGAATCCAGATTGGCAGCTGATTCCACAGGAGAGGAGCTTGATAACTGAAGGCTCTGCCTCCCATTGTACTTATGGAGATTCTAGGTATTACAAGTAATCCTGCATTTTGGGAGCGTAGTGCTCTGTTAGGATAATACGGTAGTATCAGATCTTTTAAATAAAAAGGAGCCTGATTGTTTAGAGCTTTGTAAGTGAGAAGAAGGATTTTAAACTTAATTCTAAACTCTATGGGAAGCCAATGAAGGGAGGCCAGAACCGGAGAGATATGATCTCTCTTTCTAGTACCTGTTAAAACTCTTGCTGCAGCATTTTGGATCAGCTGAAGACTTTTTAAAGATGTTTTAGGACAGCCTGATAATAAAGAATGACAATAATCTAATCTCGAGCTAACAAAAGCGTGGATCAGCTTCTCAGCATCACTCTGAGACAAGATGCTCCTAATCTTGGCAATATTACGCAAATGATAGAAGGCAGTCTTAGAAACAAATTTAATATGTGAATTGAAGGACAAATCCTGATCAAAAATAACTCCAAGGTTCCTCACAGAGCTATTAAGAGAAAGAGTAACTGCGTCCAAACTGAAAGTTTGATTTGGAAAGGAATTTCTAAGGTTTTTTGGAACAACAAGAATGACTTCAGTCTTATCTGAATTTAATAGCAGGAAATTACAAGTCATCCAAGCTTTGATTTCCTTAAGACAGGCTTCTAACTTGGCTAATTGATTAGTATCATCTGGCTTCATTGACAGGTATAATTGTGTGTCATCTGCATAACAATGAAAATGTATACAGTGCTTTCTAATAATGTTGCCTAACGGAAGCATATATAAACTAAAAAGAGTAGGGCCTAGCACAGATCCCTGTGGAACTCCATGACTAAGCTTTGAGCTGAAAGAAAACTCATCATTTACATGAACAAACTGGAACCTATCAGATAAATAAGATCTAAACCACTGCAACGAAGTTCCATTAAGTCCAACATAGTGTTCTAATCTATCAAGTAGAATATTATGATCAATAGTATCAAAAGCTGCACTAAGATCTAAAAGGACAAGTACAGAAACTAGTCCATTATCAGATGCAATGAGGAGGTCGTTAGTGACCTTCGCCAAGGCTGTTTCAGTACTATGATGGATTCTAAAGCCAGATTGAAACTCTTCAAGTAAACCATTTCCCTGCAGGTGGTCGAATAATTGCGTAGCAACAACTCTTTCTAAGATTTTTGAAATGAAAGGGAGATTAGAGATTGGTCTATAGTTAGCTAAAGCTCCTGGATCTAGCGTTGGCTTTTTGAGTAAGGGTTTAATTACAGCCATTTTAAAAGCCTGCGGTACATGGCCTAAAGTTAATGAAGAATTGATTATATGAAGAATAAAGCTACCAATAAGTGGGAAGACTTCTTTAAATAACCTGGTAGGAATAGGATCTAAAAGACAAGTTGAAGGTTTGGATGAGGAAACTACTTTGTCTAACTCACAAAGGTCGATTGGAGTAAACTCATCAAGACAGACATCAATAGAAGGAGTTGTAGTAGTTACAGTATTTAAGTTAACTGTGGGAAGAATCTGATTGATTTTATCTCTTATGGATGAAATTTTATTATTGAAAAAGTTCATAAAGTCCTGACTAGTAAGCTCTAAGGGGATGCTAGGATTGACAGAGTCCTGACTCTTTGTCAACCTGGCTACAGTACTGAAAAGAAACCTGGGATTATTCTTGTTCTCTTCTATTAATGCAGAGTAATAACTCGTTCTAGCTTTTCTAAGAGATTTTTTATAAATTAAAAGATGATTTCTCCAAGCTAAATAGATTTCATCTAAATTAGTAGAGCGCCATTTTCTTTCTAATTGACGAGTCTTCTGTTTTAAGCTACGAGTTTCTGTGTTGAACCAAGGAGTTAAAAATCTCTGATTAGACTTTTTCTTTTTTAAGGGGGCCACCAAGTCTAGAGCCTGATGTAGAGAAGCTGAAACACTATCCACCATGTTATCAATTACAGAAGGAGCAAGCTGTCTATAGCTTATTTCCGTTGTGTTGACACATGGCATAGAGGAAACAATCTGCATAAATTTGGAAACAGCATCATCTGAGAGGCATCTACTGTGATAATATTTTTCTTTAGGAGCCAAATAGTCAGAAATAGTAAAATCAAAGGTTAACAGACAATGGTCTGACAGTACAGGGTTATGAGGAGACACTACAAGATTTTCTATTTCTATGCCATATGTCAGAACAAGGTCCAATGTATGGTGGAGGTAATGAGTAGAATTTCCTACTTTCTGAGAAAACCCAATCGAGTCTAATATTGAATTAAAAGCCACATTAAGGTAGTCACTATCTACATCCACATGTATATCGTTGGCCTCATCTCCAATGGAGATGAAGCTGAGTACAGAGGGCTTATCCAGGACTTCGTGGACTGGTGCCATCGGAACTGCCTCCAGATCAACGCGAGGAAAACTAAGGAGCTGGTGGTGGACTGCCGCAGGCATGGGCAGCCCCTCACAGTACCAGTAAATATACAGGGAACAGACATCGAGATGGTGACATCCTATAAGTACCTGGGTATTCATCTGAACAATAAACTAGACTGGTCACACAATACTGATGCACTCTACAAGAAGGGACAGCGCAGGCTGTTCCTGCTGAGGAGACTCAGGTCTTTTGGTGTACAAGGGGCGCTGCTGAAGTCATTCTATGACACGGTGGTGGCATCAGCCATCACTTTTGGAGTGGTCTGCTGGGGCAGTGGCATTACTGCAGCCGATAGGAAGAGACTGAACAAACTGATTAAGAAAGCTAGCTCTGTCCTGGGGCAGCGCCTTGATCCGATGGAGGAGATAGGAGAGAGAAGGACGGTGGCTAAACTGTCATCTCTGCTGGAGTCCGAGTTCCACCCTATGCAGGACATACTGAATGCACTGAGGAGCTCATTTAGCAGCAGACTACATCATCCCAGGTGCACAACCGAGAGGTTTCGTAGGTCCTTCCTACCAACGGCTGTCAGACTGTACAACCTAAGCAGGGCTGCTCGCAGAGATAGCAAAAAGACGTAACAAACTAATAGTTTTTTGAATGCAAAAGATGCAATAGACTTACACAATGGTCCCCTCCGGCATACAACTAGGAACATACCGGTCGCTATGGAGGGTGAGAATATGTATGGGCACATAATCATACCATGTAGGATAACTAAGTAGACGGTTATGCTGTTTCATTCCATCTAGCAACAATGCTCTGCACTGTGTGTGTTTATATATTTGCATATTTATTCCATCTAGCTACAATGCTCAGCACTGGGTGTGTTTATATATTTATATATCTACATATTATTCCATCTAGCTACATTGCTCCGCACTGTGTGTGTTTATATACTTGCATATTTATTCCACCTAGCTACAATGCTCTGCACTGTGTGTTCATATATTCATATATTTATTCCATCCAGCTACAATGCTCTGCACTGTGTGTCTGTGTGTGTGTGTATATATATATATTTTATAGTAATACGTACATATGTTTATTAGCTGCTCTTGCTTGCTTGTTTTTTTTTTCTTGCCTTCTGATTGTTGCTCTGAGTGTTGCTATCCCTGTGCTGTTGCAATCCTGGAATTTCCCCGTTGTGGGACTAATAAAGGCTTATCTTATCTTATCTTATCTTATATTAAAGTCCCCTACTATAATTATTCTATCAGATTTCAACACTAAATCAGCTAAGAAATCAGCAAATTCGGATAAAAATTCTGAATAGGTTGATGGGGGACGATAAACAATGGCAAATAAAATTGGGTTTAACCTGAAATTGCTAAAGTGCCCAATACTGAGGACCAGGCCCTCAAAGGAATTATAACATGTTTTTTGCTTTACATTAACTAGTAATTTGGAATGGTAAATTGTTGCTACTCCTCCTCCACGACCAGAACTTCTGGGATTTTGACAATTTAAATAACCAGAGGGAGTTGATTCATTTAAACCAACATAATCCTCTTGCCCTAACCAAGTCTCTGTAAGGGAAATTAAATCAGTCTGATGATCAATTAACAGATCATGGACTAACAGAGACTTGGGAGTTAGAGACCTAATATTTAACAAACCACATTTAATTTTTAAATTATGAGGAGGAACAGAGGCCAAATCATTCAATTTAGAGGCTTTATGTTTAATTTGAGTTTTACCAATATTTTGCTTTATCACTTTGGGATGCTTATATATTATATTTTTATTTACTTTGGAGGGAGCAGACAACGATTCTCTGATGGGGAAGACAGGGGCTAAGTTGAGGGGTGGCGGATGAAGAGGAGCTGCAGAGAGGCGTGTAAGACTGCAACTCTGCTTCCTGGTCCCAACTCTGAGTAGTCATGGTTTTGGAAATTTGGATAAAAAAGATGCCAGATTGTTAGATAAATGAGAAGCACCATCCAAAGTGGGATGAATGCTGTCTCGTCTCATAAGACCAGGTTTTCCCCAAAAAGAGCTCCAATTGTCAATGTAGCCCACGTCATTTTTAGGACACCACACAGACAGCCAGCGGTTCAAGGATGACGAGCGACTAAACATGTCATCACTGGTCAGATTGGGGAGGGGCCCAGAGAATACTACAGTGGCAGACATCGTTTTGGCAAACTCACACACCGATTCTATATTAAGTTTCGTGACTTCCGACTGCCGGAGACGGATGTCGTTAATGCCGGCGTGAATAACAATTGTGGAATATTTACAGTTACTTTTAGCCAGCATTTTCAAATTTGACTCGATGTCGCCTGCTCTGGCCCCAGGAATACATTGGACTATGGCCGCTGGAGTCTCTAGGTTCACGTTTCTGACTACAGAGTCAGAAATATATATTTCTGACTCTGACGTATATCTGCTGCTCGCTAATATATTTAAACTGCTGACTAGTATTACTCACTCTTATTCTGCACATTATTGCATGTATAGTTTATTTCTTTTATTTTATCATGTTTAATGTTGCAGCATTGCACCGAGACAAATTCCTAGTTTGTGTACTACATGAACAATGGCAATAAATCTGATTCTGATTCTGATTCTGATTCTGAATGTGAATCTCAATAAAGGTCAGCTGGTTGCTCAGTTCAACATGGTTAAGGTCTCCCGTTATTAGGACATAGCATTTTGGCAACTGAGGATTAAACCATGGGAGCGTGCATTACACCACCACGTCTTTTCTTAGAGTCTATGGATGAGCCAACAACGCCATGGTGCCACTGACGGGAGGTGTAATTTACCGTGGCTGGCCTGGGTGGCGCTGACAAAGAGAGATGGAGGAGCCTGTTTATTCACTGGCTTGGTGAGGAGGGCCAACGAATATTTCACACGCTGGTTCAGGTTCAGGTTCAGGTTCAGGTTCCTTTATTTGTACCCGTAGGTAGATTTGTTTTGCAGTCAGGTGACATCCATATTTACAAACCACAATTACATTCAACATAGACACAAACACAGGCACACATGAAGCTGACTATAAACATGATAAAAATACTCAAGGCTCCATCAATCAGGGTATAAAAAGACAAAGAGATGAGAGAAAAACCAGAGATAAGAGAGAAGGGTCATATTAAAAAGTTAAAAACTAGTCAAAGAGGTTAAAAACTCAAAGGTCTAAAACCCAATAAAAGATTTAGAACCCAAGTGACATCCTACAAAAATAAGTAAATATAAAATGGAGTTAATAAATAGGTACCTAAATTATGTGCAATATATTGTTACAGCTTGTTCAACTCTTTGACAGCAGCAGGAACAAAGCTGTTTTTGTAGCGCTGGGTTTTACTTTTTGGCACAGCAAACCTCCGTCTTAAGGGAAAAAGCTGAAAGTTGCAGTGCAAAGGGTGGGAGTCATCATTTAAAATGGAGGTAGCCATCCTCTGTACTTGTCAGGTTAAATATCGGTTTAGCAGAGAGCTGAGGAGAGCTAAATCTGTGTATTCTGAGAGACTCCAGCAGCAGTTCACTGCTAACGACTCGGCTTCTGTGTGGAGAGGACTGAGGCAAATCACCAACTATCGGCCTCAGGCTTCTAAAGGTCAGGATGACAAAGCCCTTTGTCAAAAACTGTCCCAACATTACGCCCGTTTTGACACCTCGTTAGCTGTGTCCAACTCACCCACTCCACCCAGCTCCACTGCCTCCTCAGCCCCTAATTCATCAAAAGCGGTCCACCCCTCCTCCTCCCCCCCTGCCCTTGTCATCAGTGAGCAGGACGTGCACAGACAATTCTCCAGACTGAACCCGCGCAAGGCCCCCGGTCCGGACGGCGTGTCTCCCTCCACCCTGAGACACTGTGCGAAAGAGCTGGCTCCTGTCTTCACAGACATTTTTTAACACCTCCCTTAAGCTATGCCACGTGCCGACCTGCCTCAAATCCTCCACTATCATCCCTGTCCCCAAGAAGCCACGGATTACTGGACTTAACGACTACAGACCTGTAGCGCTCACCTCTGTAGTCATGAAGTCCTTTGAGCGCCTGGTCCTGTCTCACCTCAAGTCCATCACCACTCCCCTCCTGGACCCGCTGCAGTTTGCCTACCGTGCCAACAGGTCTGTGGACGACGCAGTCAACCTGGCCCTCCACTCCATCCTGCAGCACCTGGACTCCCCGGGAACCTACGCCAGGATCCTGTTTGTGGACTTCAGCTCTACATTCAACACCATCCGCCCCGCTCTGCTCCAGAACAAGCTGTCCCTGCTTGGCGTGCCTGACTCCCTCTGCAGGTGGATCACCGACTTCCTGACGGACCGGAGGCAGCATGTGCGGCTGGGGAAGTCTGTCTCGGACTCTGTTAGCATCAGCATCGGATCACCCCAGGGCTGTGTACTTTCCCCCCTACTCTTCTCCCTTTATACCAACTCCTGCACCTCCTCCCACCAGTCTGTTAAACTGATCAAGTTTGCGGACGACACCACCCTCATCGGGCTCATCTCCAACGGCGACGAGTCCGTCTACAGGAAAGAGGTGGCCCAGCTGGTGTCCTGGTGCAGCCACAACAACCTGCAGCTGAACGCTCTGAAGACAGCGGAGATGATTGTGGACTTCAGGAAAGTCACAACCTCCTGCCCCCCCTCACCATCACAGGCTCTCCCATCACCATTGCAGATTCCTTCCGCTTCTTGGGCACCACCATCACGTGGGACCTCAAATGGGAGCCAACCATCAGCTCCCTCATCAAAAAGGCCCAGCAGAGGATGTTGTTTCTGCGGCAGCTGAGGAAGCTCAAACTTCCCACCAAGATGTTAGTGCAGTTCTACGCGGCCATCATCAAGTCCATCCTCACCTCCTCCATAACCGTGTGGTACGCAGGAGCCACTGCCAGGGACAGACTAAGGCTGCAGCGCGTCGTGCGCACTGCTGAGAAGGTGATCGGCTGCAAGCTCCCATCTCTCCAGGACCTGTACATCTCCAGGACCCGGAGGCGTGCTGGCCGGATCATAGCCGATCCCTCACACCCTGGTCACGTACTGTTTGCCCCCCTCCCCTCAGGTAGAAGACTTCGGTCCATTCAGACTAAAACCTCCCGGCACATGAACAGCTTCTTCCCCTCTGCCATCAGACTGCTGAACATTAAGTGACTTATTGACTCTCGTGCACTATGTACAGCAGCTCATGTCGTTCATCACTGTTTTTCTGTTGCATTATCGACTGCACTGTGGTACCCCATATTATCTGCTACTTGCTAATTTATTTAAAACTGCCTTGACTAGTATTACTCATTATTATTATTATTATTATTATTATTATTATTATTATTATTATTACTTATTATTCTACACTTATTGCATGTTTTTAGTCTTTTAGTTTTTAGTTTATCTCTTTATCTCATCATGTAATGTTGCAGCATGGCACCGAGACAAATTCCTAGTTTGTGTACTACATGAACAATGGCAATAAATCTGATTCTGATTCTGGTGTACAGGGATGTCAGACTCAGCTGTGACTCACCAAGCAAATGACTGGACCATCTAACTACCTGATCCAAGGATTTTCTCTGTTTCAGTTTTATCTGACCAAACCATGACACTAAAGAAAAGGATAAAACAGATTCAATAAAAGCCCGATAAAACATTGTCATTATGGTTCAGTCAACTTGGAAGCGTGCAAGTTTTCTCAAGCAATGCAAGTGTTGCTGACCCTTTTTGCACACCCTTTCACAGTTCTCTTCAAAGTTTAAATTACTATCAATAATCGTCCCAAGATATTTGTAGGATTGTACACATTCGGTGGCCTGGCCTTTTAGTACGGTGACTTTGTGCCTGGGAGTTTTCCTCCTAAAGTCCTGTGCAGACCAGCTGTGTGGGATTGTGACGTATATCTTCAACATGAGCCTGAAACTGGGGAGGGTACCACAGCTGTGGAAAACATCTTGTGTGGTACCTGTACCAAAAACTTCCCACCCCAAAGACCTGAACAGCTACAGACCGGTGGCCTTGACGTCCCACTTGATGAAGACCCTGGAGAGACTGCTCCTTGCTCACCTCCGCCCCCTGGTGGAACCAGCGATGGATCCACTCCAGTTCGCCTACCAGTATGGCATTGGGGTGGAGGATGCGGTGATCTTCCTCCTTCACCGTTCTCTGTAGTAGTAGTAGTAGATTAGTTTATTTGACAGGGACAGTGCAATAAACATAGACAATTAATCAAAGACAATCAATCTGATGTGTTGCACATAGAGTGTATAGCTATTAGCTAATTTGCAACTCTTGTCCCTGGATGGGCTTTAGAAAAAAGAATCAAGATAAAAAATATACACAATAACCACATATTTGTACATCAATGCAGAAAAATTATAAATACACAATTATAAATATTATAAATATTATAAATACACAAATATAACAGCCTGACTCACATTTAACACATATAACATAACTCACATTTGCCTATTTCAGGCCTTCCTCCCTCCGTCACTCACTATAAACAAACACATTTATTCCTTCCCTTCATTCACTCTCACTTTGCAGACAAATAATTCATACATGAGTACATTCTTGATTATTTTTCAGCCAGTTTTTAACATTTTTAGTGAATGTTTTAAAGTCCGTTATTATTTTAATTTCATTTGGCATTGTGTTCCAGATGTGACTGCCCTTTATAGAGAAAGCTGTTTGTCCAAATGTGGTTCTGCGGTGGAATATTTTACAGTTATTGTTAACAGAACTCCTGGTGGCTCTGCTGCTGTCCTGTCTTTGGACGAAACCAGCAAGTGGCTCGGGTGCTGATTTATGGAAGCATTTGAACGTTAATTTCAGTAAACAGAGGTCAATGAAGCTCTCAAAACTCAATAGGTTGTATTTTTTTAAAACATTACAGTGATGCCACCTAATGGGCTTTTTGTCCAAGATTTTTAGGGTTTGATTATATAATGAACCTATATGTCTTATTGTGGAAGGGGCTGCTTGAGCCCAGACTGTCAAACAGTATGATATATGAGAAAAAACCATAGAATGCATATACAGTGCAGCTGCTTCGTAAGGTATGTAATATCTAATTAATTTAAAGCAGTTCAGATTTTTTTTTACTGTTTTTGAAATTTTCTTTATATGAAGATTAAATTTGAGTTGAGAATCTAGTACAATGCCAAGGTATTTGAATTCTGTAGCTAAACTGATGTCATGATCATGTATATTAACTTTAAAATGTTGCAGGTTACATTTTTTGATTGAAAAGCACATTGAAACTGTTTTCTGAAGGTTCAGCAATAGATGGTTCTTGAGGAGCCACTCTTGGACATCAACCATACTTGTAGACAGTACATCTGCAGCCTGTGCTGGAGTCTTGGCAGCTGTGTAAATAACTGCATCATCTGCATAAAGTTGGCATGTTGCAGCTGAGCAGTGTAACGGCAAGTCATTAATAAAAATGCTGAAAAGTAAAGGACCAAGAATGGACCCTTGTGGGATACCCATGCGGTTGTTTAAAAATGAGGATTTATCCTGGTGAACTTTTACACACTGTTCTCTATTCTGGAGATAAGATGCAAACCATTCTAATGTATTTGGGGAGAAGTTAAAAGATACCATTTTGGATAAAAGCAAACTGTGGTTTACAGTATCGAAAGCCTTTTTGAGATCTAGAAAAACAGCTCCTACCACATTACCCCTGTCCAAGGACTGTTTGACGTTTTCAATAAGGCAACAATTTGCTGTTTCTGTTGAGTATCCTGGTCTAAAACCAAATTGATGTGGATGAAGAAGTTGACTGTCTTGTAAGTAGTCTATCAGCTGTGTAGCTACAACTTTTTCAAGAACCTTAGATAGGACTGGTAAAATAGAGATTGGGCGGTAATTGCATATATCGTCTTTACTGCCTGATTTATGAACTGGTATGACGACAGCTTTTTTCCAGCCAGATGGAAATGTACTAGACCTAATGGAGAGATTAATGAGATGAGTCAGTGGTTTGATTAATATTTTGCTGTGCATTTTGAGAAAGGAGGTGCTCATATTGTAGATATCATTAGTTTTTGAGTTTGACAGTGTTTTAACAATACCAGCAATTAACTTCTCATTTACCTCATCGATGTGAAAAGTATCTGTTGGAAGTATGGAATTTGTGTTGTTGAGCACATTTGGCAGCACAAAATTGTTTGTTAAGTCTTCCACAGAGCCCACAAAGTGTGAATTAAATTCATTTGCCAAAGTACCTTGTCACTGACGGTCTTGCCATTGATTCTAAGTTCCTTTACCCCCTTCTGATCGTTTTTTTTATTAGTTAGGTTATTTAAATGCCTCCATAGGGAACTGTTGTTACCCTTTGCATGATCTATCAGTTTATTGTAATAAGATATTTTTGATTTTCGCAGCTCATGTACCACTTTATTTCTTAAACTTTTGTACACAAGGTGATCATTTTGTAGTTTGGAGGTTAGTGATGTTTTCAGTGCATAGTCTCACCTCTTCATAAGTTTTCTTATTTCATTATTTAACCATGGTAGGCTAATCTTCTGTTGTCTACTTTTAATTTGCTTTGAAAATTTTTCTATAGACTTTGTGATTGTTGCAGTTATAAAATTACAACAATCATCTGTCCCACCTGGAGAAGCCCGGGAATATGGTGAGGATCATGTTCTTTGACTTCTCCAGTGCTTTCAACACCATCCAACCGATGATCCTGAAGGACAAGCTGCTGCACGCATGGGTGGACCAGCACCTGTCATCATGGATCCTGGACTACCTCACGAACCGGCCTCAGTTTGTGAGAACCCGGGACTGTGTGTCCGACACGATCATCAGTAGCACGGGGGCCCCCCAGGGAACGGTGCTGGCTCCCTTCCTGTTCACTCTTTATACTGCGGACTTCTCACACAACACAACACACTGCCATCTACAGAAGTTCTCTGATGACTCTGCGATCGTTGGCCTCATCTCCAATGGAGATGAAGCTGAGTACAGAGGGCTTATCCAGGACTTCGTGGACTGGTGCCATCGGAACTGCCTCCAGATCAACGCGAGGAAAACGTAAGGAGCTGGTGGTGGACTGCCGCAGGCATGGGCAGCCCCTCACAGCACCAGTAAATATACAGGGAACAGACATCGAGATGGTGACATCCTATAAGTACCTGGGTGTTCATCTGAACAATAAACTAGACTGGTCACACAATACTGACGGCACTCTACAAGAAGGGACAGCGCAGGCTGTTCCTGCTGAGGAGACTCAGGTCTTTTGTGTACAAGGGGCGCTGCTGAAGTCATTCTATGACACGGTGGTGGCATCAGCCATCGCTTTTGGAGTGGTCTGCTGGGGCAGTGGCATTACAGCAGCCGATAGGAAGAGACTGAACAAACTGATCAAGAAAGCTAGCTCTGTCCTGGGGCAGCGCCTTGATCCGATGGAGGAGATAGGAGAGAGAAGGACGGTGGCTAAACTGTCATCTCTGCTGGAGTCCGAGTTCCACCCTATGCAGGACATACTGGATGCACTGAGGAGCTCATTTAGCAGCAGACTACATCATCCCAGGTGCACAACCGAGAGGTCTCGTAGGTCCTTCCTACCAACGGCTGTCAGACTGTACAACCTAAGCAGGGCTGCTCGCAGAGATAGCAAAAAGACGTAACAAACTAATAGTTTTTTGAATGCAAAAGATGCAATAGACTTACACAATGGTCCTCTCCGGCATACAACTAGGAAAATACTGGTCGCTATGGAGGGTGAGAATATGTATGGGCACATAATCATACCATGTAGGATAACTAAGTAGACGGTTATGCTGTTTCATCCCATCTAGCAACAATGCTCTGCACTGTGTGTGTTTATATATTTACATATTTATTCCATCTAGCTACAATGCTCCGCACTGTGTTTTTATATATCTACATATTATTCCATCTAGCTACATTGCTCCGCACTGTGTGTGTTTATGTACTTGCATATTTATTCCACCTAGCTGCAATGCTCCGTACTGTGGGTGTTCATATATTTACATATTTATTCCATCTAGCTACAATGCTCTGCACTGTGTGTTCATATATTCATATATTTATTCCATCCAGCTACAATGCTCTGCACTGTGTGTCTGTGTGTGTGTGTATATATATATTTTATAGTAATATGTACATATGTATATTAGCTGCTCTTGCGTGCTTGTTTTTTTCTTGCCTTCTGATTGTTGCTCTGAGTGTTGCTATCCCTGTGCTGTTGCAATCCTGGAATTTCCCCGTTGTGGGACTAATAAAGGCTTATCTTATCTTATCTTAAAGTCAATAATCATGTCTTTAGTTTTTGTTGTATTCAGCTGCAGGTAGGATTCCTCACACCAGTGAACAAAATCAGAATCAGAATCAGAATCAGAATGAACTTTATTGCCAAGCATGCTTTTACACATTCAAGGAATTTTACTTGACATTAAGGTGCGCTCATGTTAAGTGCTCCCTAATGACGCGGCAGCCGACAGGCGCCTCATACAGTGGGGGTAAAGAGGGGGATGGGGAAGGGGTGACACATTGGGCAGAGAGAAAAAAGCATAGTTATCAAAATCAGACAAGTTAATTAATTACACTGAGATTTAGAATGAACATACACTTGCCTGCTTTCCCAGGGAACGATGGTGACTGCTGCAGTGTGCTTGGTTCTTCCTTTTCCAGTAGGGATGGTGATGGTGGACCCCCCCCCCCCCAGAAGACAACAAGGAGTTGCCCCAACAGAACTGATGATGAGCGGATCCAGACCAGGAATCACAGAGCTCACAGCAGCTGAAGGGAGCTCCGAGGAGGAGGGAGGAGCAGCCGAGGCAGTCCGGGGACATGGAGCTGATGGAACAGCGGGAAGAGATGACCCGGAGGCTGATGCTGCTATTTTCACCTTCCGTTGTGATGCAGGGAAAACAGCTGGCTGGGAGGCGGAGTCTCATTGGCGGCCCAGGACAGGATCCGGACGGGAACCTCGTGGAGGAACGGTGACAGGTGGAACCAGATGAAGATTCTCTGCGTTCACCGCAGCTGGAAGGCGCAGAAGGCTTCCCTCTCGTCAGAATGACCATGTCCCGGGGAGGAGATGGAGGCCTCTTGGCCGGATTGTCCATCGGTTCACAGTTCTTCTGCCGTAAAACCGTTAACGCCGCCAACCTCTCTCTGCCATCTGGATACGAGGTCAGGAGGTAGTATTTTAAGGCCCTTTGCATGAGGTCCAGGTACCAGTGTGCGGTATCTGAGGGGGGTGAACAGACGGGCATTGGACAGGAGGTCATCAACCTCCATGAGATCATCATCATAGCAGTCTGTCGGGGGCGAAAATGACTGTTTCATTTAGGTCTGATCAGATTTCTCCATGCAGCTCTGTAATTCGCCTTCCACTGCCAGGAACTCCTGACCTTGTTAACCCAGGCGACGTCCGAGCCGGTATGAGTTGCTCTCTGACTGACCATTTCATGAAACTGCTTGCGAAGTATTTGAGTACCGCTAGCTTTTGCTGGACTAGTGACACATTCTTGGCAGATAGAGGTATTATCAGTGGCAAGGACAGGCCAAGACAAACTGACTCCAGTATCTGTTGCAGTGACTGACCAGATGATAGGTCTGTTTATTTCTGCTCTTTGTGTAGTGCATGTCACAATGCACCGACTGGCAAAAGTCCACCACAGACCTTGTGACAGATGTGCTTATCTGCCAGGATGTCCAGTCTCACCCCGTCTAACTGGGAGTGGTCCACCACAACTCAATACAATACGCCATCTCTCCAAATAACACCAGCACCCGGAAAAGGGAAAAAACTCAAGCCCAAAAAACAAACTACTGTGACTGGCACCTCACTGACTGCAACCTACTGTTGTGTTTGCCCCTTTAACCGGAGTGGTGGCTCAGTTGGTAGAGCATCCGCCCCACACCTGGGAGGCAGAGGTTCAAATCCCGGCCGGGTCATGCTGAAGACCATATCAAAGTGGAACTTCCTGCCATCCAGCTTGGTGCTCAGCAATAATGGAATGGAGGAGGGAAATTTGTGGTGGCGCCTTGCATGGCAGCGGCCCTCTGATTCTACACTTGGGGTGTGTGTGATTAACACTGTAGATAGGTAAAACACAATCTCGTTCTACTGTACATGATTGGTTTTACAGTTGAATGACAATAAAGGGTGATTTAAGGGCATTAATGAGGTGCCAGATACCACCAGAGAGTTTGCTAGTTTATTTACAGGAGGAACAAAATAAAGAGCTATGTGGAGCAAAACACATACACTAAAATAGAACACAAAATAAAGAACTTGAACATCAAAGCAAGAGAGTAGCGAGGGTGGAACCAGACACTATAGAATAACACGAATGATTAAGTGAGGACCAATTAAACACAGAAGGAAGACTGGAGCCGAGGATAGGGACTCCAGTCCTGGTAGACGCAGGTCGCAGGGAGGAGCGAGCCTCAGCTGCTCCTTTAAATACTGATAACAAAAAGCCAAGAACCAAACAGGAGAGGAGGAAACATAATGACCAAAATCATGCTCAGCTGTGACAGTGCCGGCTCGACTTTGACAGCCGGACGTTCAGCCGCGGCGCTGTCACAGTAAAATCCCTGGGAACACCAATAATAACCAAACACAAATAATATGGGAGAAAATGGAAAATACTGAGTAACCCGAGCGCGGAGGAGCTCAGCGCTCGGATCACCACACAATGTCGTTGTTTGGCGTATTCAGTTCTGACAGCGCTGCCAGAGGATGGCGGAGTCGGTGAAGAGGTTTGTGGCAGACCAACACCAACTGGCGGTGGAGGGCAAATTTTGGGCTCTACAGGACGAGATGGTCCAGGATCAGTTGGCGGAGCATGTTTGCTGCTCAGCTGCCTGGTCACAGCTCCTGACCTACTCGGGTGAGTTGAGTCTGGCCTGCCGCTATTGAGATTGTCCAGCAGTTTGAGGGCGACTGAAGTATTAGCGAGGGACCTCGGTAGAGAGTCTTCTCTTCTGCATTAAATGTCCCGTCGACTAAAGGCGCTGACAGGCGCGGCCTGATGATGAAGAGAATGTTGAGGATAAAGAGTACGCTTCCATGTCAAAATAAGGTCTACCCTGGAACGCCAAGACGTTATGGCTGTGGGTCCGCTAGACACAAGTATAAGTCCATAGAGTATCCGGCTAAGGGGGAAGTGCTGTGGGAAATGTGGCCTGCTGCACCACTTTGCGCGGTCCTGTAGGAATTTTAAATGAAGGGAACGTGAAAAGGGAGGGGGCTCCTCCGTGAAGACTCCCACTGTTGTTCATACAGTTTTACCAGAATCCGGTGGCCGCATCTATTGCACGGTGTCTCTGGACTGAGTTGAGGTATCGATGCTGGTGGATATGGGTGTGGTGGCTTTGATTTTAAAGGCCTTGTCCAGACGAAAATTCAATATCGCTAAATCATATCTTAAATTTTTGTGTGAGACGAGCTAATTTGAACCGCACATGTTTTGGTGTCAACAAATGTCGCATAAGGTGACAATGCGCTCTTGAAGTACGCTGTCCTTGAGAGCTGTCTGACTCAGCCAAGCGATCAGCGGCTAAGATGGCCACTGACTGTGTGACATCATCACAGGGAGAGACACGCACACGCTCGGCGGACATTGCTTGATGTTTACGTTTTAAAATCGGCGATTACGGATATTTCTCGGAGTACTTGTGGATTACAAATAGATTATTTATTAAGATTAGGATTTCAGGAATTGAATTAATTATGGTTTGGCGTTGTGTTGTCTACGGGTGCGATGTTATACCAGCGGAGCATGCGGTGAGTGTTTTTGAATATCCCGTCCTTGGGAAAATCAGAACGGCATGGGTGAAATTCGTTCAGAAAACGCGAAAAAATTGGAATGATGTCGGTAACTCACCCAACATGTGCAGTAGACATTTCGTTGACAGCGATTTCCAGAATAAGATGCAATTTATGTCACAACTCGCCGCTCATCAGCGGCTTCAGCTGCGCGCACACCTGCGTAGTACAAATACAAAGATGCGAGCACTACATACGATCCCCCAGCTCCTGAGAGACTGCAACCTAACACAAAAAACAGTTTCACACAATGAAACAACAGTGCATGTATATAAAAATTATTATCCCATTGATTTTCATCATTTTTGGTCACATATCTCACACCTACAATTTATTTATTTCAGGCACAAAGGGCTGTGAAAAAGTTGTTGATATGATCAACAAAACACGGGTCCTCAGGGATGTGCGAAAGCTGAGTCCAGGGCAGCAAACTTCAAATGTGGAGGCTTTCCACAGTCTGATTATTCATTTTGCACCAAAGAGTGAACACTTCGCATTCCTTGGAATGTTGACAAGGTGAGGAGATGCAATATGTGACCAAAAATATGAAATGCAATTATAATAACAGTGCCAATTACATAGAGTTTCTGCTGATAGATCACTTATATGTCCAAAAATAAATCATTGTGATAATATTCTAATTACAGACTTTGTTTAGCTGCAATGCACTATAATGAAAATGCAGGCCCGCAAGCAGGCACAGAATCGTGATGGTGAGGCCGGTCTTCCATCATCAGGTACCCAAAATTCAAAAAAGGGGCGAGATACACTGCAAGCAAAGAAAGTTAATCCAACTTTCGGTGAGTATAAGAAATATTAGTATCATTTTCTAGGCTTGTATATGATATTTACAGTGGGTGAGGGTTGGGTCTCATTCAACTTTCACATTTCATAGCTTTTATCAAATTATGTTAATTTGGGGTCAAATTTGTATTTCATACTGTAGTCAGATGGATGTCTAATTTTTATTGAATATATTTTTTTTCAGAATATGTGGATGATCTGATGAATACTCTGTTCAACAAAACCTTGGTTGATCCAACCCACTTATTGGAGCAGTGGCACTCTGTACAAGCCAGAGTTCCTGCCACATTGAGTGACAAATTTCAGCGTCCCATCAAAGCTGATGCTGTTGAGCAACATGTATCTAGATTTTCAAACTCAAACATGTAAAAGTAGAAGAAATTTCCAATTAGCAATGAAAGTTCAGCTTTCAATTGTTAGGGAAGCAACATATTTTGCTAAGACAAACAAATATAAGCCTAAGATTTTAAGAGAAATGTGCTTTTAAACCCGAATTTTATACCATAAAATGGTAGAAAAATGATTCAAATGTATATGACATGCGACTTTGATGAATGCTGAAATATTAGAATTATAAAATTGACATGAACATTAATAAACTCAATATATGATTTTACAAAACTTTATTTAAATATCATTTTTCACAAATCTAATCTTGGTAGGCAAAATGCCTTGTAGTGATCCGATGGGAATGTTTCTCTGATGAGGCTCACAGCACAGGCAGGCAATATCACCCTCACTTCTTCCTGTGCTGACGTCACTGCTGCCTGCCCCTATCGACAGATGGCGGTACTGCAGCATCACTAAGTGAAAGATGGGCTATTACCAAATAAAGTCATTTATGGAGGCTGGTGACACATATTAAATCACAGGAATGGCCAGAATAGAATATTTTCATACAATCAGTTTATTAGTTCAATAAAAAAATGTCACCGTACGAGGACTTTAAAGCTACAAACTATGAAGAGTCTGTTCCCCTGGTACCACATCCAGAAGACGGTGGCCCCATTTTATGGCTATGGTAGGATTAGGATTGTTGTACTGGGGTACATCGAGCTAACGGCAAGTCGTGGAGCATGGCGGATGTCCAGATGGTGGTGACTGCCACGGGATCCAACATTATGGGATGCAACACGTTCTACAGCTTGGGCTTTTCTACTGCCAGCGAAACCGGAGAGGAGTGGTTGGGTGGAGGTTTGCGGAACTGACCCCTGCCGGATGTGGATGATGATGCGGTTTGGGACGCTGATTGGTCTGGACTGGGAGAAGACAGCAAGGAGGACCGTCACGAGGTGCCTCCCCGGGATGGACCCAATGCCAGAGCCCAAGCTACCCTGGGTGTGGCATCTGGGCTGCATGACAGGTCCCAGGTTGGTAGGCGGAACCGGGACATCAGCTTTCAACAGCAGGGCTTGACCAGCAAGTGCGCTCTTAAAACGCACCAGAAGACGGCCTTCGAAAAGGGCTTCAGGCCAGACCCGGCAGAACATAGGGTCCAAATGGGAGCCCCCCCCCCCCATGGCGGAGGGATCCGGACAGACTTATTAGAGCTCCCCTGGTGGTTGGTGATATGTTTCACCCTAGGGTGGAAACTCGGTCGAGGGGGTTCCTTCGACATCGTGGCCAGTACAATGACCAGGGGCGGCTACAAGTGGAGGCCACCTGGAGTGACGGCTACCTGGGCCCATCAGACGGAACATTTATCACATGTCATTCTGCATATAAGCTATCTCTACTGGGTTGTGCTCCGATTGTGCTTTTGATGAATTTATTTGAGTGTTTGATTGAATATATTTGGTGAAACTATTTGAATTTTCTTTGAAAAAAAAAGCAAAAAATACTAAATTAGGTTGTGAATTTTCTTCTGAGGGCTGACAGGCCATGATAATTAGCATACATTGAGGTCAAACCTGTCTTGTAATTGGAATAATGTTAATAGGTGCTCTGAGGCTCGACCTGTTTGTTATGTATAGAATTAGGCTGGTATTAGTAAGATGGCGGCCAGGTTGGACGTGGGTGGACCGGGGTGGCTGACTGCCGGTTTCCGGTAGTGACGCCACCCAGTGTATAAAGGAAGTGGGCGGAGGAGGCTCAGCCGCTTTCGTCGTGGAGCCACCTGGCATGCAGGTGAGTGCCGTAAGCCTTATTGTATATAGTTGTTTATCCTGAATAAACACTGTTAACCGAGTCTAGTCTCACTCGTCATTCCCAGCATTATTTTTTATTTTTTTTTATTTTGTATACTTATTGATCCCCAGAGGGGAAATTGAGGGCATCCACCTGGATGGATGAAGCAGCCACGGTACCAAGCGCTATTCCCTAAACCATAGAGTCTCCAATTAACCTAACCTGCATGTTTTTGGCCTGTGGGAGGAAACCGTAGAAGTCCCGGAGTAAACCCACGCAGACACGGGGAGAACATGCAAACTCCACACAGATCACTGTTGGTCAGGGGCTGGGATTGAACCATGGATCCCGTGGCCAAGGATGAGTTGCTGTGCCGCCGCAGTGCTAACCACTGAGGCGGCACATTTGTTGCAACAAGGTAAAAGCGGTAATGGAGCGTTCCGTTGCCAGCTTTCGGCTGTTTCTTGAGGCCCCGGGTAAGCCGCTCATGCCATGGCCTCGTTGGTTCGCTGCTTTCACCAACTATCTCATTGTCTTAACCTGGGTGAGATGGAGAAGTTCCGAGCGCAAGCTGTGCTGGTGCATAATCTGGGAATGGAAGGGCAGAGGATTCTCGAGAACCTTGGAGGTGCTGACAGTTTTGACGAAGTGGTGCAGCTAAGGGCATGGTACTTTAGGGCACCGGAAAACGTCCCCATGAAGTGCATTCAGTTCCGACAGCGCCGCTACCGGTTGGGAGAGCCGTGAGAAGGTCCATGGTGGACCTCCGTGAGCTGGCACGGGAATGCAGATTTGGGGCCCTCGAGGACGAGATGATCCGGGATCAGCTGGCAGAGCACTTCTGCTGTCCGGCGGCCCGGTCCAGGTTGTTAACACACCCAGGGGAGACGACGTCAGCTGAGGCTGTCGAGCTTGCCCAACAGTTTGAGGTGACAGAGACCATAGCGAGGGGCCTTACTGGAGGGGCTTCTCTGGAAAAGAATGAGTCTTGCACTAAGGCACTGATCCTAGACCCTTGTGATGGCGAGTGCAGAGAGAATGATTTTGCCTCCATGGTCAGGATAAGGTCTGCCCCTGGTACGCCAAAATGTTATGGATGTGGGTCCACTGAGCACCGCTATAAGTCCAGGGTGTGCCTGGCAAAAGGAAAGCGTTGTGGCAAGTGCGGTGTTTTGAACCATTTTGCCAGAGTGTGCAAAAACTTCGTACACAGGAGCTGTAGGGGTGAACTGGGTGCTGCGCAGAAGACTCCAATGATTGTGCATACCGTCTCCCCAGAGACGACAGGGAGGATCGGCTGCACCGTCATGTTAGATGGCATTGAGATCCCGCTTTTGGTGGACACTGGGGCAGTGATTTCCGTCCTGAATCTGGAAACCATGGAGAGACTGTTTCCTCACCGACAGATAAGAAGGCAACAGGTAGAATTTTATGGTTATGGACTTCTGGTCTGGACACCATGGTGGTAGCCGCTTAATGCTGAAGCTCCCAGATCCCATCCGTGAAAATACCATAAAAATCAGATTTAACGGATTTGTGGAAGAGTGAAAATCAAAAGATAAAGTTACTATGCCTAAAGGAAAACAGAAGAGATCGACATTTACCAGACCAAGACACGCATCAGCCAGAGAAACTGACCTTGAAGACAACAACCTCTCAGAAATGGAGATGCAAAATGAGGCTAGCAACACGGCTAGCTTAAGAACGATACTTCAAGAATTAAGAGAATTTTGCCGAGAATGTGGGGCCGAATTTCGTGAACTTAAAGATGAGATAAAAAAGACAAACAACAGAGTGGACCAGGTTGAGGACCAAATCATGGAAGCAGAGGAAAGAATAAAAGGGCTGGAAGAAACCGTGCTGGAATTACTTGAACTACAGACAAGACTGGAGGCTAAGCTAACTGACCTGGAAGAAAGACTAAGAAAGGACAACATAAGAATTCATGGTCTGAAAGAAGGAGTCGAGGGTGGTTTCACCACAATGGCTGCATAGGTGGAAACCATACTGAGGGAAAAGTTGGAAATTCCCCAATCCACCGACTTGAAAATAGAACGGGCGCACTGTTCATTAGCCCCAAGGCTGTCGGCGGAAGCCCCCCCGCGATCGGTGGTGGTGAAGTTTTCCAACTTCAGAACGAAAGAAGAGGTTTTGAGACTGGCCTGGCAGAAAAAAGGATTTGGCATGTGTAACAAAATGAAAAAAAATGTCATAGGAGGACCCCCATAAAATGCTCCAAAATTACTGAAAAATTAGAAATTCATGAACAAAAAATTCCTAAAATAAAAAAAAAGTAATGATACTGGAAACTTGGTCTTTGGTCCACCCATTCCTGGGACATGTGAGACTTCCCTGGTGAAGGCACAGACTCCTTGACTCGCGAACAGCTGCAGGAGAGAGGGACAAAAAATGGTATTTTTTGAGTGGGTAAAAATGACCAGTTGACTAAAATATTGTTTTCACCATATGGATTCCCTTTGAAATCACCACTGTGATATTTATTCATAACCACTGCACTAAATAAGGATAGCATGCAAATTCCAGGACCACTTTTACTGACCTATTCCTTACAAGCAGTCTCACATGTCCCAGGAATGGGTGGACCAAAGACCAAGTTTCCAGTATCAATATTTGTTTTTTAGGAATTTTTTGTTCATGAATTCCTAATTTTTCAGTAATTTTGGAGCATTTTATGGGGGTCCTCCTATGACATTTTTTTTCATTTTGTTACACATGCCACAGTTGAAAATAAAAGAAAACCACTCTAATTTATCATGTGTTGTCATATTTTGATCTATTTTTTATGACAAGTACTTTTTGTTGGATATATTATATCGGGTAAAAATTACCCGGCAAAAGTGATGGTGTTACTTTTTATAGCGAAAGTGTTCTGATTTTATACACTAACACTATCAGCGGGTGAAATCCACCCAAAACGTACTTTACCCTCTTTCACTATTGCCGGGTGAAAATTACCCAAAAGCATGCCTGTAGGAAAAAGTGGGCTTTGGGGTAGGGAAACACCCACACCTTCAAAGATGTCAAAAACAATGGTGAAGCTACCCAGGGACCCATGACACTCAGAAAAATGCAACATATTGAAAATCATGTAAATACATTTGCTTGGGTGAAAATCACCCGGCGATAGTGCTCTAGGGTTAAAAAACGTCGGGAATACAATGAAGCTAAAAAGGTACTAAAAGAGAAGAAACTACGCTTTCAAACCCCATTCCCGGCAAAGCTGAGGGATTTTACAGGGAAGAGACGTGTCTCTACAACTCGGCGGAAAAAGCAACCAGGGATATGGTGAGAAGAGGGCTCCCGGTACCAGTGTATAAACCCGCAGCAGACCCGATCGAAAGAATCAAGGCTCAAACGTGGTGCACACAGAGACCCTCAAAATCCACGGGCCAACAGCGGGAAACCCAGCGCCAGGGCTATAAGGAAAAACTGGACGCTTTCAGGAGGGAATAACAATATTTTTAGTCAATATGCACATCCAACCCTCCTCCTACACGGTAACAGACATTAAAGGAGATGCAGAATCAGCAAATATGAGGTGGTAAAACATTTCATGGAACTGTCATAATATTAGAAACAAATAAGTCTTAAAAAAAACTTGTTAAAATAGAAATGTGACAATGAACCACATGAACTCTCCACACTAACAAGTATTGCATTACCGTGATTGTTTGCTGTGATGGTGGTGGGAGGTTGCGCATAATTTCATAGGGTATAGGCATAAAAAAAAAAAAAATCTATACAAGTTTGGATTAGGATCTGAAAATCACGTAACAGAGTTTGAGGAATTTCCCTCAGAGCCAACACACCATCAAGGCTCTTCTAAGGTCGCTAAAAAGACCTCAGCTCAGGAAGACCTTTTGACAGTTTTATGTTTTAAAGTTTTATATATTATGTTCTTAAAGTTTTTTATGTTCTTAATGTTCTTTCAGTTTTTGAGCAGCATAAAAGAGGGCCACCACACTGTTATACTAAATAAGACAACACAATGGAGAAACAGGGTTCAACCAGAATAATCTCATATAATGTAAAAGGGATCCTGAATCCAGTTAAAAGATCCAAGATTCTAGGCAAAATGAAAACAGACAAAGCAGGAATAATATTTTTAAAGGAGACCCACCTAACAGACTTGGAGCACACTAAACTTAATAGACAAGGGTTTAAACTGATCTCTTCATCTTCATATAAGTCAGGGAGGAGGAGGGGGGGTAGCGACATTGATCTCAACCAAAATTATATTTGAAAAAAACTCAGAACACAAAGATAAAGAAGGGAGATTCAGCATGGTTCTTGGTCGGCTAAAGGGAGAAGATATCACCCTGCTGAATGTATATGCGCCTCCAGGGGCTAACTGGAAATTTTATAAAAATGTATTTGACCTAATGATAACTAAAGCCAAAGGTTTAGTGATATGTGGTGGAGACTTCAATCTAAGACTGAATCCATACTGGGATGCATCAGGTAATTCTCCACATCAAAATAACACTCAAAGTAGAAAAACTAGGATGGTTCTAAAAGAAATGGTTCCAAGGTTGTCATAGCCAGGACCGGCACTGGGGTTAAGCTCCCAGTGCCCATAAAATGCTCCTTATGGCGTGCGTCTCAAAAAGCCTCTGACAACTAAGTCCAACTCCTAGCCTGCCCATGTGGTTTAGTCTCTAGCCCGGCGTAACTGCTTTTACTAATAGGAGAAGGGGGGGGGGGCGAGGGCGGATCTCAGGGCGCCTTAAAACCAGATGCTTCGGGGTAGATTGTGCTCGTCAACCTGGAAGGTAGCCCATCTAGGGGAAGGTAGAACCCTGATTTCAAACCCCTCCGCTGCCTTGCGGCACACTCGGTCACGGGAAAAGGCTTCGAGAGTCAACCTGAGGAAAAATCCGGAGTTGGAGTCCCTAAGGCAGTTCTCTGTTTTGTTTTTTTTTTTGTACTTATTTTGTACCCGTAGCTAGATTTGTTTTGCAGTCTGGTGACAAGCCACCAGCTGCCGGTCGCTGCGTGCGCAAGCGCCCCGTATCCCTAACCTGCATGTTTTAGCATGTGGGAAGAAACCGAAGAAATCCCGGAGTAAACCCACGCAACACGGGGAGAACATGCAAATCTCCACACAGATCACTGTTGGCCGGGAGCAGGGATCGAACCCACGATCTCATGATCCCCGCGATCCCCCGGCCGAGGGTAAAACTGTGCTGCCGCAGTGCTAACCACTGCGCCACAGTGCAGCCCAACCCTGGTTGTGCTCAACATCGGTCTGGGCAGCTCCTGCGATGGCCGCTGGTGCCAAACTGTAGGCAGCCTTGCTGTTCCTTTAGATTCATCAGTGACGTGGCGAGGGGGGACATTGTCTGCATGGGCAACATCTTGTCCTCCATATCTTCCTTGCCCAGGCTTGAATCCTACCCAACGCCCAACGCTGGAAGGTAGAACACCGGATCACTGGAGAGGACACTTCAGCTTCGCCTTTGTGTAGACAAAAACACGGGGAATGACAGTTACTGGTTATAAGCCACCACTCAATTGGCGTAGAGTGCGGCACCAGGGGTTGTTCCCGACGGTGGGAGGGATCATCAGATCTCACTGGACAGCTACCGTCCGCCTCAAGCTGGGTAGCCCCCAGCCAATAAGGTGTTGTCCCGCCACAGCCTGCTTTCTTCATTGGGTGCATGGGATGAGGAGAAGTCCCAATGGCAGGCTGAGAACCTTTGCACCAGGCAAGACAATAAAACAAAAGAGACCAACTCTAAAACTGGGAACTTGGAACATCCGCACTATGATGACAGGACTCGCTGCTAACCTCAAGGACATCAAGGACACAAGGAAGACTGCCGTCATCAATAATGAGCTGAAGAGACTGGAAGTGGATATCGCCACTCTCCAGGAAACACGGTTGGCTGACGCAGGCACACTGAGAGAGAAGGACTACACGTTCTACTGGCAGGGAAAGGGCAGTGATGAACACAGGGAACACGGGTGGGCTTCACAGTGAAGAACACCTTGCTGAAGATGGTGGAACCGGGCAGCAATGGCTCTGCATGACTCCTCACTCTCTGCCTCAACACCACTCAAGGCCCAGTCACCCTCATCAGTGTGTATGCCCCAACACTGACAGCCACACCAGAGGCAAAAGACGAGTTCTACGAGAATCTCACAACAACTGTCAGGACCATCCCCAACTCTGAACAACTCATTCTCCTTGGGGACTTCAATGCCAGAGTGGGTGCTGACCATGACTCCTGGCCCTCCTGTCTTGGACCATTTGGCATGGGCAGAATGAACGACAACGGACAGCGGCTGCTCGAGTTCTGCACATATCATGATCTGTGCATCACAAACTCGTTCTTCAAGACCAAGCCCCAACACAAGGTTTCCTGGCGACATCCACGCTCAAAGCACTGGCACCAGCTGGACTTGATCCTGACCAGGTGCACCTCACTGAAGAATGTGCTAATCACCCGTTCGTTCCAGAGTGCAGATTGCGACACAGACCATTCATTGGTGTGTTGCAAGGTCAAGCTGCAGCTGAAGAAATCCCATTGTGCTAGACAGCCTGGAAAGGCACGGATTGACACCAGCAAGATGGCCCAACCAGAACTTGGTGAGCAATTTGCCTCCACCTTTGAGAAGGAACTTCTCAGAAGTAGGAAGAGCTGCGAAACACCATCCACCGCACAGCCTTGGCTACCTTTGGGAGGAAGACCTCGAAGTCACAGGACTGGTTTGATGCCAAGTTGACCGAGATGACCCCCATCATTGAAGCCAAGCACTTAGCACTTGCTAAGTACAAGAAGTACCCAAATGAGAAGAATCTCCAGATTCTCAGGGCTGCAAGAAGCAAAGTTCAGCAGACTGCTCGGCGCTGCGCCAACGAGTACTGGACTCAGCTCAGCCAAGACATTCAAACCGCTGCCATAACAGGGAACATCCATGGTATGTACGATGGCATCAAGAAAGCACTTGATCCGGCTCAGAGCAAGACGGGCCCCCTCAAATCCTCCACTGGGGAGATGATCACAGAAAAGAACAAGCAGATGGAGAGATGGGTGGAACACTACTCTGACCTCCACTCTAGACAGAACACCGTGACACCGTCAGCCCTTGATGCCATCGACTGCCTGCCATCCATGGACGAACTTGACGCCGAGCCAACCATTGACGAACTCAGCAAGGCCATTGATAGCTTGGCCGCTGGCAAGGCACCCGGCAACGACGGCATACCCCCCGACCTGATCAAGCACTGCAAGACCGCCCTACTGCTGCCATTGCATGACGTCCTCTGCCAGTGCTGGAAGGAAGGTGCCGTACCACAGGACATGAGGGACGCCAAGATCATCACCCTCTACAAAAATAAAGGGGAGAGAAGTGACTGCAACAACTACAGGGGCATCTCCCTCCTCAGCGTTGTTGGCAAAGTCTACGCATGAGTTGTTCTCGTTCGTCTACAGAAGCTTGCCGAACGTGTCTACCCCGAGTCTCAGTGTGGCTTCTCTGCTGAGCGATCGACGGTAGACATGATATTCTCCACCCGCCAACTCCAGGAGAAGTACAGAGAACAGAACATGCCCCTGTACGTTGCCTTCATCGACCTCACCAAAGCGTTCCATCTGGTCAGCAGAGAGGGCCTTTTCAAGATCCTGCCAAAGATAGGATGCCCACCAAAGTTGCAAAGCCTCATCAAATCGTTTCACACCAACATGCAGGGGATAGTGCAGCACAACGGCAACGTCTCAGAGCCATTCAACATACGCAGCAGAGTGAAACAGGGCTGTGTACTTGCGCCAACCCTCTTTGGGATTTTCTTTGCTATGCTCCTGAGGCATGCCTTCAGCACAGCAACAGAGGGAATCTACCTGCACACAAGATCTGACGGCAGGCTTTTCAACCTCACCTGCCTGAAAGCCAGAACCAAAGTACGTGAGGCTCTAATCAGAGACATGCTGTTCGCAGACGACGCTGCAGTCGCAACCCACACACAGCAGGAGCTTCAGACCCTGATGGACCGCTTCTCCCAGGCATGCAAGGACTTCGGGCTTACCATCAGCCTGAAGAAGACTAACGTCTTGGCACAAGGCACGGAAGCACCACCAAACATCACCATCGATGACTACGAGCATGAGGTCATGAATCAGTTCACTTACCTGGGGTCCACGATCAGCAGCAACCTCTCCCTTGATACAGAGATCGACAAGAGAATTGGAAAATCAGCCTCCGCACTCGCTCGCCTCACCACACGAGTGTGGGAGAATCCCAAACTCTCTGTCAAGACTAAGATGGCAGTGTACAACGCCTGTGTCATCAGCACACTGCTCTATGGGAGTGAGACGTGGACAACATACGCCCGGCAGGAAAAGAGACTGAACTCCTTCCACTTGCGCTGCATTCGCCGCATCCTGGACATATCTTGGCAGGACAAAGTGCCCAACACAGAAGTTCTGTCCCGCGCCGGCCTTCCCTCCATGTTCACTCTACTCAGGCAGCGCAGGCTCCGCTGACTAGGCCATGTTCACCGTATGGAGGATGGCAGAATTCCCAAAGATGTCCTCTACGGAGAACTGGCGACTGGCGGGAGAGACGTTGGCCGCACACAGCTGCGCTTTAGAGAACGTCTGCAAGAGAGACATGAAGGCCCTGGAGATTCAACACAGAGCACTGGGAGGACCTCTGTAAACGGACTGCTCCAAATGGAGCCCTGACCAACAGCTCAAGGCGGGTGAAGAGAGACTGACTGCTGCAAGCAGATGAAAAAAAGGACCTGCAGGAAGAACTGCTACAGCTCCAGCAGCCCGTAGACCACCCACAAGTGCGACCTGTATGACAGGGACTGCCATTCGCTCATCGGCCTGTTCAGCCACAGGCGGTGCTGTTCCAGCAGAGTAGACGTTTTAGGATTCTCTTCCATGGTCATCATAGACCGACGGAGGCTGACGACTAAAAGAAATGGGAATCCTGTGACGTGTGGAGGGAATCAACCCCAGTGTAAAAGATTATACATTTTACTCAGCACCACATTCATCATTTTCAAGGATTGACTATTTTTTTATGTTTAATAGACATTGGAAGAGTAAAAACATGTAAAATAGGACTGATGGATCTCTCTGACCACAGTCCAATCTATATGGACTTAAATAGCCAACAATACACAAATAATACATTTTGTTGGAGGTTAAATTCAAATGTGCTGAAAGGACCACTGAAAGATGAATTGGAATCAGATATTCTCAGATATTTGGAAAAAAAATGATAATCCTTTAATACTGGTGGGACTCATGCAAAGCTGTAATAAGGGGAAAGATTATCGCAAAACTGGCACTCCAAAAGAAATTGAGACAAGAAAAACTAATCACATTAGAGTCAGAACTTAAGAAGCTAGAAAAAGAGCACAAAGACAACACTCATTCTAATGACTCGCTCAAAATTAAGGAAATAAAAAAAAACAAATAAACAAGATCTACATAATAGAAATCCAGAAGAAACTTACATTTCTGAAACAAAAATATTATGAAACAGGTAGCAAATCGGCAAAATTACTAGCCTATAAATTGAGGAAACAACAAACGGAGAGAGCAATCTACAAAATCAGAGACCCAGTATCAAAGGAAATAAAAATTAGAATTCAGGAAATTCTTAAAAGTTTCGAGAATTACTACAAAAACTTGTACTCCCTCAAAAAACACAAAGACACATCCGAAGCCTTCCTAAATATATTAAATCTTCCCCAACTTACTGAGTCACAAAATAAAAAACTACTGGCAGAAATACAACCTAAAGAATTAGAAAAAGCAATTATGAAAGTTAAAGCTAACAAATCCCCAGGAGCAGATGGTTATACAGCAGAGTGGTACAAAACCTTTAAACAGCAACTATCTCCTCTCCTCCTGAAAATATTTAACTATGTCCTCCACACAGAAGATATCCCCCTCCTGGAGAGAAGGGGTCATTGCAGTCATACCTACACCTGAAAAGGATAAACGAGACTGCTCCAACTGCAGACCAATCAGTGTGTTAAATCAGGACTCCAAACTTTTTACTGCTATCCTTGCCAAAAGGTTAGAAAATATACTGACAGACTTAATTCATTTTGACCAAACGGGTTTTATAAGTGTGGAGTTTGCATGTTCTCCCCGTGTCTGCGTGGGTTTACTCCGGGATTTCTCCGGTTTCCTTCCACATGCCAAAAACATGCAAGTTAGGTTAATTGGCATCAACTGGGGATTCTAAATTGTCCTTAGGTATGAATGTGAGAGTGAATGGTTGTCTGTCTCTCTGTGTTGGCCCTGCGATGGACTGGCGATCTGTCCAGGGTGGACCCTGCCTCTCACCCAAAGATGCTGGGATAGGCTCCAGCCCCCTCGCGACTCAAAAAAAGGATTAAGCGGAAGAAGATGGATGGATGGATGGATGGATGGATGGATGGGTTTTATAAGACAAAGACAGACACAAGATAACACTAGACGCACT
This sequence comes from Pholidichthys leucotaenia, assembly GCA_020510985.1. Taxonomy (NCBI): domain Eukaryota; kingdom Metazoa; phylum Chordata; class Actinopteri; order Cichliformes; family Pholidichthyidae; genus Pholidichthys; species Pholidichthys leucotaenia. Next base: position 429,158 of record CM035845.1, on the reverse strand, counting down.
TTACACATAATTAATCATATAAAAAAATATAATATAAATGCAGCCATACTGGGATTAGATGCTGAAAAAGCATTTGATTCGGTTGACTGGTCTTTCCTATATAGAATCTTGTCCAGTTTCAATTTTCATAACAACTTCATTAGAACTATCCAGGCATTATATAAAAAAAAACCAACAGCTAAAATAAGGATTAACGGTAAATTATCATCATCTCTTTGTCATAACTCTGGCTCTCACGAGCCAGGAAAGGAGATACGAGGGCGACCAGTGAGTTAGCGTAGTTTATTAACAAAACACACACTACACTAAATAACGAACAGAAAAGTAAAGAGCCACGTGGGGCTAAAACACACACAGAACTAAGGGAAACATACCACCCAGGGAGAAAGGCTAGAGAGGCGGCGAGGGAAGAATACACGCCGAGTCACAACACTTACTTTGGGTGAAGCGCCGAGGTAACGGCGGACTGAAGCTAGACGTAGGAGCTAACAGTCGTGGGAACACAAGGAACGTCTTCCCATAGCGAGGTCGCAGCGACGAGTAACTCTCGGCTGCTCGCTTAAATGGGGGAGATGATTTGGGAATAGGAGACAGCTGTCCCAGCGCAGCTGAACTAGACAGCTGGCAATCAGCTGGGCGCTGTCAAAGAGCGGGCCATGGAAGACCCGGCACGGACTACCCCGGAGCAGGAGCGAAACTGGACAACCTGAGCGCAGAGAAAAGATAGCGTTCAGGTCGTGACACTCTTGAACTGGAGAGAGGATGTCATCAGGGCTGCCCCTTGTCTCCACTGCTCTTTGCAATTTTCATAGAACCTCTGAGCCAATGGATAAGACAGAATCAAAAAATTCAAGGTATTACACTTGGTCAGAAGGAACATAAAATAGCACTCTTCGCTGATGACATTTTAATATACCTGGGGCAGCCGGAACACCTCTTTTCCAGAATTAATCTCAGAGTATGGAGAGTTATTGGGGTACAAATTGAACATGCATAAAACCCCAATTTTAACATGCAACTATAACCCAAATCAATATTTACTAAGCAAATTCAAAACTAACTGGGAGATGGAATCTATGAAATATCTGGGGGTCAATATCCCGAAACAACTCAACAAAATTATAACACTAAACTATCATCCACTGATGGCAAAAATAAAATCTGATCTAGCAAGATGGAATACGATACCATTCTTGGGTACTGCACAAAGAATTGAAGCAGTCAAAATGAATATACTTCCACGTCTTCTATGCCTTTTCCAAACAATACCGGTAGAACCTCCCAAGAAAACATGGCAAGAACTGGACAGAAGGATCTCAAGATTCACATGGCAGGGCAAGAGACCAAGAATCAGATATAGAACCCTACAGCTAAACAAAGACAAAGGTGGGCTCGCGCTGCCAAATATCAGAGACTATTTTAAAGCCGCACAAATTAAAACTTTAGAAGAGATATGTAACCCATTCTACACTGCACAATGGAAGGAGATGGAATGCCAAATAACAAGTGACATTCCCCTACAGGCAATAATAGGGGATAATGCCTTACCTAAACATTTGAATAACACTAACCGTGGATAGAGACCCCACTAAAAATTTGGTTTAAGATAGTCAGAGAGAATCAAACTAAAGAACCCTATCGATTATTGCAATGGATTTCCTATGATCAGGATTTTACTCCTAATGAAACAAACACTAGATTTAAAAAGTGGAAAGAGAACGGACTGATAAAATATTACGATTTTTTTAAAGGGCAAACTTTAAAAAGTTTTGAAGATTTGAAAAAATAAGGTCTAATAAATCAAGACCTTTACAGGTTCTTTCAGCTTAGACACCACATAAACAAAATACTTAAAAAGGAGGATTTGGAAAGGACCCAGTCAGGTGTTCTGAAGGTCTTCTTAATGGCATATAAAGGGATCCCAGGGATAAGATAAGATAAGCCTTTATTAGTCCCACAATGGGGAAATTCCAGGATTGCAACAGCACAGGGATAGCAACACTCAGAGCAATAATTTAGAAGATAAGAAAATAAGAACAGTGAATATACATATTTAAACATAAATATATAATTATATATACACAGTGCGGAGCATTGTAGCTAGAAGGAATAAACAGCATAACCATCTACTTAGCTAAACTACATAGTATGAATATGTACCCATACATATCGTCACCCTTTGTAGCGACTGATATTGTCCTAGTTGTATACTAGAGGGGACCATTTGTGTAAGTCTGTTGCGTCTTTTGCATTCAATACTATTAGGTCAACATGTTTTTTTTTGCTATCTGTGAGCAGCCCTGCTTAGGTTATAAAGTCTGACAGCCGTAGGTAGGAAGGACCTGCGAAACCTCTCGGTTGCGCACCTAGGATGATGTAGCCTACTGCTAAATGAGCTCCTCAGTGCATTCAGTATGTCCTGCATAGGGTGGTACTCGGACTCCAACAGGGATGACAGTTTAGCCACCATCCTTCTCTCTCCTATCTCCTCCACTGGGTCAAGGCGTTGCCCCAGGACAGAGCTAGCTTTCTTGATCAGTTTGTTCAGTCTCTTCCTATCGGCTGCTGTAATGCCACTGCCCCAGCAGACCACTCCAAAAGTGATGGCTGATGCCACCACTGTGTCGTAGAATGTCTTCAAGAGCACCCCTTGTACACCAAAAGACCTGAGTCTCCTCAGTAGGAACAGCCTGCGCTGTCCCTTTTTGTAGAGTGCGTCGGTATTGTGTGACCAGTCTAGTTTATTGTTCAGATGAACACCCAGGTACTTGTAGGATGTCACCATCTCAATGTCTGTTCCCTGGCTGTTTACTGGTGCTGTGAGGGGTTGTCCTTGCCTGCGGCAGTCCACCACCAGCTCCTTAGTTTTCCTCGCGTTGATCTGGAGGCAGTTGCGATGGCACCAGTCCATGAAGTCCTGGATAAGTCCTCTGTAGTCAGCTTCATCTCTATTGGAAATGAGGCCAACAATCGCAGAGTTGTCAGAGAACTTCTGTAGATGGCAGTGTGTTGTGTTGTGTGAGAAGTCCGCAGTATAAAGGGTGAACAGGAAGGGAGCCAAAACCGTTCCTTGGGGGGCTCCCGTGCTGCCGATGATCATGTCGGACACACAATCCCGGGTTCTCACAAACTGTGGCCAGATTGTGAGGTAGTCCAGGATCCATGATGACAGGTGCTGGTCCACCCCTGTGCACAGCAGCTTGTCCTTCAGGATCATCGGTTAGATGGTGTTGAAAGAACTGGAGAAGTCAAAGAACATGATCCTCACCATGTTCCCAGGCTTCTCCAGGTGGGACAGGGAAAGGTGTAGGAGGAAGATCACTGCATCCTCCACCCCGATGCCATGCTGGTAGGCGAACTGGAGTGGATCCATCGCTGGTCCCACCAGGGGGCGGAGGTGAGCAAGGAGCAGTCTCTCCAGGGTCTTCATCATGTGAGACGTCAGGACCAATGGTCTGTAGCTGTTCAGGTCTCTGGGGTGGGAAGTCTTTGGTACAGGTACCACACAAGATGTTTTCCACAACTGTGGTACCCTCCCCAGCTTCAGGCTCAGGTTGAAGATCTGCTCCACAATCCCACACAACTGGTCTGTGAAGGACTTGAGGAGCTTCGCGCTGATGCCGTCCGGTCCTGACGCCTTCCTCGCCTTGATCTTCCTCAGCTCCGTCCTCACCTGGGTCTTCGTGAGGGTCAGGTTGGGAGGCTGTCTGCTGGGAGTGGGGGGGGTGTCGGTGGAGTGGAGTGTGGACAGCAGGTCTCGATGACTTTCGAGGCGGCAGTGGTTGGTGTGCAGTCGGGGGGGAGGGTGGTTGGTAAAACCTATTATAAAACAGGTTCAGATTGTTCGCCCACTCCCTGCCCCCCGTGGCCTGGGAGGAGGTGTTCTGGAGCCCAGAGATGGTTTTGAGGTTGCTCCAGACCCCGCCGATGTCGCTCTGTTGCAGCTTGTCCTCAATCTTCTTCCTGAAGCTGTTCTTGCCTTCTCTGATCTTCCTCCTCACCTCCCTCTGTACGGATTTCAGCATCTCCCTGTTCCCCAACCTGAAAATCCTCTTCTTCTCTCTCAGAAGTGTTTTTATCTCAGGGTTGATCCAGGGTTTGTTGTTCGAGCAACACCATATGGTCTTGGTGGGTACGGTGTTGTCCACACAGAAGCTGATGTAGTCCGTGATGGTGTGAGTGAGGCCATCGATGTCCTCACCATGAGGATCGCAGAGCTGCTCCCAGGGAGTGGTTTCAAAACAGTCCTTTAGAGCGTCCATTGCCTCCTCCGACCATATCTTCACTGTGCGCATGACCGGAGGTTGTCTGTGTACTAGGGGTTTGTACACCGGCAGGAGAAGAACCAAGTTGTGATCCGATCTCCCGAGTGGGGGGAGTGGTGATGAGGTGTACGCCTCCTTAGTGTTTGCGTAGAATAAGTCCAGTGTTTTATTGTCTCTAGTGTGGCATGTGACATACTGGGTGAACGTGGGCAGAATGGGGGACAGTGAAACATGGTTGAAATCACCGGAGATGAGGAGAAGAGCATCTGGGTGTTCTGTCAGCAGCCTGACAGTTGACTGAGTGAATGGCGTCACGTGCTGTCCCAGCGTTCGCCGTCGGATTTGCATAAATAACAATGCAGATCATGTGTGAGTGCTCCCTCGGGAGATAGGTAGGCCGCATGCTAACAGCTAGCAACTCAATGTCTTTGCTGCAGTGTTGTTCTTTGTTCTTTGGATCAGATACATCTCTAAAATACACCAAGGTCTTCAAGATTTAAAAGGAGACAACACATCATATATAAAAGAGAGATGGGAAAAAGAGGGAATTTCTCTTTACAACTGGAAATATGGGAAAAGCTAAACAAACAACAATGGAAAAGTACTTCATCCCTGCTGTGGAGAGAATTTGGATGGAAAATGGTAAGATTTTTCAGAACACCTGCACAAAACAAATTTACTTGTAAAGGGGTGAATTGTTGGCGCTTGTGTGGTGAAGAGACTGCAAATCATTTTCATGTGTTTTGGTCATGCCCAGTTATCCACCAATATTGGACCAATGTACAGACAATACTGGGGAAAATATTCAAAGTAACAGTCCCCTTTTCTTTGGTAACTTTGTACTTGGGTTTAATACCGGAATCACTGGAAAGACGAGGAGAAAAATAGTTATTCACTGTTTTAATATTGGCAAGTAAAAAAGCTCTAACAAAAAAATGGTTGTCAAGAGACTGTCCTGCACCTGAACATTAGATTAACGTGATTCAGGACATTTATTTGATGGAAAAGTTGACATCTGCACTGAGACAGGACATGGATTGGTTCTTGAACTTTTGACAACCCTGGAACACATATGTGTCTTCCATCAGATCTAATCTTTGACAAATACTATTTCAATAATGGCTCCTCTCTTTGTTCCAACGCTACTCACATGTTCTTTTATTTTTCTTCTCTTCTCTTTAGTTTTTTTTTTTTTTTTTTTTTTTTTTTTAGCTTTTCTGGGCAGCACGGTGGTGCAGTGGTTAGCACTGTTGCCTTACAGCTAGAAGGTTCCAGGTTCAAATCCCCAGGTTGGCAGGGGTAGGAACCTTTCTGTATGGAGTTTGCATGTTCTCCCTGTGCTGCGTGGGTTTACTTCAGGGGCTCTGGTTTCCTTCCACAATCCGAAGACATGCATGCTAGGTTAACTGGTTGTTCTAAATTGTCTCTAGATATCTGTCTCCTATAGGCCCTTAGAATAGAGGGTTAGTACTAGTGAAGCACTTTGAGTGGTCTTTGTGACTAGAAAAAGCGCTATATAAGTGCAGGTTAGTTAGTTTTCTTTCACTTAAAAAAAGGGTGTTGTAATATTTATTTTTCCAATCTTGTCAAAAAACAAAACAAAAAAATGTTATATGTGATGAAAATGTAAACAGTGCAATGCTATAATGACATGTATACCCTTTACAAAAAGTTAAATAAAAAAAATTAAAATAAATTACATTAAGAGCCAACTTGCTCCTCTAAAAAAAAAAAAAAGGATTTTATGGTTATGGGTGGAAAAGGTTGGCTATTTTGGGCTGTGTGGAAATGGAGGCCCGGTATCAGGACAGTGAGGTGCCCAGTGTTCACATCAATGTTTCAGCATCCGGTGTTAACGTTATGGGTTGTAACCTATTTTACCGTCTTGGGTTCTCCATTGCGAATGTTTCGGGTGAAGAATGGTCTGGATGTGGACTGTGGGGCCAACCTGCTCCAGTCATGGAGGTGCTGAGGTGTGGGACTCAGACTAGGTTGACAAAGTGACAAAGGGAGAGCACACACTGCGCCACGCGGAGCCGTCTCGGGCTGGACCGGATGCTGTCACGCAGGCTGCCCTGGATGAGGGTGCCGGACGGCACACCGGGACCCCCGATGAGTCTTGTGAGGACGAGGTGCCAACGCCAGGAGAAAACAGGGCTAGATCGCGGAGCGTGGTGATCGTAAAGCGCTCCCAGCGATGACCTGCCAAGAGGAGACCGAGACGAGCCCATGAGCCGGAGCGATCGGTGACGGAGGCCTGTGGCAGGATTGGTGATCTGGATAAAAGGAAGAGGGCTCCCTCGAAGACCAAGGTTGATGCTCGAGTACGTCAGGATCACAGTCCACGCGAGCAGCGGGACGACCAGAGGCGGTTCCAGGTGGAGCCCGGTCGGATGGAGGCAGGTGGGCGCAGGTCTATTCAGGTCTGGAGACACCTGAGGGATCTGCGGCCGCCTTTGGTGGAGAGGAGACGGCGCAGCAGGAGCCCGGAGGTGAAGAGACGGAGACGCCTTGAGAGGATCCAGCCAAGGACTGAGGGTTTTGGTTTGCATGTTTGTTGTGTTTTCTTCAGTCCTGTATGTGTTTGTTGCTATTGGTGCCATGGTAAAATGTTTAAGAAATTAAAACAAACAAAAGAAAAGAGAGAGTGGGGGCGATCGGCATGACGTGTTGTGTAGCTGCAAACCTGATTTAGTGTCTGCATGATCATTTTCGTGGCCTGTGTGGTGTGGTGCCTGTGTTGGCGCTGGGTTTTAGGCTCTTTGATTTGATTGGTGTTTCTGTGTTAAATCTGATGATCAGAACGGTGGCGGCTCCACTAGTGATTATGTTAGTGGTGATGTTGAGCCCGCCTCTTTATTTGATCCATTTTAACTGACAGTCCCAACATTGTTTTATTCTGTGTCCCCAATGTGGGGGTGGGAGTTGGGGTGGGGGCCGCCAATAGTACATGCATTGTGATTTTGTCTGTGTGTTTAGTGTTAGTATGGGGGATTATTTTATTGTAGCATCATCTCACTTTGGCTCAGCAATAATTATTCTTCTGCTTAAAGACATTTTTGTTTCACCCAGGAGTAAGACAAAGAAATGGATTTTCTCCCCCAGGCCACAGCTGAAATCCCATTCCTATGTTAAAACCAGCCTAAGGAATTTCCCCAATGTCCGACTCTGGTTTATTGCCCCCATAAAACATGCAACAGACCTGGCCACACAGACCCACAACTTAATAAAATTTCCTTAAACTCTGGGACATGCTGGATTTAACCAGTGAATTTTAAAGTACATTATTACAAACTCAATTCTAAACCTTCTTCTTTTTAGGACTATGAAAGGCAAATGGACTCTGATGTCTTTAATATGGAAAATCAATAATATGTGTGAAATGCATTAATCTGTGATTTTATATATATATATGCATGTTAATGTTTAAATGAATGTTTATTCCTGCATGTTGATTTAGAAGCACTGCTTATAAGATACACTAAGGTTAGTTTAGTTTTACATAAGTGTGTACTGTATATTCCAATGTATTTAAAATTGTGTGTATTCATTTGGACCGATATCACATGTGACTCCAACAGCCAAGCTCTGCATGACAACTATTCATCCCAAAGAGCTCCAAACAATAGACTGTTTGTTCATTGGACGGAAAGTTCATCGGGCCTCCAACGAAGGACACTCATTGGCTGAGATCCCAGAAGCCCGCGAAGCTCAACAGAACTTATAAATAACAGAGAGACCCCTGCTTCGTTCTCTTAGCTCTTTTCGCTCTTTTCCTCTCTTCCCTTTTGGCTCTCTTCACGGATCGGCTTCCCTCTCTTTTCTCTTTTGCCTTTTTCCTCTTTTCCTCTTCGCCCTTTTCACCGATCGTCTCTCTATTGTCTACACACAGCAAGGAAGAGCAAAGACTCTGACCACGTGTTGCTTTTCTGAACACAGAGCAGATAACTCGTAATTTGTTTATGTAACTTCGTATTTTAATGTTTTTCCTTTTTCTCTTAAATGCCTAGGAATTCCTATTTCTTTGAGCTCAATTTTTAATCGGAGTTAAACTCCAATTTTTATTCATCACTTTTTCTTTGTTAAACTTTCTGTAAAATCACTTTGTTTAATTTTAATGTAAACTTTAATCTTGACTTTATTTTTATAATATTTTTCTTGACCAAGCACCCACCAGAAGCTACTAATTTTGCCTAAAGTCCGAAGCTTTTTAATTTGAGATCGGATTAGATATCTTTAATTAATTATTCCCGAAGACCTCTGCAGCCGCTTGTCTACCAGGAAGAAAAGACGCAGCTCTCCACGCGCAGCTGGGGAACCAGCGTGCTTCTGCAAGATTTCAACCATCGAGATCCAACTTACGATCTCATAAATATCATTCATCGTCAAGAGAATATTTGTGGGACAAATATTCTGGGTTTTGCCACTGAACAACACTTCAAAACTTCATGAGGACGACGACAGAACCATCATCGAACGAGGATCACGTGAGCTGCAAAACTTTAATTCATCTGCTGAATTAAACGTCTGAGGTTCGGTAATAATTTGTGTATCTAATCAGATGCAAATTAAGAAGCCCTTAGCATAACTCTTCTTTTCATTAAAATTCCGTTTTTATTTTCTTAAGATTAATCCAGGACTTTTTCATATAATTAGTAAACTTTCTCCATAAATTTGCGTTGTTTCCATAATCTGTTAACTCAAACTGATAGAAATTGGTTTCTCAGTTTAACCCTGGTTCCAAAAATATTGACATTGTTAATCTATCATTTACAAGATTGATTTTATGATTAATGAAATTACTGCAATGTCTGTTAATCATTTCGTTTAATAAATCTGTAAAAGTGAGAGAAGTTGTTGAGAATTTATTTCATTCTGAGTCTGTTCAAGCACAGGTATCGAATTCACGGAAAATTTTTGAGACTGATTATTGATTAATTTATTGAGTGATTAAACAGGTATAAAGTGAAATTAAAGATTAAATTGCTTCTTAGAGATAGAAGCTGGTGGCCCCTACGAGTGTTATTAACTTTTCTGATGTATATGAAACGAGATTTGATCTCAGATTCCAATACATCAATAGAAATTAAATAATTCATACCTGATCATATTCATATTTATTAATATTCTATATTTCCTCCTACATTATAGGTAGAAACACGGCTTTTGTTATTTTGTTTTAATGTTCTTTTAGCGGCAGAATAACCCACTCAGCCGTGTGGAGGCGCTGGTAGTTGACCCGGCCCCCCAGCCTTAGTTGTGTGAGTGGATAGGTATTTTACTTGTTTCTGTAGATATGTTTTCCTGATTAGTGTGTGAGTCGGGTGACAAATTTGGGTGGGTTATTTGTGTGCCTGACAATTTTTTTTTAAAGGGGGAGAAATGTTATGTATAGAATTAGGCTGGTATTAGTAAGATAGCAGCCGGGTTGGACGTGGGTGGACGACTGCCGGTTTCCTGTAGTGACGCCACCCAGGGGATAAAGGAAGTGGGCGGAGGAGGCTCGGCCTCTTTCGTCGTGGAGCCACCTGGCATGCAGGCGAGTGCCGTAAGCCTTATTGTCTACAGTTGTTTATCCTGAATATACCCTGTTAACCGAGTCTCGTCTCACTCGTCATTCCCAGCATTATGGACACAACACTGCTGTGTTCATGTGAAAATGTGTCTTGATGAAGTGAACGCCTCAACACTGTTTTCTGTTGTGGACCCAAGTGTGGGCTGTGTTGGGGTGGGAGGCCGCCAGAAGAGTTTGGTTCAATGACAGATGCACAGCTTTACTGTTCACAATTTATCCTCCTTATTCCTGGGCCCTGTGGCTCATATATTTTTGCCTACATATGTATAAGCACAAGAGTGAGATGCTTAGGATTGCATGTGTAGCATCATCGTCTCCTCAAACCAAGACAGAAGATCACTTCTCTACAGGAATTTCATTTTATTCCTTATACAGGAATACCACTTTTCTGCCTTTTTCAGGAATATCACTGGCTTTCATGTCGACCCATTCAGGCCTCTTCCAGGCCTGACCAAAGATGTTTGTTTTCCCAGGACCCCAATGTAAACAGTTGCCTCTTGCAGAGATTGTAAGGATCAGAATTTGCTTTTAAAGGCTCAAAGGAACATAAAACTCAGGAGACCAGACCTCCAACGTGAACACACTGCATGTGATAACGTACCTTTACAGGAAACCAACGCTATTAAGAGGATCATAAACGGCTTAATCAGACAGATTTATAACCCCACGATACTATCCAGGTTTCCTCCCCAGATACCATGGACCTAAAGGAAATCATCTACAGCTCAACAGTACCTCCTAGTGGATACCTACGAAATGTGTTTTCAGTATGTAGGATGACTTTTAATTTGTTCTAAACATTAAGTTTCTTTCAGCTTATCCTCTGGATCCTAAGGACACTGAAAACCATCCCTCTTTTATCACCAACCATGGTTTGCTGCATGGTTTGCTGTACTACATTAAGTTTTGATCTAAATATGAATGCATGTATTATAATTGCGTATAAGAAATGTTATATTTATGAGTGTTATTCAAACCAATGTAATATTGGAGTAATGGTATAAATGCATGATCACCAAATATTAGCCAAGTCATTTAATTTAGTTAGATTTTATATTGAGCACCTAATGTCATAAGAACTGACTGAGTGTTGATTTTTCTCTGCAATTTCATGGGATGGTGTCTTCGTTTGATTGGCTGCTCTCAAACAAAGAAATTTTCTTACATTGGATGGCAGCCATTTCAAACTGCTTCTGAAAAAGTCGATTGGTGATGTCGATCTTGCGATCGACATCATCAGTTTTACAACCCGGCGAGGTAACTTTAAAAGAGAGAAGTTAGATTTGAGTTTAGTAAGACAAAAAGATTAGAAAGGCAGGAAGATTAGCAAGAAGTAAAGTAACAATGTAACAAGTAGCAAGAAAAAGAGAACGGTGAGAGAATTAAGAATTAGAAACACAGAAAGAAGAAAGAAAGAGATTTTGAGAAAGATTAGGAACTAAATTAAGATTAAAGAAGCAGAATAGTAATCTAGATCTCAGAAGAAGATTTCATTCCACCGTTTCAAGATCCTGTGAAGTTTTATCCTTTGCGTTTGTCAAGTCTTTCGTTATTTTCTGGTTACTGAGGAGAAACCATTTTTTTCTTTAGAGCTCGTCCTTTTAGAGAATCAAATTCTCAAACTTTTTCCTTCACCTCAGAAGCCATTCTTATCCTAGTAAATGTTTTTCTCATTTTTTGTATGACTTTTCACGCCGTTAAAGTGGACCTTTAATTTGCCTAGTTTAAAGTGAACAGAGACTGAGAAGTTTCTCCTTCAGTTTTTTTGGTCTATCCCACTACAAGAGACTTCAAATTTGGACTCTTTTCCAAGGACTTTTCACGCCGCCCTGAGACAAACCATCCACGGCTGCCACGGTCTCCTTGAAGGTCCCCCAGCTGAGTTATCACCTCCACAGCTGTGAGGACAGCAGCCGCTTCCTCCGACATCCTAACTTCAAAACCCAGCGGTACCGACCCGCGGAAACGTGGACCTACAGCTGTTGTGTGAGTGAAGCTCCTACTTTTCTTATCTCCTGGGTTAAAACGTGATGTCCTAACAATTAAATTACAATTGAATATTGCCCGTATTTCAGGGCTCAATTAGTCTCAGCCACAGGATAAAGCTATAAACTGAAAGAAAACTCTTAGTCATTTTTAAGTAACTGCCCTTAAATTTTTGTAGATTAATTCAGAAGTCATTTTTAGATAATTAGCTTATGAATTTTCCCCATAAAATTGCGTTGTTTTGTTAAAACATTTCAGCCTCATTTACCGTTGAAACATAAGTCTGGTTCCTCCTTGGTTCTACAGAGGTGTAACGCTGGATGTTATGTTCAGGAATCCAATATCCGTTGATGTGCTATATTACGCTGTTATCATCTAAATCTGTTTATTCATCATTTGAACGCCATGCCATGTAACCTGAATAAGTTTAATAAAGGGTAAATGAGAGAAGTTGAAGCGTTTTTCTTTCACATATATCTGTTTCCTAATCACGGCAGGACAAGAACTCACTGAAACTTTGAGACTGATTCATTAAGTAATTGAAGGTACAAAATTAAATAAAATTAAAGTTAATATTATTGTCCGTTAGGACTGGTGCCCCTTTTACGAGTGCTTTTATTTAATTTAGCAGGTGTAGAAGTGAAGGTTTAACTCCGCCCCCTTTCACACCCACTATTAAATAAAATAAATAATTCCTGTACCTTATGACAAATATTTTATTAACCAATTCACGCAACAGTTTATTGGTGCACCCGTGTGATGCCTGTGTAATTGGGAAACGTATATGCAGAAAGAAAAATCATTGAAATCATAAGCTGTTTTTTTTTCCCTGCAAATATTGATCCACTTTATTCGGCAAGCCTGTGTGTTTGTTTGGGAGAGAGAGGCTGAGGCCGCGTCTGGTCTGCTGTGCTTGTTTACCTAACCTCCCGCTGAGGAGTCTGGTGGCTGATAGCTGCAAAAAGGGGGGTGAGTGATTCACCCACTAAGGTCAACAGTTTTTGATGCATGCAAAAGAAGTTTAAGCAGTATTATTATATGCTGGATTAAGAAAAATAAAGGCCTAGAGTGACAGAAATGTGAAGAAAACCGTCCTGTCTCTCGCCAGTTTAACCTTCCGGCGATTATCCCGAAAGGATTAATTAAACTGGCCAGTTGTGTAATTTAATTACCCAAGCATGGTGACGTCAGATTAAGCTGGACGCGGTTTGATCTGGTCACTGAATAAACCGCTGGGGAAGTAGCGCTGAACTATACCCAGAATTAAAGGGGTAACATTATTTGTGAAAGTTGGAGATTAAACTCTCATTTTGAAAAGCAAGGCGTGGCGTGTAGATAAGACTCGGTGCCCACATCACGTGTCATGTGAACACGCACAGTCACGCACGTGACCGAAAGGCGTGCACAAAAAACTGCGCATGAGCAGAGTAAGCGTGCAGACGCCATTTTGAAGGCGCGAAGAGGGAGTCACCCTAGCCGCCATTTTGAGTGAGACCGGTAGACCCGCCCAGAGCGACGTCACCAGTGTCTCCTCCTCCTGGGAGGGCAGCGATAACTGCCCCCATCTTGTGGTCAACTATAGGAGTTGCATTTCTTGCATGAATGCACACTTGGATTAAAGCAGAGCAAATCTATTAAGCTGATTTATAATCAAACAGAGCTTCCAAAATAACTTTAAATCAATCCGAATTATCCGGAACAACCTAAATTTAAACCCAAATCAAAGTTTTATCCCAAGAACAAAAAGGAAAAAAGAAACTTGTGGGTTTGAAGTTTGTTCTCATTGGTGGAAGAGCTTTTGACTGCATTTATACACAGTGAAAGAACATAGAAGCATAGACTTTGTATTTACTCACGTATGTTAACCACATATTTTAATCTTTTTAGTTAAAAACATATATCTACACATCTTACGCTAAAAGTCTGCAAACTTTTTAATCTATATATATATGTGTTTTGTCTTTAAATATCACTTTGTGAGATTTCTTTCACAGGAAGCCATTTAATTTAGCGATTCAAATAAATGACAATGTTCATTTAAACTCAAGTTAATGTTAATCCTGTGCATGTTGGTAAAGGATTTAGTGATTTTCTAAATATTTAACCATTTTTTTTCCCCCAAAATTAGGAAACCACATTTAGCAATTAACACTTGAAAGCTTTAGCTTATTTACCGTCAGTGTTGCTCTTGATTCATGTTTCCTCCCCAGGAGAAGGAAAACATTTAACCAACTCACTATTTCTCACCAGGATTTGAAATAAGTCAAAAGGTGAAAACTTTGACTAGTCTGTAAAACATTTTTTTTTCCTCTTTTTAAATAATCATTAACTTTAATCCTAAGGAAGCCTTAGTGACAATACGCAAAGACAATTCATTTGTTTCCTAACTTGTAAATATTAAAACATTGAAAGGCTTTAAATGAAGATAAGCTTTAACAAATAAGAACAAGGCCAGTTCAAACTTTAAAACAAAGTGAAGACTTATACTGTAAACCTAAAGCCTTAAAGCATTTAACCTTTTTCTATTTTTATTGCTTTCTTTTTCTTTTGTAAATAAAATCATTACTTTCAAGTGAGATTCAACAAAAAGTCACAACCTAGTTGAAGACTATTCCAAAACTACATTTTGATAACTGAACTGAAAGAAGTCAATCGACACAATTTTTTTTTGCTTTTGTCTTGTGGAATACAAATCAAAATACAGTGTCAACAAATAAACTAACACGTATTCCACATTTCTAAAGAATTCCAAAATATTTGCTTTCCTTCTTACAAGCCTGGAAGTCGAAACAAAGTCCAAAAAGAAGCTTGTAATTATCCTCACTACAAAACAACATTCAAGGTTAACTCTTGACTCACAACTTTAGCTATAATCAACGAATTGATTTCAAGCTAAGTGTTACACAAATGGTCAATCATATCGAGTCCACTTGACGAATTAAATGACCTTCATGGAAGAGTTGGCTTCTGACCTTATACCCGGTTTCTCCAAACAAGTTCAGGATACTCCACCAAAAGATTTGAAGCAAATCACAAAAAAAACTTTTGAATGAATGCGAAACTAACCCACCAAAAGCAAAAGAAATTCCCGGTGTGTTAGGAAAGTTTGCACTAGCATTAGTTGCAAGGCTAAAACGAGCTGAAACCCAAGTACTGTACGCTGGAAAGGAACTGGTGAAACAACAAACAACCATCCTTTCTCTTCAGGAAGAGAAAAAATCCCTTGTGAAAAAGCAGGAACAAGCTCGCAGAGAGAAAGAAGACACCCAAGCTACGCTTGATCAGACGTTGCTAAATCTGGAACAAGCAGAGGAAGAAAAGCAACGACTAGAAAACGACAATACCTCACTTCAGCAAGAAAATGAGGAATTGAAAACCGCCCTGCTTTACAAAGAGAATCAACTCAAGGAAGTTGAAGGTCAATTGGACGAAACAAGCTCCGATTATGGGAAATGCAAACTGCTCCTACGAGAAGCACAACAAGGTCTTCAGGACGTCAAAGAAGAGCTGGAAGACCACCGCAAATAAAGGGATGTGAGACCAGAAGCCATGAACAGGCCAGTTCCCTCGACAAAGGGGGGCATCCCCTCATGGGATGGGGACTCTCCCGGCTCACCCTCACCTGACCCGTTCAGACCCGAACGGCAACACGAAAGACGTTTGCAAATTCCATCTGATGGAGATCTCAATAAGATCGCCTGCCACGTCACGAAATTTGACCCCTCAACCAGTGGGTCACCTGATACCAGGGCTTATTTGCAAGACATCGACTACTACTTGCATAAATACCCTGATGCTACGGTTGACGATCACATTTATTTGATCAAGTTGACATCCAACAGGTCGGTATCAAAATTTATAGATCGGCAACCATTTGACATCAAGATGAACCACCGGAAACTCTATGAAGCCATCGAAAAGGAGTTCTCCGACGACTGCTTACAGTCAGGGCTAGCAACTCCTGCGCATATATTTTGGATCTCAAAACATGCCTGAGATGGAAGAAGACCACAATTTCAAAGCTCTTTTCATTCAGAATCTCCATCCCACGATTGGACACCACCTTGGAGTCATGACTAACCCAAAGACAAACTCGATAAACCAGCTAAGAGAGTTCGCACATTATGCATTCCAGAAACAGCGACAAAGCAATCAGAAGCATACCGAGTCTACTGCGGTGTTAGCTGTCAACCCCGCATCAGACACCCTGGACCTAGAGAGCGCCCCAAGGCCAGCTCCTGTTCCAGCATCTCAGTCACAAATAAAACGACGACAGTCCTCTTGTCAAGATAAGTCGAGTCATGACCCAGAAAAATTTTTGACACCAAGTTCCAAGCCAACATCACCAAAACCTGACTACCGTCGGAGACTAAGCCCACCAGGTAAGTCACGAGAATACCGTACGGATACCCAGGATGACAGATATCGATTCAGAGACTCGCATAACCGCGGGAGGTGGTCACCTCCTTCGTACCGCCGGAAAAACTTTGACAGGGAAGCAAGACCTCCCCCTGGAAAGTTTAACTCCAAACCCTGGGAGAAGAAAGGAAAGCCCATTTCCAGCCGAGAAGACCTGGAAACTCTCCAACGCATACTTGACGAACTGAAGAGGAAAAAGGAGACGAAAGAGGACAACAAACCAGATGTCCTAGACATAAATATTGTGACCACCCCAAACGATCCTTTAGGTTTGCCACAAGTCAACCCTGAGGAATCTCCTACTACAAAGGGGAAGGATACCGACGACACAACCGAGCATCCTCCACCCAAAACTCAGGCGGAGCTCCAAAATGCAATGCCATCCAGTGCCATTTTGGTAGTCCAGCTACCCGGGAAACCTCACTCGCCCGAAACAGGCGACTCTTTAATCTGCGTTGAACCACCGGTCCAAGAATTTCTGTGTGATTTAACCGAGAGGGGGGTTGCAAGAAAATATTTCCTGTCATTGACCCTGGAAGATGTGATGACGCATGAAGCCCTACTGGATACTGCAGCAGACATCACACTCATGTCGCGTGACCTTTTTGAACACCTACGTGTCACTGCTAACCATGCGCACAAAGACTTGAAACTAAGACCTTGCTCCTTAGCTATTCAACCTTATGCACCCTCAAACACGACTGTGTCACACATGTCATTGATAAAAATCTCCATTGGGCCCATGACCTTGATCCATCCGGTCTATGTGTCCAATCTCAACTCAATTCCATTGCTGATAGGCAAGGATCTACTTAATCGCTTTGAGCCTCTGATAGACTTCAAGAATCTCAAGCTATGGGCTCAAGTTCGACAACCTCTTCCAACCACTCTACCTGAAGCAACCGGATCACAGTGCTACACTCTTGACACCTTGGATGTTCCAGGAGTCAACCCACTCGCACTGCTGACCCAACAAAGTTTGACGGAAGGTGACCTTGGGGACCTGGCTGAAACAGGCACCCCTTCCCATGTCACCACATCTGACAACCCAACCTTAAGTGAACACAGTTCATTTCTTTGCACCCTAAAACCAGGGTGCAAAGAACCAGGATGAAGCCGAAGAACCAGGATAACTAGTCCTTTGACCTCAAGTAGTCAAAGGACTAGTTATCCAAAGCTCCCACGTAGAAGACGTGGTACTGGCTCTCTGGGCTGATAAATCCGCAGTCAGCCAGACACTTTTCGACTCTCTACACGAGAAATACCCTGACCTTATGGTCACTAACAAGTCTTTTCATTTCCCTGCTGGGACCAAATCAAACAAAACATTGGTCGCCACAACTATCTGCGCCCTCCACCTTCAGTGGAACCACAGACTGCTAACGCATCCTTTCTTGGTCGTTCCCGACCTGCCACATGCAGTCTACATCGGCAGTGATCTTCTTGTGAGACTCGGAACCCAGGTTGATACCATAAATAATGTCTTATGGTCTCTCACCCCAGTTCGAGACACTCACTCTAAACCAGATCTTGACACTCTAAAGTCAGGCCAGACCATCCCTGAGGCCTGCCAGGTACTGAGCGCTCAACATTGTCTCATACCTGCTAATGTCATGTGCTACCTGGTCCAACTATGCATTCAAACCGGACAGAAACTTATGCTTTCACAAGCATTTTTCCAACCAGCTCCTTTGCTTGACGATCTAGGCTTAACTCTCGAGGCCATGCCCCTTCTAAGCCTAGAATACAGAGCCACCACATTACCGGTAAACAACCCCACGGCAGAGACCATCGTCCTACCCAAGGCCACGCCTCTTGGCTGGCTCATCACCACAGATTTCCACGATTTTGAACTGACTGTTCCTGTGCTAGGCGGCCTCCCTGATTCTCTTTGGGCCGACTCTCTTGAACCTACAGTCATTTACACTAAGCCTTCTAAGGCCATCGCTCTTGTGTCAATGCCAACCGCTGACAAAGAGTCAGTGGGACGAATCGACTTGACCAACAATGACCAAATGCTTGTCCAAGCCATTGAACTCCTTCCATCGGAGTCCGATCAGCAAACCAATGACAATCCCAGCGATGCTTCACCGAAACCAGTCCTCACTATTGCTGAAGAGATTGCACAGGTGGTAGCTGATGCTGATGCCCTAACCTCTGACAAAGAACGTGAAAAACTTCACCAAGTTCTTCTTAAGTATGAACAATCCTTCTCCAAAGACTCCTTGGACTGTGGACTGACCACAATCCACTCAGTACGCATTCCTACACCACCTGACGCTTCTCCCACCTACATCAGGCAGTACAAGATTCCCTTGGCCTCGTACGGCCCAGAACAAGAAATAATCGATAATTTACTGGACCGTGGCATAATCAGGCCATGCAACAGTACCTACTCGGCTCCCTTATGGCCTGTCCTAAAGCCCAATGGTAAGTGGAGACTCACCATTGATTACAGGAAATTGAACACTCAAGTTCCTCTCTCTAGGTGACCTATGACTCAACTGGAGCAATACCTCCCTAGAGTCAAAGATGCCAAATACTTCTCAACACTGGACATTGCTTCTGGTTTTTGGACTATTCCTGTCCAAGCTGAAGACCAACGCAAACTGGCCTTCACGTTTGCGAACCGCCAATACACATTCACCCGATGCCCTTTCGGTTATGCTAACTCTTCTGCAGAGTTCAACATTTTCTTGAAAAAAGCATGTCCAGACGCCCGAGACAGAGGTAACCTCATCTATGTTGACGACATTCTCATTCGGAGTCCAACTCTGGACACCCACCTTACTGAAATCGACCATGTCCTTGGCCAGCTCACGCGAGCTGGAGCCAAAATTTCTCTCTCCAAATGCCAATGGTGCAAAACCAAAGTCAACTATGTTGGTCTCTTGGTAGGATCGAAAGGGGTCCTACCACAAACGACACGAATTCAAGGTGTGCTAAACATCAGAATCAGAATCAGAATCAGCTTTATTGGCCAAGTATGCATAACACATACAAGGAATTTGACTTTGGCTAAAAACTTGCTCTCATTGTTCAGGTCAACATCAAACCCCCTACCAACATCTCCGAACTCCGGAGCTTCCTAGGGGTATGCAATTACTCACGTCAGTTCATTGAGGATTATGCAGACTTGGCAAAACCTCTTACAGACCTCCTACGAAAAGACACCCCTTTCGACTTCCGGTTATGGCTGCCACGTAGGACCGATGTGTCTCACTCTGCTCTGCGCCTGGAGAAAAAAAATCGGCAAATAACTCTCTCATTTGGGACAGAACGTATCCCAGCGTCTGGGCGAGGATATGTCGGCGAAGCCTAAGGCTGGAAAACCAGGTAAAGGAAAAAGCGAGCCGCCGAAACAGTCCAAATTAACGGACTTTCAGGTCTGTGACGCAGCAAATAAAACTCCATATATGGCGGAGGAGGCTGGCAACGGTGCGATGTCTGCGGGGAGAGGCGCAGATGCGCTGATGGCTGCCATGAGTTCAATGAGAGCGGACTTTTCCTCTAGATTTGATGGGATTATGACAGCGTTGGAAGGAATAAGAAAGGAATTGGGTGACTGTGTAGAACGAACGGCGCAGATGGAGCTCCGTCTCGCTAGTGCTGAAGATGACGTCACCCGTCTTCAATTAAAGGTGCGCACTTTGGAAAAAAAAAAAAAATCTCTGGAAAATAATATTTTGGATTTGGAATCTCGGTCGAGACAGAATAACTTGAGGCTGGTGGGTCTTCCAGAGGAATCAGAAGGTCGGGACGTATGTTCCTTTCTGGAAAAGTGGATTCCGGAGGTGCTGGGCAGCGAGGAGTTGCAATCAGCAGTGGTTCTGGAAAATGCACATCGTATTGGCCCACGGAGAGATAAGGGACCGCCGAGGACCTTAATTATGAAGTTTCTTAGCAACAGAGACAGGATGAAGATCTTCAACGCTGCACGAGCTAAAGGAGAGATTAAACACCAGGACCAGCAGGTGCGGTTCTACCCAGATTTGGCCACAGGAATCCAACAATTGAGGAAGCAGTTTGATCCCATACGTAAGGAGCTGCGCAACCTTGGGATTCGTCATGGTGTAATCTATCCTGCGAGACTGCTGACCACGTATGAGGGCAGAACCCACATCTTCAAGACCCCAGAGGAGGCGCAGGAGTTCATCAAGAAGATCAAAGAAGAAGAAGAGACTGGTGGGAGCTAAGCATGAACAAAATATAAGGTAGAATAATTAAGCATTTGCACAGGCATCTGACTGACTTGAAGTAAATAGTAAGTTTACAAAATATAGATTGTATTATATATTAAAAAAAACAAAACAAAACAAAACAAACAAAAAAAACTATGATGTACAAAGTTGTTAAAAATTTTGGAGTTAAGTTGGAAAACTACAGAGGAGAGTTAATGTTACGTCATTAAAAGCAGTAGAGTTAGGGTGATTGGGAGGATGAAGAAGGAGTGGCTTAGGCTGTTCCCCGTGGATGTGGAGCGGTCGATGGCTATATCGGGAGACGGAATTTTTCTTTTGATTTTGGGGGGTTTCCCACAAGTGTGGGAAGGGGAAATTTGTTTGTGTGTAGTTTGTAGGATGAATGTTCAACCACTCATGTTTTTGCTTCTCTGTATGAGCATGTTTACACTGCAAGGTAATCCCAAACTCTCTATTGATCATAAACCAAAGTGTTAATCTTAATTTAACTTCATGGAATTGCAGAGGTCTACAAAATTTAAAAAAAACTTAAACAAGTTATGAATAAAATAAAAGACATGGGTTCAAAAATTGTGTTTTTACAAGAAACTCATTTAATAGAGGAGGATATAAAAAGAATTAGGAGTAGATGGCAAGGAAGTGTCTTCACCTCATCATTCTCATCCCGGGCCAGGGGAGTTATGACTCTCATACATAAATCAGTTCCTTTTCAAGTGAAAAATGTAATTGGAGACAAATTTGGAAGATATGTAATCATTCAAGGTTCTTTGCTATTAGAAAATATAAATCTTGTGAACTTATATGGTCCCAATATAGATGATCAGAAGTTCTTTGCTAATTTATTTCTTATCTTATCATCACTTACAGGGCAACATATAATAGCAGGGGATTTTAATTGTACATTGAATCCAGGTATAGATAGATCAACAGGACTGGATTGCACGCACATTGGATGTAGGATGACTATTAATCATTTTATGAAAGAATTGAGATTGTTAGATATATGGAGAGAAATGAAACCACAAGTTAAAGCCTATTCTTGTTATTCCAGTACCTACAAGACATTCTCACGTATTGATTATTTTTTGATTTCCACAGAATTAAGGTCCAAGATTCAAAACTGCTTTTATGATAACATCGTGATCTCTGATCATGCACCATGTTGTCTAATATATGTAGATAAAAAATTGACAAAGGAATCAGGTAGATGGCAATTTCAGCATAAATGGCTTCAGGATGAGGAATTTGTCAAGTATATAGAAAAACAGATAGACGAGTTCTTTGACATCAATACTACACAAACATCAGCATGTGTAAAGTGGGAGGCTTTCAAAGCTTTTATTAGGGGACATATTATTAGTTATACAGGATCAAAATCTAAGAAGACTCGAGAGGAGAGAGCTAAATTGGAACATAAAATAAAAAGTCTTCAGGAAAAAGTGTATGCAGGAAGTGACCCAAGGTTGGAGAATGAATTACTGATTTTGAGAGCTGAATACGACAAAAAATCAGCGAATAGAGCTGCCTCGAGTCTTCTAAGATTGAAACAATCTTTTTATGAACAAGGTGAAAAATCAGGAAAATTATTAGCATGGCAGATTAAACAATTAGAAATTAAAACACCAATTACCAGTATTATAAGTAACGGACAGGTAGTTATAGATCCTTTAGAAATTAACAGAGCCTTTAGAGATTACTATGAAAAATTATATGATACCAAAAATGAATCTGATTTAACAAAACTAAATGGGTTTTTGAACGAACTATCTATACCGTGTATTCCAAATGAAAACAGGGAGATATTGGAGTCTAAAATTAGTCAAGAAGAAGTTGGGCTAGCCATTGATAATATGAAATCAGGAAAAAGTGCAGGACCAGATGGTCTTCCAGTTGACCTTTATAAAAAATTTAAGAATAAATTAATAAAACCTTTTTTGGAAATGGTTTTAGAAGCATTTCAAAATAATAATTTACCATCATACATAAATAATGCCTTAATTATACTGCTGCCAAAACCAGGTAAGCCCTCTAATAAATGTGAAAATATGAGACCAATAAGCCTATTAAACGCCGACCTTAAGATAATCTGTAAAATTTTAGCAAGACGAATACAAGAAATTTTACCAAATATTATTAATCGAGATCAGAATGGCTTTATAAAGGGTAGACAAGGCTTCCATAATGTAAGAAGACTATTTAATATTATTTATTTTAATAAAGAAGCACCGGATACAGCTCTCCTATCACTGGACGCCGAAAAGGCCTTTGATAGAGTTGAATGGCCCTTTCTTTTTGAAGTCCTACAAAGGTTTGGACTTGGAAATAATTTCATAAAATGGGTTCAAATAATATACAATAATGCTACAGCAGAAATCCTAACAAATAACAATATTTCAAAACCAATAAAAATCAATAGAGGATGTCGACAAGGCTGTCCACTTTCACCTTTACTGTTTACTATGGCAATTGAACCTTTAGCGATAGCGATACGTTTACATTCACAAATATATGGAATTAAAGTTGGACCAACAGAACATAAAATCTCCCTGTACGCCGATGACATAATTTTGTTTATGTCGAATCTAAAAAAATCAATTCCAACCTTGCTGAATTTAATAAAGAATTTTGGGGAAATATCAGGATATAAAATAAATAAAACTAAATCTTCAATATTAATGCTAAATGAGACCCAGAGAAATTACCCAGCCCCTGAGGTAAATCAATTCAATGTTGTAAATCAGTTTAAATATTTAGGAATCCAAATTGTGCCTAAGCTAGAATCAGTCGCCAGTGTCAACTATGAAGCCTTAATGTCAGATATCAATGAGTTAACTCAGAGATGGATGTCACTACCAATGTCGATGATCGGGAGAATCAATATACTTAAAAGTAATATTTTACCTAAAATACTTTATTTATTTCAATACATTCCCTTATCACCACCTTTAGATCTATTCTCAAGAATAAAAAAAAAGTTAGTGGAATTTATATGGAATAACAGGAGGGCTAGATTACGTCTGTCTTTATTATATTTACCATTTGATCGTGGAGGTCTGAAATGTCCAAATTTTATGTTGTATTATTGGTCGGCACAACTGAGGTCTATGACATATTATTTTTCATCAAATGATCTCCCTCACTGGACTGAAATGGAATCATACAATTTACCTTTACCTCTTCCCATATTCATATACTCAGATTTGGCAAAAAAATTACAAAAACAAGTTAAAAATCCATTTGTAAAGCATATGATCAAAATATGGTGTGAAGCTAAAAACTATTTAAAAGAACCACAGTTATTGTCACAATTTAGTCCAATATGGGGTAATCAATATTTTAAACCCGGGAGAGCGGACGCTGTATTTAAAGTATGGAATTTAAAAGGGATACAAAAGATTCAGGATTTATATTTGCCATGTGCAGATAACATAATGTCTTTTGAAGAGCTGAGGATCAAATTTAATCTCAATAGAACACATTTTTTTAAATATCTTCAACTTAGAAACTTTATTCGATCAAATCAAAATAAAGCTCTCACTCGACCTATTTACTCATCCTTGGAAAAAATGATGATGAAAGATAGTAAAAGAAAGGGTATTATTTCAGAGTTTTATAACTCATTGACACTATCTTCAAGTGAAAATTCACTGAAAAGATTAAACTACTGGAAAGAAGATCTGCAAACTGAAATTTCAGAGGAACAATGGGAATTGGCTTGTACAGAAGCTCAAACCAAATCAATAAATGTACGCCTTAAATTGATACATTTCAAATGGTTAATGCGGATGTATGTTACACCGGAGGAGTTAAATAGATATAACAAAAATATACCAGATACATGCACAAAATGCATGGAAAGTAAAGGAACCCTATTTCATTGTTTATGGGAATGTAGATTAATAAGAATGTTTTGGGAAGAGGTGAGGGTAACAATTGAAAAAATAATCTCAAAACAAATCATATTGAATCCTAAACTGTTTTTGTTGGGTCTGTACCCAGAAAAGCATAATTTTAATAAAAGTGAAAGAACATTCATAGACCTCAGTTTGCTTAATGCCAAAAAATGTATTGCACTATTATGGAAAAAGACTCATAGACCAGATGTGACTCAGTGGTTAAGACAGATGTTAACAAACCTTCCATTAGAAAGAATAACATATATACTGAAATCAAAGGAAATTGTGTTTGAGAATATATGGAGACCTTTTATTGATTATGTAAAAAATTTAAACATAACTCTTGAAGAAGAAGGTGAATGATGTGTGTGGACCTTGTAAATTCCAAACTGGTGAACATAATATGTATACTTATGTATTAGATTGTCTAGACTAAACAGAGGAGCATTGTTGAAGACTTGATTTTGTTGGTGGTTGTTGGTGTTTTTAGTGCATTTTTTTTTGTAGTACTTTAGTGTTAGTGTTTGATTGTTTGTATCATGTTTGTTAAAAAAAAAGGTTCAATAAAGATATTGTGGGAAAAAAAAAGACACCCCTTTCATTTGGTCTGAGGCTCAAGAACAGGCTATGCTAGCGTTGAAGCAAAAGCTATGCACAGCACCATGTTTGGCCTATCCCAACTGCGATCAGCCATTCTTCTTACAAGTGGGGTTCTCTGCCAACTGCTTAAGCGCTGGATTATACCAAATTTACGACCACGACAAACGAGTCGTGGCCTATGCCAGCAAAACCCTCTCTGGTCCGGAACTGAAATACTCGGACTGTGAAAAAGCCCTTCTGGCCACTGTATGGGCAGTCAAACATTTCTCCAACTATGTGGGAGGCCAGAGAATCACGGTTGAGACTCACCACCAACCAGTGGTCTTCCTTAACAGTCAACGCATCAGAGAAGGCGTTGTAACAAATGCCAGAATAGCCTCCTGGTTGATGGCTCTACAAAGCTTTGATGTGGAGGTCCACTATGCACAAAAGTTGAGAAGCCCTCTCGGCACAGACTTGGCTGCTTGCCAACGGTGCTCTGAGGACACTCCAGGACCATCCATTCGGGCAGAGCCACCTATAGTCACTGAAGACCCAAACCATCACTACTTTGACCAGAACATCTGCCAAGATATGGTCACCGCCTATGTCGATGGTTGTTCTTTTCACCATGAAACTCACATTCGTGCTGGTGTAGGTGTGGCATGGCTGAACAATCAGCCTTGTGAACCCCACAACTATCAATTGGGTTCCCAATCTTCCCAGTATGCAGAAATCGCAGGTGTGCTCATTACACTGCAACTTGCCGTAGACCATGGCATCCGCACATTGGTCATCTGCACTGACTCCAACTACGCACGCCTCAGTTTCACTTGTCATTTAGCACTCTGGAAGGCCAAAGGTTTTGTAACCTCCAACCGCAAACCGGTTAAACATCAAGACCTTTTCAAGGCATGTGATCACCTGGTCACCTCCAACAACCTCCAGGTGTACTGGAAAAAGGTCAGAGGTCACTCGCGCACACCAGGTCAGGACAAAGAATGGAATGACCTTGTGGACTCACTTGCAAAACAAGGAGCCATACAAGGCACACCCTGGTCCTTTGATTCTGCTCAGGTGCCGACTTTACAGCCCCACCCACCCACCCCTACAGTCTGCGCAGTCACTAGGGCCCAGACTAACAGGGCCCAAGACACAACACAAACCACAGGTTCCCTTGCGGTTGACCCTGTTTTCACTGATGCTGACCTTATCTCTCTTCAAACCCTTGACCCTGCGATCCATAAAATGATAAAATACCTCTCGGATCCTGCACTTAATGCACCATCCGACTCGGATCTCGCTGACACTCCAGACTTCAAACCACTTTTTGCCAAACGATCGTCCTTGCAGCTGCGAAATGGCATTCTAGTTCGTGTTTCCGATGAACTCCCTGCGCCTGTGCTTGTGGTCTCTCGTAACCAGAGAGGGGTGATGATTGTTCATGCCCATGATCTCCCAACTGCAGGACACAAAGGCGTCAAAGCGACGTACAACGCGCTCAAACAAGTGGCATATTGGCCATACATGCGAAAGGATGTAGCGGACTACATCAAGGGATGTCTCGTGTGTTGCCAGTTTCAACCAACCAACCCGATGCATCGAGCACCCCTACAGAAAAGAGGCATTTCATTCCCATGGTCTGACCTCCAAATTGACTGGGTAGGTCCCCTTCCACGGTCAGCCAGAGGAAACAAATACTTCCTCACAGTCACATGTGCTTTCACCAAATGGGTCGAGTGCCTGCCTGCTCTTAATGACACGACAGAAACCACGGCCTACTTGTTAATGAACCATGTATTCTCTAGATTTGGTCTGCCAAGCCGAATCAACTCTGACCGCGGCACTCATTTCACCGCCTAAGTCATGCGACAACTGTGGGAAACCTTGGGAGTTAAAGCTAACTTCCATATTAGCCACCACCCACAATCCTCCGGACAGGTTGAAAGAACCCACCGAACTGTGGTCAACATACTGAAGAAGTATGTTTCACCACACCAAAAAGACTGGGATGTAAAACTCCCGCTGGTCTTAATGGCCATCCGAGCCACACCCCATGAAGCTACGGGGGTGTCACCTTTTGAAATGATGACAGGCCGGCAAATGACTTTGCCCCTGCATTTACTCTACCAACCTGGAGAAGCCAGTGTTGCTACAGCTTACACTACTCACCAGTACATGACTGACCTGACCAAACATCTCCAACAGACTTTTGCCTTTGCCCAAAAACATTTGGACCGATCAGCTGAAGGACGCAAAGCCTACTACGATCAGAAAGCCTCACATGATGAACTCCGAGTGGGAGACAAGGTTTTCTATTATGCTTTCATTCCTCAGACAGGACAGACCAATGCACGAGCAGGAAAACTCGCTCGGAAGTTCCTCCCCAGGTGGACAGGTCCACACACGATCACAGATAAACTCTCTCCGGTCATTTACCAAATCAAAATAAGCAAAGGTCGCCAGGACCCCATCTCCAAATGGGTCCATCGTAATCAAATCAAAGCTTACAAAACCCCATGGGACTCATCGGGGACAACACTGTTCCATTAAGTCAGTAAACAAACCTAAATCTTGTTTGCGTCCGATAGATAACTGTTAGCTGACTATCAGCCACAGGCACGCTCGGTCGCATTTCTCTTCCTCAATCAGGTAACTGCATTAAACCTTCAAAAGGAGAAAGTTAACCCAAACTAACTGACTTCCTTAAAAATCTGACTTTAAAAGACCCTGCAAAATTTCATTCAGTGTCATCAAGTTACTATTTCAAAGTAGTACACACAAAATCAACAACATCACTAGCTTAAGTCAATAATCACAAAACCCTCTAAAGGTGATAAACACTAATAGCCTAGAGCTCAGTCTCTAACAAAGTTGTTCCACCACTGAGAATAACTTTCACCTACCACTCAGGTACCTCAAGAAAGGAAAACCGACAAGAAGCTCAAGATTAAAATGACTCACTTCTATTCGTTGGCCAGGACGATGGCCCTCCTGTTTTTCAGTTTAGCCCTCTACCTAGCACTCTCACCTACTTTCGCCCAGTTAGAACTGGACAGAGTCCAGACAAGAAGTCAACAATCCTTAGGTAGATTCTCAACCACGGCCTCATCATTAGGGCCCCTTGCTAGCCTTAGCACGTCTACTGTTAAATCAGTCAACACCGCTACACTGAAATGCCAGATAGTTGAACCACCAACTGTTACCAAAACTTTGCAAGATACTGTGTTGGTTTTGAATGTTTGCTCCAAAGCCTCATTCAAACTCAACAAGGTCTTGGACTTGTCACTCTTCATGTTAGAGGGTGACCATACTCACCCACATCTAATGCCTGTGTTTCTTTGAAAGGTAGCTAAAAATATTAGATTTTCAGATAACACTTTGACAATGAGTCTGCCTTCACCGCTTCTTGCCCCCGTTTCAGATGTCACAAAGTTATTCCTCATTGCCACTCAAAGAACAATGATGACTTTTCATGTTCGCTCAGTCTTCCAGAACAAAGGTCTCAAACACCCTCTGAGTAAGACCTCTGTGGAACCATGGTTTAGTCCAGCTAAACCAATTCAATTCGAACCTCCCTGAATCAACCCAATATTGCTTACCCTAAACATCTACCTCAAATAAGCAATACATCTTTGTTTTGCATTCTGTGTTTTGACTTTTTTTTTCTTTATTTTTAGAATTTTGAAGTTATATGCATGCTTATATACAAACATATATTTTTATATATAGTTCTTGCACTCCATTTTGATTTTTGTGCCCATTCAAACTATTTTTAAACAATTATAATAGCTATTTCATCGTAAACCAAAATTCCTACCTCAGGTATGTAAGACTACACACTTATTTTTGTAACCAGAATTTTTGAGTCATTTCAAGACCTATGCCTTAGCGTACTACTCCAAGAAAATTTTATAATTTACATTTGTCCATATTCAAATTATTTTTGGAAATTCATGGAAGTCCTTCCACTAAACCAAAGTCAAAGATCTGTACTTAGTAATAGATACTGTTTGCATGCTAGTGTGTATGGACATCACAAAAACCTTTTAACCCAGTATTTAGGTCAAGTGTTGCCAAGGAGAAGAAGCTGCCATGGGTGTGTACCAACGCTGACCGATGCTCACCATTGCTACAAAGGGGGGATCTGTAGCATCATCGTCTCCTCAAACCAAGACAGAAGATCACTTCTCTACAGGAATTTCATTTTATTCCTTATACAGGAATACCACGTTTCTGCCTTTTTCAGGAATATCACTGGCTTTCATGTCGACCCATTCAGGCCTCTTCCAGGCCTGACCAAAGATGTTTGTTTTCCCAGGACCCCAATGTAAACAGTTGCCTCTTGCAGAGATTGAAAGGATCAGAATTTGATTTTAAAGGCTCAAAGGAACATAAAACTCAGGAGACCAGACCTCCAACATGAACACACAGCATGTGATAACGTACCTTTACAGGAAACCAATGCTATTAAGAGGATCATAAACGGCTTAATCAGACAGATTTATAACCCCACGACACTATCCAGGTTTCCTCCCCAGATACCATGGACCTAAAGGAAATCATCTACAGCTCAACAGTACCTCCTAGTGGATACCTACGAAATGTGTTTTCAGTATGTAGGATGACTTTTAATTTGTTCTAAACATTAAGTTTCTTTCAGCTTATCCTCTGGATCCTAAGGACACTGAAAATCATCCCTCTTTTATCACCAACCATGGTTTGCTGCATGGTTTGCTGTACTACATTAAGTTTTGATCTAAATATGAATGCATGTATTATAATTACATATAAGAAATGTTATATTTATGAGTGTTATTCAAACCAATGTAATATTGGAGTAATGGTATAAATGCATGATCACCAAATATTAGCCAGGTCATTTAATTTAGTTAGATTTTATATTGAGCACCTAGTGTCATAAGAACTGACTGAGTGTTGATTTTTCTCTGCAATTTCATGGGATGGTGTCTTCATTTGATTGGCTGCTCTCAAATAAAGAACTTTTCTCACATTGGATGGCAGCCATTTCAAACTGCTTCTGAAAAAGTCGATTGGTCAGTCTTGCGATCGACATCATCAGTTTTACGACCCGGCGAGGTAACTTTAAAAGAGAGAAGTTAGATTTGAGTTTAGTAAGACAAAAAGATTAGAAAGGCAGGAAGATTAGCAAGAAGTAAAGTAACAATGTAACAAGTAGCAAGAAAAAGAGAACGGTGAGAGAATTAAGAATTAGAAACACAGAAAGAAGAAAGAAAGAGATTTTGAGAAAGATTAGGAACTAAATTAAGATTAAAGAAGCAGAATAGTAATCTAGATCTCAGAAGAAGATTTCATTCCACCGTTTCAAGATCCTGTGAAGTTTTATCCTTTGTGTTTGTCAAGTCTTTCGTTATTTTCTGGTTACTGAGGAGAAACCATTTTTTTCTTTAGAGCTCGTCCTTTTAGAGAATCAAATTCTCAAACTTTTTCCTTCACCTCAGAAGCCATTCTTATCCTAGTAAATGTTTTTCTCATTTTTTGTATGACTTTTCACGCCGTTAAAGTGGACCTTTAATTTGCCTAGTTTAAAGTGAACAGAGACTGAGAAGTTTCTCCTTCAGTTTTTTTGGTCTATCCCACTACAAGAGACTTCAAATTTGGACTCTTTTCCAAGGACTTTTCACGCCGCCCTGAGACAAACCATCCACGGCTGCCACAGTCTCCTTGAAGGTCCCCCAGCTGAGTTATCACCTCCACGGCTGTGAGGACAGCAGCCGCTTCCTCCGACGTCCTAACTTCAAAACCCAGCGGTACCGACCCGCGGAAACGTGGACCTACAGCTGTTGTGTGAGTGAAGCTCCTACTTTTCTTATCTCCTGGGTTAAAACGTGATGTCCTAACAATTAAATTACAATTGAATATTGCCCGTATTTCAGGGCTCAATTAGTCTCTCAGCCACAGGATAAAGCTATAAACTGAAGGAAAACTCTTAGTCATTTTTAAGTAAATGCCCTTAAATTTTTGTAGATTAATTCAGAAGTCATTTTTAGATAATTAGCTTATGAATTTTCCCCATAAAATTGCATTGTTTTGTTAAAACATTTCAGCCTCATTTACCGTTGAAACATAAGTCTGGTTCCTCCTTGGTTCTACAGAGGTGTAACGCTGGATGTTATGTTCAGGAATCCAATATCCGTTGATGTGATATATTACGCCAGGGGTGTCAAACTCATTCCATGGAGGGCCAAGACCCTGCATGTTTTGCTTCTACCCAGTGTCATCAGCAGGTGTTTTCACTGATCAGCAATCAGTGTGAAGAAATTCAGTGAAATCACCTGCTGAAGACACTGGGTGGAGGTAAAACCTGCAGGGTCTTGGCCCTCCATGGAATGAGTTTGACACCTGTGTATTACGCTGTTATCATCTAGATCTGTTTATTCATCATTTGAACGCCATGTCATGTAACCTGAATAAGTTTAATAAAGGGTAAATGAGAGAAGTTGAAGCATTTTTCTTTCGCATATATCTGTTTCCTAATCACGGCAGGACAAGAACTCACTGAAACTTTGAGACTGATTCATTAAGTAATTGAGGGTACAAAATTAAATAAAATTAAATTTAACCCCTTGCACTCCGGGCAATTTTCCTAAAAATGCCAAAAAATAACGTGCCCAAAGTAAATCGAAAGCTGTTCTTCAACCCTTTGCAGCATCTTCATGGGGTTGGTCTCATTTAAAAGAAAACACTTTGAATTTTTTGGCAAAAAAAACATGATCTCTCTACGTGCTCCGGCCACTGAGTTTCAGTCATCTAAAAATACTGAACTTGAAGAAAATAAATTTGGACACAGTGTTTTTTTGGATACAAATGCTTGCAAATAACACACAGCTGTCCGATCCGGCTAGAAGATGCAACAGAAATGTAGAACCAAGTGTTATCAAGCTGAGATCCAAATTTGGTAACAATACCACAAAAAATGAATATTTTACACAGCTTTGTTCTCAGGCTGTTCCCAGGCGTTTTGGAACTGTGCCAAATTGTGCCAAATGGCACAGTTAGGAAAAACGTCTGTAACTTTTGAATAATTCAATGTAGAATCTTCATTTTTGGCTCTAATGAAAGGTCACACTCAGGGCTGTGTCTGTGGGGGGGGGGGGGGGGGTCGGCCCCCCCCCCCCCGCTACCAAGGACGGAGTTGGGCCCTCGCTACATGACGGATTACACTCGTTGCATGTTTCCACAGCAACGCTGTCACAGCGGCTCCCCCCACCTCGCTACTGTGTGTGTGTGGGGGGGGGGGTTGTCCCCCCCCCGCTACAGAGGACGGCCATCGCTACATGAAGGAATAGACTCATATGTCTATGTGACGACCGCTGCGCAGTCAGCGTGGCTTCCCCCCGCGGACCGGGGGCATTCGGACCGTGAAGGCCCCCCCCCCCACTCCTCTTCTGCAGCTGGGGGGGTGTTCACGGTCCGAACATGGCAAATGAACCGTTTATCGCGGCGCACGAAGTACGAAGTGCGTGCGCGGTACAGTTGTAATTTACCGATCGGTCAAAAGTCATTTTTGGATTACAGTTTTCAGGGAGAAATAATAATTTAGCTTATAACACCTTACCTCTTCACAGCAGCAGAGTCCTGGCAAACTTCTCTTCCCCATTGTCAGACGAATGCGACGCTGGTCCGCTCGTGGATCCCGATCAAAACATAATTCCAATATTGCGGTTTTGGTGAATGATTTACGACCTTCGTCGTCGGTCAATGATGACAGAAGAGAATCCTAAACACTCTGCTGGAATTAAATAAAATAAATAAATAAACCACTGCCTGTGGCTGCTGAAAGTCTCTCTTCACCCAGCTTTAGACAATAGCTCAGCGAACTTCTGTGCTTCAATTGGCTCGCAGCCATTGGGAGGCCGGGTCCTTCTGGCTAGATTTTCATTCATTGGCTCTTCATGGTTTCAGAAACCCAATTCAAGGCTCTTATTAGTCGAATGACAGGTCAATCAGATGAACTAATCTGTTCTGTGTCTGCAGCTTTTTTTCCCCAGTGGTGCTTGGAGGCCAGCACCATCTCCATCTGCACCATCATCAGTATATCATGCGTCATGCGTCCCAGCGCGCACGAGTGCGCTCTTGTGCGCCCTCGTGCATCCTAGGACACAGAGACTTGCCCGCCCGCGGAACAACGGAGCGCAAGAGGTTAATATTATTGGCCGTTAGGACTGGTGCCCCTTTTACGAGTGCTTTTATTTAATTTAGCGGGTGTAGAAGTGACGGTGACCCCCTTTCACACCCACTATTAAATAAAATAAATAATTCCTGTACCTTATGACAAATATTTTATTAACCAATTCACGCAACACATGTGTTGATTGACCTCACGTCTTGGATGGGACAATACGTCTGGACCGCCTGTGGATAACGGCAGGAGGATGGAGGTGCCGTGATAAGACGCTGAAAGGACTTCCTGACCTCCTGGAGCCAGGCGGAGGACTAAGGGACTCGGGGGGGGGGATTATTGTCAATGGGGGGTTTGACAGCAATGTGTGATTCTGCCTTTGATGTGTCTTGTATAAATGTGGGGGTTTTGATGAAGCTCACTCTCTTCTTGTCTTAAGAGAAAGCTGGGGATGTGAAATCTGCATTAAACCTGAATTGAGAAATAATTCAGTCTCTTTATTTAACGCTCCCCACATTGGTGACCAGAGACGTGAGAATGCCTAGAAGTGATTCCCCCGAACCAGACTTGACGGAGTCTGCCCGAGCGAGCGCCGTCTCCATCAAACTACCAGAATTCTGGCAGGACAACCCGGATTCGTGGTTCCTCCAGGCCGAAGCACAGTTCGCACTGGGGGGAATAACGGCGGATGACACTAAATTCTACCACGTCATCGCAAAGCTCGACAACCGCACAGCTCAATGCGTGCGGAGCCTGGTACAGCAGCCGCCCGCTGACGACAAATACAGCGAGCTGAAGGCTGCCCTCATCCAGTGTTTCACGCCCTCAGCCGAGGAGAGGGCTAGGAGGCTCCTGGCTCTGCACGACTGGGGAGGACGCAGGCCAGTCGACCTGATGGAAGACATGCTGCAGCTGAGGGACACAGACAACGATGATTTCCTGTTTAAACATATCTTCCTGAGAAACCTCCCGATGCAGATGAGAGGGACCCTGTCCAGCATGCGTTGTGTGACCCAGCGGGACTTCTGTGCGCTGGCCCAGGAGGCGCAGCGGCTCCTCGACTCCTGCGGCGAGCAGACGGCCACCGTGGCAGCGGCAGACCTCGGTGCTGCGACCGGGAGCAGCGAAGGGCCGGAGACAGTGGAATCAATCCCACCAACGATGGCAGCGGCGCGGCCCCGACGCAGCGGAGGAGATGGCCTCTGCTTTTACCATTGGCATTTCGCAGAGAAGGCGCACAGGTGTGTGCCGCCGTGCAACTTCAAGAGCTCGGGAAACGCCAGGACTGGGAGTCGTTAGCAGCTTCGGCTCTCGGCGAACGAAACAAGCTGCTCTACCTCACGGATGCGAGCTCCGGGCAGCACTTCCTCGTGGACACCGGAGCCCAAGTGAGTTTCATTACCCCGACCTATGCCGACCGGCTGGCAGGCCCCCGTGGTGACAGGGCAACGGCGGCGAACGGCTCAAGCATCAAGACCTTCGGAGAAAGGACTCTGCTTCTGTCCTTGCACGGCCGCTCTTATGAATGGACTTTTATTATAGCGGCGGTGAGTTTCAACATGTTAGGTGCTGATTTTCTGTGCTCACATGGTTTGTTAGTTGATCTTGCCAATAGGCGGCTGGTTAATGCACTCTCTTTTTATTCCATCCCTTGTGCAGCTCAAGTGTCCCCGCCACCAGTGCAGACCAACGTCGCCACAGCAGGCGGTAAGTTTCACACACTCCTCACCCAGTTTCCAGCGCTCACAGTTCCCACATTTTCGGCAACAGTTGCAAAACACGGGGTGGAGCACTTTATCACCACAGCTGGCCCACCCGTCTTCGTGAAAGCTCGGCGCTTGGATGCAGCTAAACTCTCCATAGCGCGCGAGGAGTTCGCCAACCTTGAAAGGCTGGGCATTATTCGCCGTTCGAACAGCCCATGGGCTTCCCCACTGCATATGGTCTCGAAAGCTGACGGCTCGTGGAGACCTTGTGGTGATTACCGCAGGTTGAACAACGCCACAGCGCATGATTGCTACCTGATCCCACACATCCAGGATTTTTTGGTGCATCTGGCGGGGGCGCGCATTTTTTCTAAAATAGACCTGTTCCGCGGCTATCATCAAGTCCCAGTCCGAGCCGAGGACATTCCCAAAACAGCGGTAATAACCCCGTTCGGACTTTTTGAGTTTTTACACATGCCATTTGGCCTCAAAGGCGCTGCGCAAACCTTCCAACGCATGATGCATGCCGTGTTACGCGATCTCCCTTTTGTGTTCGTCTACCTCGACGACATTTTAGTCGCCAGCACGTCCGAGGAGGAACACGAAAAGCACCTCACCACAGTTTTTCGGAGGTTGGGAGAGCACGGGTTAATAATTAATCCAGTCAAGTGCCAGTTCGGTGTGGCACAGATCGATTTTTTGGGGCACCGCGTTTCCCCAGAAGGGGCGGTTCCACTACCGGACAAGATGCGCGCAGTTGCTGATTTTCCCCGGCCACGAACGGTCAAAGCATTACAGGAGTTTTTAGGAATGGTAAATTTTTATAACCGTTTCCTACCCCACGCAGCGCAGCTCATGCAACCATTATATGCCGCGCTTAAAAAACAAAAACCCTCCAATACGATCGAGTGGTTCCCGGATCGGGAGCGCGCATTCGCGGAGGTAAAAATAGCCCTTGCAGACGCTGCGTTACTAGCTCACCCAGACCCAACGGCCCGCCTAGTGCTCACCACGGACGCGTCAGATTTGGCCATAGGGGCGGTTGTGGAACAGCAGGTTGCCGGGGTTTGGCAGCAGCTGGCATTTTTCAGCAGATCCTTGCACGAAGCCGAGCGGAAATACAGCACGTTTGACAGGGAGCTGTTGGCGCTCCACTTAGCCATTCGCCATTTCCAGTTCTGGCTAGAAGGTCGGTGTTTCACCGCGTTTGTCGACCACAAGCCGCTCACTTTTGCAATGGCCAAAATTTCAGAACCTTGGTCGGGCCGGCAGCAGAGGCAGCTGGCCGCAATTTCAGAATTTACTACTGATATTCAGCACGTAGCGGGTAAACTCAATGTAGTGGCAGACTGCCTCTCTCGCGCGGTGACAGCACCAGTCCGCGCGGAGATAGATTATACTACCGCAGCCGCAGGGCAAAATAGCAGCGCAGAAGCGCACGCGGCTCCAGTTCATGTGGGGATAGATTATGCAGCCATGGCAGCGGAGCAGGGTGGAGATGCGGACGTGAGCGCGCTCCAGTCTGGACCAACAGGGTTAAGGCTGGAGAGCAGGGGTTTGCAAACTGATATGCCCCCCTAATCTGCGATGTATCTACCGGGCGGCCACGCCCGGTGGTACCGGCCGCGTGGCGCCGCCGCATTTTTGACTCGGTTCACTCCCTGGCGCACCCGGGAGTGCGCGCTTCTGTGAAAATGGTAGCGGAGAAGTTTGTTTGGCCGAGCCTGCGCAAGCACTTGAAAGAGTGGGCAAGAACCTGCATGGCCTGCCAGTGGACCAAAATTCACAAGCACACAAAAGCCCCCTTAGAACTGTTCCACATCCCGGCCAAGAGATTTGACCATGTGCATGTTGACCTTGTGGGCCCCCCACCGTCATCGCAGGGGTTCACACATCTTTTGACAATGGTGGACCGAACCACACGCTGGCCGGAAGTGGTCCCACTAGCATCGACCACGGCTGCAGAGGTGGCTCGCGCATTTTTGACGGCCTGGGTAGCGCGTTTCGGAGTTCCATCGGATATTACGTCCGACAGAAGACCTCAATTTGTGTCTGAGCTTTGGTCAGCGATGGCCAGCAGCTTAGGGGCGACAATTCACCGCACTACCGCTTATCACCCCCAGGCTAATGGTTTATGCAAGCGTTTTCATAGGTCTTTGAAGGCAGCCCTCAGAGCGTCGCTTACGGATGCAGATTGGGTAAACAAACTACCATGGGTTTTATTGGGGTTGTGTTCTGCGCCCAAGGAGGATTTAAATGCCTCCCCAGCGGAGTTGGTTTTTGTGCAACCTCTCAGGCTGCCCGGTAAGTTCCTACCAGAGCATCCAGCGCCGGGGCACCCCCTGGCTCTGGGGCCACTGATTGGCACGGGAGCAGACATGCTCCCGGGCCCCGTTCATCACACTTTTCCACGTGTTTTTGTTCCCAAAGCTTTAAGAGATGCCGAGTTTGTTTTTGTCAGGCACGAGGCTCTGCGACCGAGCCTACGCCCGCCATACGATGGTCCATTTAGAGTGCTGGAAACAGGTGATAAACATTTTGTGCTAGATTTGACAGAAGGGAAACAGTTAGTATTGACAGACTAAAGCCTGCTTTTGTGATGAACGACGAGTCTGTACAGGTGGCGAGGCCCCTCGACGTGGCAGACCCCCCAGGGAACATGTCCTGGAGCCCCCGCAGGGATCAAATAACCATTCTCTTCCTTAGTTAGCGGATTCTCCACAGGACGGCGCCGCAGGGACGGCGAAGCCTGCTTACAGTAAATTTGGAAGACGTTTGAAGCCCAGACGGCGTATGGACTAATGTGTGATTTTATCATGTTGTGTAGTCAATGCTGTTGATTTTACCATGTTGTGTGAACTATGTGTGAACTACCAAAAACATGTAGGTTTAGGGTGCTCGCGCGCGCAGCGACCAGCAGCTGGTGGCTTGTCACCAGACTGCAAACCAGAATCAGAATCAGAATCAGAATCAGAATCAGGTTTATTGCCATTGTTCATGTAGTACACAAACTAGGAATTTGTCTCGGTACAATGCTGCAACATTAAACATGATAAGATAAGAGAAATAAACTATACATGTAATAAAGTGTAGGATAAGATTAAGTGATACTGGTCAACAGTTAAAATATATATTAGCCAGCAGCAGATACTGTGGAGAACTATATAGTGCAGTCGGTAATGCAGGAAGAAAACAGTGAAAACAAGTCTACCTACGGGTACAAATAAGTAATTATGCTTTATTGCCCATTCTTCAACGTTTGGGGGGGTTATGTGGCTCATATATTTTTGCCTACATATGTATAAGCACGAGGTGAGATGCTTAGGACTGCATGTGTTGATTGACCTCACATCTTGGATGGGACAATACGTCTGGACCGCCTGTGGATAATGGCAGGAGGACGGAGGTGCCGTGATTATACGCTGAAAGGACTTCCTGACCTCCTGGAGCCAGGCGGAGCACTAAGGGACTCGGGGGGAGAATTATTGTCAATGGGGGGTTTGACAGCATTGTGTGATTCTGCCTTTGATGTGTCATGTATAAATGTGGGGGTTTTGATGCAGCTCACTCTCTTCTTGTCTTGAGATAAAGCTGGGGATGTGAACTCTGCATTAAACCTGAATTGAGAAATAATTCAGTCTCTTTATTTCATGCTCCCCACAGGCCCCATCATGCCTTGCGTGAAGTATGGTACCAACTTCTGGTACCAGTTTAGACCGTATGGTTGTCACTGAAACGGGACACTTTTCCTTGTTCAAAACAATGACTTCTGCATCAGAAATGCGGGAA
Organism: Pholidichthys leucotaenia; assembly: GCA_020510985.1. NCBI lineage: Eukaryota > Metazoa > Chordata > Actinopteri > Cichliformes > Pholidichthyidae > Pholidichthys > Pholidichthys leucotaenia. The sequence continues at coordinate 390,577 of CM035845.1, read as the reverse complement.
CACGGCTCTTGCACCTCAAAACAGGAACATAATCCTCCCACTTCCCACGACTATGGAGGGATGGAACGATGACCTTATAAAGTGGCCTCGTACACAGTAGCTCCGTTAGTTAGCGCCGCTGCTGACATGCTAACGATGGAAACACATGACCCGTGCTGGTAAAATGAGTCACGTTGAGGATATTTTCAAAACTGGTGTAACACTATTTCCATATTCTGTATTGAAAGACCTTCAAATGACATTTAATTTGTAGGTAGTGTGCAAAAACTGACCCAGAAAAAGACCATTTGTTTATATTCTAGCTAGGTTGGAAACTTGCGTTCGATTGGTCGGGAGTTAGGTCTTCTGCAATAACATCGGTATTTTTAGAAAGTCCAATTTCTCAGCTTTAAAATGATTCCAGGCACTCATGGGAGGTTTCCTGGGACTTTGTCGCTACCAAGCAAAGAAAGAGCCATGAATGATGACTTCTGGTTGGCTGGACTCATAATGACGCGGTGCGCATTCTGACTCATTTTGCCAGCGGGGGTCACAACATCAATGTCTCCACCGCAATAAAGTCTGCTGCATTTTGTTAAAATATGCTGGACATGATCCCATTTACCTCAGAGCAGACGTAGGATCCAGTCAGAGCCACAAAGAAGCCTCCATTTATCCAGTCTGGAACCAGGACCAGCAGCAAGAACCAGAACTACGGCAAAACATTCAAAACTACAAAAACTACAAGAGCTGAAATTAGCTGCCACTTTAGTGTAAAACACGTATGTGGACTATACACTAAAATGAATCTGAAAAACTTTTAAAACGCTATTTTAAATGCCCCTGCTACTTCACACTGACTGACTGATTTAACACTGGGTCAGCTGAACCGGAAGCTCTGCCCATAATCCTTCCTACAGTGCCACCCCCAGGAAGAAGGTGGATTGTATTTACAGGAACATCTGAAAAAATTAGAATATTATGAAAAAGTTCAATATTTTTGTCACTAATTTCACAAAGTGAAACCCATATATTATATAGATTCATTACACAGAGAGTGAAATATTTCAAGTGTTTATTTATTTTAATTTGGATGATTATGGCTTACAGCCCATGAAAACCCCAAATTCAGTTTCTCAGAAATTAGAATATTACATAAAATTAATTTTAAAAAATAGCTTTTTAATAGAAATGTTGGCCGACTGAAAAGTCTGTCCATGTTCCACTCAATACTTGGTCGGGGCTCCTTTTGAATTAATTCCTGTATCAATGTGGCGTGGCATGGAGGTGATCAGCCTGTGGTTCTGCTGAGGTGTTATGAAGGTCCAGGTTGCTTTGATAGTGACCTTCAGCTCGTCTGCATTGTTGGGTCTGGTGTCTCTCATCTTCCTCTTGACAATCCTCCATAGATTCTCTATGGGCTTTAGGTCAGGAGAGTTTGCTGGACAATCAAACTCAGTGATGCCATGGTCATTAAACCAGGTTTTCATGCTTTTGGCAGTGTGTGTGTTGGGGTGCCAAGTCCTGCTGGAAAATGAAATCAGCTTCTCCATAAATGTCAGCAGAGGGAAGCATGAAGTGCTCTAAAATTTCCTGGTAGACAACTGCACTGACTTTGGTGTTGATAAAACACAGTGGACCAACACCAGCAGATGACCTGGTTCCTCAAATCATCACTGACTGTAGAAACTTCACACTAAACCTCAAGCAACTTAGAGTCTGTGCCTCTCCACTCTTTCTCCAGACTCTGGGACTTTGATTTCCAAATGAAATGCAAAATGTACTTTTATCTGAACAGAGGTCATCAGCTGGTGTTGGTCCACTGTGTTTTATCAAGACCAAAGTCACCACAGTCGTCTACCAGGAAATTTTAGAGCATTTCATGCTTCCCTATTTTTTAAAATTAATTTTATCCATGCATCCATGCATCCATCCATCTTCTACCACTTTTCTGGAGGTCCAGGTCGCGGAGGCAGCAGTTCAAGCAGAGAAGCCCAGACTTCCCTCTCCCCAGCCACCTGCTCCAGCTCTTCAGAGAGGATACCATGGCGTTCCCAGACCAGCTGGGAGACATAGTCTCTCCACCGAGTCCTGGGTCTGCCCTGGGGTCTCCTCCCAGTGGGACGTGCCTGAAACACCTCAAGTGGGAGGCGTCCAGGAGGCATCCTAATCAGATGCCCATACCACCTCAACTGACTCCTTTCAATGTGGAGGAGCAGCGGTTCAACTCTGAGCCTCTCCTGGATGACTGAGCTCCTCACCCTATCTCTGAGGGTGAGTCCAGCAATCCTACGGAGAAAGCTCATTTCAGCCGCTTGTATCCGCGATCTCGTTCTTTTGGTCATTACCCAAAGCTCGTGACCATAGGTGAGAGTAGGAACGTAGATTGACTGGTAAATCGACAGCTTTGCCTTAGAACTAAGCTCCCTCTTCACCACAACAGACCGGTACAACGTCCACATCACTGCAGATGCTGCTCCAATCCGTCTGTCAATCTCTCGCTCCGTTCTCCCCTCACTCGTGAACAAGACCCCAAGATACTTAAACTCCTCCACTTGGGGCAGGAGCCCGTTCCCAACCCAGAGAGGACAATCCACCTTTTTTTGTTTTTTAGTTTTAGTTTTTGTTTTTTTTTAATTTTATGTAATATTCTAATTTTTTGAGAAACTGTATTTAGGGTTTTCATGGTCTGTAAGCCATAATCATCAAAATTAAAATAAACACTTGAAATATATCCCTCTCTGTGTAATGAATCTATATAATATATAGGTTTCACTTTCTGAAATGAGTGACAAAAATATTGAACTTTTTCATGTTATTCTAATTTTTTCAGATGTACCTGTATGCATATTTACTGTCTGTTCTGGGATGAACTTTCTTTTGAATACACGGCTATATTTTGGTTTGGACTGATGGTGATTAGGCGGCAGAATAATCCACCTTGCCGTGTAGGGGGCGCTGGTAGTCTGCCCAGCCCCCCTGCCTTGGTTGTGTGATTGTATAGGTTCTTAATTTTTTTGTGTACATACTGTTTTTCCCCTGTTAGAGTGTGAGTCGGGTGCTAAATTTGGGTGGGTCAATCTATGTGCCTGCAATTTTTTTAAAGGGGGGAATGTTCGGTATAACAAACGGTGGTAAGATGGCGGCCGGGGAATAGAGGGGGTTGGCGGCCCACCTTTCCGGTGGTGATACCAACCAGCGTATAAAGGCCTCGGCCAAAAGGGGCACGTCCTCTTTAGTCTGGATCAGGAGCGCTGTGGTCCACTGCTGTTCATTTGTGAGTTCTGTAATAAAGACTGTAAACTGCCTTCTGCCCTCCTTCTCATTTTATTAATTACGGACACAACAGTAGCCCCCCTCCAAACTGGTGCTGAGAACCTGATTGCTGGGGTCTTTCTGCAACTGTGGGGGTTCCCCCCTACAGTTGATAGTGCTATGAGATGACTGTTGTTGTGAAATGGCGCTATATAAATAAAGTTGAATTGAATTGAATTGAACCTCCAACAGGTCCTGTCCAGGAACGGACCAAAAGGACTTATAAAACTCTGCAGGAAGTCTGTCACTCATTGAGGCTCTACCATTTTGCAAGTTGATCAGGGCAGAGTACAGTTCAGATAAACAGAGCTGAGCTTCCAGCCTTTCACTGGTGTCTGCAATGACCTGAGGAAGTCCATCAAAGAAAGATTTACGGTCCTCAGAATATTCCAACAGTTCACTTGTATACAAATCTTCATAAAACTTGGCAGCATATTCCTTCATTTTGGAAGGATCATAAACCGACCCTCCACTACTGGATCTTAGGAAGTGAAAAATTTTCCTCTGTCCATTCCTTTCCTCCATCCCAAAGAAAAACTGTGACAGGACATCCATCTGGGAAGCATCAAGGAAGCGAGACCTGACCAGAGCCCCCTGTGCTGTAATGCCCAGCAGGTTGGCTAGAGCTAGCCTTTTGGATTTTATGGCTTCTAAGTGTCCCTGATTTCCTGTGGCCTCCACCAGACTCTGAAGAGCAACCACTTCAATCTCTAGATCTTTCAAAGACCTGGTGATGCTCCGCGTGACACCATGAGTATACTGTTGGCAGAGCTGTTTGAACTGGCTTTTACCAAAAGTCCCACCACTGTTGTATGTAGTTAAAATCTTGTTTTCGCTGCCTAGCTACATTGCTCCGCACTGTGTGTGTTTATATACTTGCATATTTATTCCACCTAGCTGCAATGCTCCGTACTGTGGGTGTTTATATATTTACATATTTATTCCATCTAGCTACAATGCTCTGCACTGTGTGTCTGTGTGTGTGTGTATATATATATATTTTATAGTAATACGTACATATGTTTATTAGCTGCTCTTGCTTGCTTGTTTTTTTTCTTGCCTTCTGATTGTTGCTCTGAGTGTTGCTATCCCTGTGCTGTTGCAATCCTGGAATTTCCCCGTTGTGGGACTAATAAAGGCTTATCTTATCTTATCTTATCTTATGGTTTAGCCAAAAGAGTTCAAAAGCAGACCTAAAAGCTTTGTCCTGCAGTAGTGCAGTGTTAAAGTGCCAATAAACACTGCTCAATTTGACATTTTTAATAGAAACGAGGCAAAAAACCAAACTGTGATCAGTGAAGCTGACAGGACTGATAAAGCGACTCTTAAAGATATTAAAATGATGCTTAAAATACTAAAAATGATCCAATTTAGCCAGAGATAACAAAAAAAATTGTCATTGGAGTGACACAGGTGTATTGTCTAGGATTTCTGTTCAACCTGCTCCACACATTCAAGAGATCATGTGCTTCTATCAGCTGTTTTATTCGATGTGAGGAGGCCTTATGGGGTTCCTGATGGTTTCTGTCCAACTGTGGACACTCAGTGCAGTTAAAATCACCCCCACAAATAAAAATAGAGGATTGGACACTTAGCAATGATGATATAGAGTGAAGTACGTGACGGTAATGCACCTGTAAGCTGGTTGCCAACCACCAATCAAATCTAGAAGAAGAAGAATACTTGTCATTGTTACATTTCCTTATTGTGTCACATAAAGTGTCGAACACATCAGTCTCTCCACAGCATTGCATGGGGCATAAACATTTAGCAAAGTAATGTCTTTAGGTCTGACTGTGAGAGTGAATGGTTGTCTGTCTCTCTGTGTTGGCCCTGTAATGGACTGCCGATCCAGGATGGACCCTGCCTCTCACCCAAAGATGCTGGGATAGGCTCCAGCGCCCCCGCAACCTGAAAAGGACTAAGCGGAAGAAGATGAATGAATGAATGTTCATCTTTTCGTACTGAACACTAAGATTCTGTAGACAGCCTTTAATGGTTTCTTCCACCTCATAGGCATGTGGAAGAAAACCTCTAGAAAACAATTACCCCAACACCTCCACTACAGTGTGACTCATGGCTCAGCAGGACTTTCCCTGGCCATTCTGTCCTCCACTGGAATCATTCACCCACTCACTGTGTGTTTCTTGGATTAATAAGACTAGTGCACACCCTTGCACGCCCCTAGAAAGCAGGAGTAAGCAAACATTTCTGCATCCCTGTAGAAAGTTACTGTTACCATGGCAACAGTGACCATGGTGAAACCTGCCTTTGATCTTTGCAACAGAAACCATGGTGATTGATTGACTTTATTGATTTGAACATTCAGACAAAAAAAAAATAAAACAAAAATCAAAACAAAAAAATTAAATGTTCAAAAGGAGTGGGAAGAAGACAACGCTTATATAGTCCTACCCCTTCTCCATACCCAATAAATTATAATAACCCATCCATCCATCCATCCATCCATCTTCTACCGCTTTTCCGGAGGTCTGGGTCGCGGAGGCAGCAGTTCAAGCAGAGAAGACCAGACTTCCCTCTCCCCAGCCACCTGCTCCAGCTCTTCAGAGAGGATACCAAGGCGTTCCCAGACCGGCTGGGAGACATAGTCTCTCCAGCGAGTCCTTGGTCTGCCCTGGGGTCTCCTCCCAGTGGGACATGCCTGAAACACCTCAAGTGAGAAGAGTCCAGGAGGCATCCTGATCAGATGCCCAAACCACCTCAACTGACTCCTTTCAATGTAGAGGAGCAGTGGTTCTACTCTGAGCCTCTCCTGGATGACTGAGCTCCTCACCCTATCTCTGAGGGTGAGTCCAGCAATCCTACGGAGAAAGCTCATTTCAGCTGCTTGTATCCGTGATCGCGTTCTTTCGGTCATTACCCAAAGCTCGTGACCATAGGTGAGAGTAGGAACGTAGATTGACTGGTAAATCGACAGCTTTGCCTTAGAACTCAGCTCCCTCTTCACCACAACAGACCGGTACAATGTCCGCATCACTGCAGATGCTGCTCCAATCCGTCTGTCAATCTCTCGCTCCATTTTCCCCTCACTCGTGAATAAGACCCAAAGATACTTAAACTCCTCCACTTGGGGCAGGAGCCTGTCCCCAACTCAGAGAGGACAATCCACCTTTTTCCAGCTGAGGACCATGGACTCAGACTTGGAGGTGCTGATTCTCATCCCAGCCGCTTCACACTCAGCGGCAAATCATCCCAGCAAGAGCTGCAGGTCATTGCTGGATAAGCCAATAGGAAAACATCATCTGCAAACAACAGAGATGAGATCCTGTGGTCACCAAGCATGACACCCTCCATTCCCTGGCTGTGCCTAGAAATCCTGTCCATAAAAATTATGAACAGGATTGGTGACAAAGGGCAGCCCTGGCGGAGTCCATCTCTCACTGGGAATGAGTCAGACCAAGTGTTGGCAATACAAACCAAACTCTCACAACAGTCGTACAGAGACCAAATAGCTCGTAACAACAAGGCCGATACCCCATACTCCCGAAGCACCCCCCACAAAAATCCATGAGGGACGCAGTCAAATGCCTTCTCCAAGTCCACAAAACACATTTAAACTGGTTGGACAAACTCCCACGAACCCTCGAGAATTCTTGAGAGGGTAAAGAGCTGGTCCAATGTGCCACAGCCAGGACGAAAGCCACATTGCTCCTCCTGAATCTTCGGTTTGACCAACGGCCGGACTCTCCTCTCCAGTACCTTGGCATAGACCTTCCCAGGGAGGTTGAGGAGTGTGATCCCTCTAAAGTTGGAGCACACCCTTCAATCCCCTTTTTTGAAGAGAGGAACCACCACCCTGGTTTGCCATGCCAAAGGCACTGCTCCCAACCTCCATGCAATGTTGCAGAGGCGTGTCAACCATGACAGCCCTACAACATCCGGGGCCTTCAGGTACTCAGGGCAAATCTCATCCACCCCGGGGGCCCGGCCACCAAGGAGATTTTTAACCACCTTGGCGACCTCGGCCCCTGTGACAGGCGAGTCATCCCCCTCGTCCCCAAACCCTGCTTCCTCTATGGAAGGCGTATCAGTGGGGTTGAGGAGATCCTCAAAGTATTCCTTCCACCACCCGACGATATCCCCAGTCGAAGTCAACAGCGCCCCATCCGGACCATACACAATGAGAACAGGGAGCTGCTTTCCCCTCCTGACCCACCGGACAGTTTGCCAGAATCTCTTCGAGGCTGACCGAAAGTCTTGTCTCATGGCCTCACCGAACTCCTCCCATACTCGGGTTTTTGCTTCAGCAACCACCCGAGCTGCACTCCGCTTGGCCTCCCGGTACACCTCAGCTGCTTCGGGAGTCCCACAAGCCAACCAAGATTGATAGGACTCTTTCTTCAGCTTAATGGCCCCCCTCACCACTGGTGTCTACCACTTGGTTCGGGGGTTGCCACCACGAGATGCACCGACCACCTTGCGGCTGCAGCTCTGGGCCACCGCTTCAACAACAGAGGTGGAGAACATGGCCCATTCAGACTCCATGTCTCCAGACTCCCTTGGAATGTGGTTGAAGTTCTTTCGGAGGTGGGAGTTGAAGACCTCCCGGACAGGGGCCTCAGCCAGACGTTCCCAGCACACCCTCACTATACGTTTGGGTCTACCAGGTCTGAATGGCTTCCTCCCCTGCCATCGGATCCAACTCACCACCAGGTGGTGATCAGTTGACAGCTCTGCACCTCTCTTTATCCGAGTGTCCAAGACATACAGTCGCAGGTCTGATGACACAATAACAAAATCGATCATCGATCTGCGACCTAGGGTGTCCTTGTGCCAGGTGCACATATGGACACCCATATGCTTGAACATGGTGTTTGTTATGGACAAACTGTGGTTAGCACAGAAGTCCAATAACTGAAAACCACTCGGGTTCAGATTGGGCAGGCCGTTCCTCCCAATCACTCTCCTCCTGGTTTCACTGTTGTTGCCCACGTGCGCATTGAAGTCCCCCAGTAGGACAATGGAGTCTCCAAGAGGAGCACCCTCCAGCACCCTAGTCACAGACTTCAAAAAGAGTGGGTACTCTGAAACATCATTTGGTGCATAAGCACAAATGATGGTCAGGACCCGTTTCCCAACCCGAAGGCGCAGGGAAGCAACCCTTTCATCCACCGGGGAAAACTCCAATATAGAGGCAGCAAGGTGGGGGGATACAAGAATACCCACCCCTGCTCGTCGCCTCTCGCCCGGGGCAACTCCAGAAAAGGCCAAGCTCCAGCCCCTCTCCAGGAGACTGGTTATGGAACCGGAGCTGTGTGTTGAGGTGAGGCCGACTATATCTAGCCGGTATCTCTCAACCTCGTACACCAGCTCAGGCTCCTTCCCCACCAGAGAGGTGACATTCCACGTACCAAAAGAATTACTAAAATTATAATAGCATTCTAGTCATGATTCATCCCACATTTACATTCATTATACAATACCATAATATATAATACATCTTATAATTAAATTATGCAAAAGAAATGATAAAACAATGATAATTTATATTGACAATAATACCAACATCTCATAATAATTGTAATAATAATAAATAAATACTTCTGGTATGTTTAATATAATTATAGATAATATTATCATCATCATAATCACCATATATACCACCATACACCCCCACATGGCTTACAATACCTAGGCGCAATAAGTAACCATATAATCATCATCATCATCATCATCATCATAGCAGTCTGTCGGGGGTGACAATGACTGTTTCATTTAGGTCTGATCAGATTCCTCCACGCAGCTCTGTAATTCACATTCCGCTGCCAGGAACTCCTGACCTTGTTAACCCGGGCGACGTCCGAGCGGGAATGAATTGCTCTCTGCCATGATAATAGGTAGCCATATTGTGATGGCTGCCTATCATCCTCAGCTGTGCGCACACCTACTCCCCATCACGGCCAGGGTTATTTAGACTGCGCTGCCCTTTGATCAGCGCGGAGTTGTCTGTCTCCATTCCTATGGGACCTGCACTCGCCTTCACCTTTGTACCTGAGTTTCCTTGCCTCAGTCTACCTTCGTCATTGTATCCAGACTCCTGCCAGCCGGTGTCCGGAAGGATCTACTCCACAGCTCAAGTAAGCCCTCCATCATTCTCCTAACCTTCTCTCGGTCCCCTGTGCACAGGCGGAGCTCCGTGGCAGCAGACCTCTCTCCCTCCTGATGGCGGACCGAGCTGCACCACACTCATCAACCACCTCCAGCCACAACCGGGACAGTGCGCACTGTCTTCCTGGCCGTAGCCGCTGAGCTGAACCTGAGATCAATCCCATCACTGCAAACAGTAAGCACTGGACAATTCTGTACATCCCCTCCGGGGTCTGCTACTAACTCTCCCTGTCTCTGTTTGTCCCTAGGGTTGCCAGGTTGCACGGTGCTCTGCTCACCCCCAGCTGCTGCACAATCACACACACACACACACACACACACACACACACACACACACACTCACACACACATACACTTGTTACGATAAAGATAATTGTGTCTATTTTCGAGTCTGAGCCTGCTCGCTGGGTCAGAGAACCATGTCAGTACAACTCTGCCAAAACGACCCAGCAGACAGCGCGATAGCGTGCAAAGTTACCAACCTTGAGGCTCGAGTAGACCAATTAGCTTATCAACAGCAGCTCATTCTTACCCAATTGACTCATGCAACTGACCGGTTGGATCGCCTGGCTGGTCCGCAGGCTTTCCCTCCGGCCCCAAGTATCTCCTCTGCTCCTGCTAGCTCCCCGCCCAGTCAATCCGTGCAGGGCCCCACTTCCCGGCTAACACCCATCCCCACTCCCACCCGCTTTAGTGGTAAGTTATGGGAGGCTAGGGGGTTCATTCTCCAGTGTGAGATAGTGTTCCAGCGGGTCTCCTGGGGACTTTCCCACAGATCATAGCCGGATCGGCTACATAGTCAATCTTTTCCAGGGGCGAGCTCTAGCTTAGGCATATGCTGTGATGGCTAGGGCAAATTATGCTAGTTTGACTTATAACCAATTTGTCAGTGAGTCCAATGAGGTGTCCGACCACTCCGACCAAGATAGCGTGCTTACCTCCCAGCTGTTAAACCTGAGACGGGGAACCAAGTCCGTAGCAGACTATGCTGTTGAATTCCGGGCAGTGGCCATGGAGGTGGGGTGGGAGAACGCCTTGCTCTGTAGCATTTTCATTAAGATCCTTAGCCCTAGCCTGCGGGATGAGCTAGCCCGCTTAGAAAAACCAAGTAGGCTAACTGAGTTGATTTCCCTAGCCATTAGCCTTGATAACAGGCTAAGAAAGCGGGCGGCCGAGCATAAAACTTCCAGTCGCTCGGATACCCAATATCGCCGCTCCCTACAGCCCCCCCTATTGGCCCTACCCTCCTCTAATTCCCTGAATGCCCCGGAGCCTATGGTAGTAGGACAGTCTAAGCTGTCATTAGAAGAGAAACAGTGCCACCAAGAGCTGGGATTGTGCCTCTACCGTGGGAGCGAGGAGCATGGGGTAACATCATGTCCCATACGGCCAAAATGGGGAGTCCATGCATTGCAGTAGGGGGACTCACGGACTCACCTCAGTCCAATCCCCGCTCTAGATTTCTCCTTCCTATCTGCTTCATTCAGAATCGCACTGAAATTGTCATGACGGCCGCTGGGCCGTCATCTGCCTCATCAGCTTCAGCTGCGCACAGACCAGCAGGTGCTAGTCAGCGGCTGTTAAAAGCCAGTGTTGCCGACAGCCCGGCACGGAGTCGTCTGTCTTCCTTGTCTGAGTATGAGCCAGAGCTTCGTTCTCAAGCCAAGCCAAGAACGTCTCGTCAGGATCAGCCACGTAAGAGAACTGTTTGTTTTTCAACCCCTTGCCTTTACCCCTGTGCACAGGTGGACCTCCCAGGCGGCGGACCAACTTCCCCAGCTGACGGGGCGTTGCCACCTTCACCACGGAGCTCCTCGCTGCCACCAAAGCTACGGGTACTATCATCACCACAGCTACAGGAATTATCATCAGCACTGCTACAGGAGCTATCGTCATCACGGTTACTGGTACGACCACCACCTCTGTTACGGGAACAATCATCATCACAGCTACTGGTGCGACCCCCACCTCTGCTACGGGAACAATCATCACCACAGCCACAGGTACGACCATCACCTCTGTTACAAGAACAATCATCACCACAGCCACAGGTGCAACCACCTCCACAGCTACAGGCACAGTCACCACCACGTTGCACGGACACTGGAAGTCAGCGGAGCATAACCTGTGGCACATCCAAGTAAGCCTTACTATCTACAATTACCTGCCATCGCTGAACAGCTGTAATAGTTGTTATCAATTGCAAGCCTTTTTACTCCCCGCAGGAGTTTGCTTCCTTTATAATGATCGCTGTGTACGCCCCTCCCAACGCGGACATACGCGAAGCTCAGCGCGTGCTCGCGGATCACATTCAACACACAGAGCGGATTTTTGTTTTTTGTTTGTTTTTCTGTAGCAGTCCCTGTCTCCACTTTTCAGCGCTGCTTCCTTCTCCTTCCTGATCTGTCTGAGCTTAGCTGTGAACCAGGGTTTGTCATTAGAGTAACTCACCCTGGTGCGTGGTGCGGACTCACCAGTGCAGACTCCGGCGTGCTGGCCGGATCATAGCCGATCCCTCACACCCTGGTCACGTACTGTTTGCCCCCCTCCCCTCTGGTAGAAGACTTCGGTCCATCCAGACTAAAACCTCCCGTCACATGAACAGCTTCTTCCCCTCTGCCATCAGACTGCTGAACACTAAGTGACTTATTGACTCTCGTGCACCATGTACAGCAGCTCAACCAGACTCATGTCAATCATCACTGTTTTCTTCCTGCATTACCGACTGCACTATATAGTTCTCCACAGTATCTGCTGCTGGCTAATATATTTTAACTGTTGACCAGTATCACTTAATCTTATCCTACACTTTATTACATGTATAGTTTATTTCTTTTATCTTATCATGTTTAATGTTGCAGCATTGTACCGAGACAAATTCCTAGTTTGTGTACTACATGAACAATGGCAATAAACCTGATTCTGATTCTGATTCTGATTCTAGTTTCTGCTTGTGTGTTCCAGGGTTGCCAGGTCACCATCTGAACTGCTCAGTTCCAGTGACCAGAATCCAATACTCGCACTCACACACGCACTACACTCCCTCACTATACAATAAAGAATAATTGTCTGTATCTGCTCGTGTCAGTGTCTGTTTCCTGGGTCCAGAACATGTCAGAAATAGTCACACACGCATTGATTGATTCAGGGGCTGAGCAGAGCTTCATCTCGGGGAAACTGGCAACCCAGCTGGGGCTCCCCTGTCAATCGTTGAGGACCCCACTCAAACTCATTGCCTTGTCCAAAGCCCCCCTTGCCACTGTGTCCCAACAGACCACCCCGGTGTCAGTCAAAGTGTCTGGTAATCATCGGGAGGAGCAGAGGTTATTTGTGCTGCTGGTTTCCTCTTCCCCGGTAATCCTTGGCTATCCCTGACTCTGTCTTCACAATCCCTCTACTGACTGGTGCTCCGGGAGCGTGATTTCATATGGAGTTCATTTTGCCTTAGTGCTTGGCTGCAGTCCGCTGCTTGCTCGCCATCTGTGCCCCTGGGTGCCCCCGTCACCCCACCTCCCGACTTGTCTAAGGTCCCTCCGGAATGTCACAACTTGGGGGCCGCCTTCAGCAAGATCCAGACCCTTTCCCTCCCCCCTCACCGCCCAAACGACTTTGCAATCAATCTCCGTGCTGGAGCCCCGCTGCCGTCTAGTCGACTCTACAGTCTGTCAGCACCAGAGCAGGAGGCCATGGAGGCTTATATAAAGGAGTCGTTCAACTTGGGCATAATTTGGCCGTCGTCCTCAGCGGTGGGGGCGTGTGATTTTTTTTTTTTTTTTGTGGGCAAGAAGGACAGCTCGCTGAGGCCATGTATTGACTTTTGGGAGTTAAATAATGTCACCATCAAGGACAAGTACACTCTTCCATTAATTAATACGGCATTCGATTCCCTCTGGGGGGCCTCTTGGTTCACCAAGCTGGACCTCCGCATCACTTACCATCTGGTGCAGATCCAGGAGGTCGATGAATAGAAGACGGGTTTCCGGACCCCTAGTGGGCATTTTGAATATCTGATCATGCCGTTCGGACTAACCAATGCCCCAACCATATTCCAGTGTCTGATTAAGGATGTGCTGAGGGACTTTTTGGGTGCATTCGTGTTTGTCTATCTGGATGAAATCCTGATTTTTTTTCACAATCCTTGGATCAGAATCCAAGGACTGTGAAAAAAATCACAATACGGCTCCAACCCCCGAGTCTGAGGTGTCCACCTCCACCTCGCAAGTGAGGCGAGTACTGCAGCGGCTCTTGGAGAATAAACTCTTCGTGAAGGCCAAAAAATGTGAGTTTCACACCTCCAAGACAGCCTTCCTTGGTTTCATCATCTCCCACAATGAGATCATCCCCGACCCTGACAAGGTAAGAGCGGTGGCAGATTGGCTCACTCCTTCCTCCAGGAAGCAGCTCCAGCAGTTTTTGGGATTCACCAATTTCTACCACCGCTTCATTCAGGAACTATAGTATTATTGCTCTTCCCCTGACCCGTCTTACATCTCCCAAGGTGTCCTTCCGGTGGATGAAAGAGGCGGCTGAGGCCTTTGCTGAGCTTAAGGGTAAATTTTCTTCCTGTCCCATTCTGGCACAGGTGGACCCTGCGCTCCAATGCCTGGTGGAGGTGGACACCTCAGACTCGGGGGTTGGAGCCGTATTATCCCAGCGCTCCCCAGTTGATGGCAGGATCATGCCCTGTGCATTCTTCTCCCATCGCCTATCGCCGGCAGAGCGAAATGACAGTGTCAGGGACGGTGACAGGGACAGTGACGGTGACAGGGAGCTCCTGGCGGTGAAGCTTGCACTGGAGGAGTGGCGCCATTGGCTGGAGGGGGCCTCCCAGCAGTTCGTCGTCTGGACTGATCACAAGAACCCGGAGTACCTCCGAACGGCCAAGCATCTGAACATGTGCGAGGCTCACTGGTCCCTGTTCTTCGGACTCTTTGACTTCACTATCACCAACTGCCCCGGGTCCAAGAATACTAAGCCGGATGCCCTATCCAGGCAGTTTGCCTCAGATGCTGCGGAGGTGGCTGAGAACCCTATTCTTCCCCCATTCTGTGTCGTGGGTGCCCTCTCGTGGGGCATTAAGGAAAAGGTCCTGAGAGCGCAGGAGGTCGAGGCGGACCCGGGCGGGGGGCCAGCGGGGAGACTGTTTGTCCCATCTGCCGTTCGGGGCGAGGTGATCCATTGGGCCCACTCTTCCAGGTTCTCGTGTCACCCCGGGAGGGCTAGCATGGTGGAGCTCCTACAAAGGACATTTTGGTGGATTTCGTTCCAGAAGGATGTCGGGAAGTACATCTGCGCCTGCCCCCAATGGCAAGACGTCCTCTTCTCCACCGGCCGGACTGCTCCAGCCCCTCCCATTCCCGGCAGGCCTTGGTCCCATGTGGCATTGGACTTGGTCACCGGTCTCCCGCCTTCTAACCACCACATGGTAATCCTCACCATCATCGGCAGGTTTTCTAAGGCCACCCATTCCGTTCCCTTGCAGGGGCTGCCTACGGCGAAGGAGACGGCGGACCTTCTCGTCCAACATGTGGTGAGGTTATATGGGATTCCCCTGGACATCATCTCCGACCGGGGACCCCAGTTTGTTTCCCAGGCTTGGAGGTCATTTTGCAATGACCTTGGGGCTACTGTGAGCCTGTCATCTTGTTATCACCCTCAGAGTAATGGACAGTGTGAGCGGGTGAACCAGGAGCTGGAGGCTGCCCTCTGGTGTGTCGGCACCGCCAACCCGGCATCGTGGAGCACCCATCTCCCTTGGATCGAGTACGCCCATAACACCACCATCTCCTCAGCGATTGGCATGTCCCCATTTGAGGCCTCGCTGGGCTACAACCCCCCATTGTTCCCTGAGGAGGAGAAGGACATCGCCGTTCCCTCCGTCCAAGCCCATCTGAGGTGCTGCCGCGGGCTCTGGAGGGCGACCCGGACCACACTGCAACGCATGGCAGAGCACAATTCCATGGCTACTAATCATCACAGGACACTGCCCCTCCCCCCCTTACCGGGTGGGTCAGCAGGTATGGCTAGCCACCAAGCATATTAACTTGAAGGCTGAGGCGAGAATGATGTCGTAGTGGTTCATTGGGCCTATTGCCATAACCCGCATCGTTAACCCTGTGTCTGTGCGCCTTGCTCCCCCCATCCATCCACATCTGTCCAACCTTCCATGTCTCACAGGTCAAGCCCTTCTGTTCCAGCCCTCTGTGTCCCCCTCCCAGGGCTCCACCTCCGCCAGTGGTGGTTGATAGCGACCCGGTGTGGAAGGTTAACGCCATCCTGGAGGTCTGCCACCAGGGTCGCGTCCTGCAGTACCTGGTAGACTGGGAGGGTTATGGCCCGGAATGGAGGTCCTGAGTGCGTCCCTCCTTCGTGTTGGAGAATCAACTCATCAGGGACTTCCACTGGTCATACCCTGGTAAGCTGGATTGACCGCCGAGAGGTGTCTTGTAGGGGGGGGGGAGTACTGTGATGGCTGCCTATCATCCTCAGCTGTAAGTAAGTAAGTAAGTAAGCTTTATTTATATAGCACTTTTCACAGACATATAAAGTCACAAAGTGCTTCACAATGCAGCAAAATCAAAACAAATTAAAATACAACTAAAATACAAATTAAAATGCAATAAAATACAATTGAAATACAATAATATAGTTAAGATACAGTTAAAATATGATTAAGATAAAACTAAGAAACAAAAAATACGCTCTATGCAGTCAGGGGGTAACAGCCTTCAGTCAATCTTGGATTAAAATGCCTGTTTAAACAAAAAAGTTTTCAGGTGGGTTTTAAAACTCACAACACTGTCCAATGGCTCGAAGGTACAGAGGGAGGTCATTCCACAAGCGTGGTGCTACTGCTTTAAAAGACCTGTCACCTCTGGTAGCAAAGTGGGTGCGGGGAACCATGAACAAGTGCTGTCCTGAGGATCTCAGGCTGCGGGTTGAGCTGTAGGGCTGAATCAGAGCAGCCATATATGCGGGGGCCTGATCGTGAATTGCTCGGAAAGTGAGCACCAGGATCTTAAAAGAGGACACGATACAGAACAGGGAGCCAATGGAGTGATCTAAGGACAGGTGTAATGTGGTCTCTCCTGTTTGCACATGTCAGGAGCCTCGTAGCAGAGTTTTGAACAAGCTGCAGACGGGCCAGTTCCTTCTTGTTCAAACAGGTGAAAAGGCTGTTACAGTAGTCCAGACGTGAGGAGACAAATGCATGAATGATCATCTCCAGCTCTTTGTGTGAAACCATGGTCCTGAGCTTGGAGATATTTCGTAGTTGAAAGTGACAATTTTTTATCAGTTGTTTGGTGTAATGTTACAATGACATGGCCTTATCAAAGATGACACCCAAGTTTCTCAGCTTTGTTTTAACTGTACTGCCCAAGTCACCAAGGTATTGTTTTATGCCTGATATGTCGCTGTCTGGGGCAATGATCCAAGTCTCCGTTTTGCCAAAGTTTAGCTGGAGGCTGTTGTCATTAAGCCACTGCTTTATGTGGGACAGGCAGTTTGTTAAGGAGCTGAGTATGTGAAGCTCAGACTTGTTGAACGAGCAGTATATCTGGATGTCGTCTGCAAAGAGATGATAAGAGATGTTATTATACCAGTGTATGATGTGGCCAAGGGGGAGAATGTACAGTAGGAACAGTAGTGGCCCCAGGACAGAACCTTGGGGCACACCATACTGCAAATCGGCTGAGTTGGACCGGATGTTATTAGAAAATACACTGAAGCTTCTACCAGTCAAGTAGGAGGAGAACCACTTCAGAACAGGACCTGTCATCCCCACCAGGTCCCTCAGTCTGTTTATCATAATGGTGTGGTCCACCGTGTCAAAGGCCGAGGAAAGATCCAGCAGGACCAGGACCGTAGATTTCCCGGTATCAGCCGACATCATGATATCACTAGCCACTCTTACTAAGGCAGTTTCAGTCGAGTGGCGTTGTCTGAACCCAGACTGAAACATGTCATAGATTAAACTTGTCTCCAGAAAGGCAGTGAGCTGTTTGGACACCACTTTCTCAAGAAGTTTGGCTAGGAAAGGAAGCTTAGATATGGGCCTATAGTTTTTGAGATCGGTGGGGTCCAAGTTAGTTTTCTTCAGTTTTGGCTCAATTATGGCATGTTTGAAAGAGCTGGGGAACTGACCAGTTGAGAGTGACAAGTTAAAAATTTTGGTGACCCATGGTCCAATTGTATCAAACACATTCACAACAAGCTTCGGGGGGAGGATGTCTACTGAGTTTGAGGAGTGTCTCGTTTTAGCTAAAAGTGCTGAGACATCCTCCATTGACACCATGTTGAAGGAGGACCATGTTTGAGGGGGAGGGTCAATTCTGGTCATAGAGCCAGAAGATGGTGGGATATTGTGTTTTATATCCCTAATCTTGTCTGTAAAGAAGTTCAGGAAGCTGTTTCTGTCAGCGTTACAGAGCACTGGGGCGGTGGGGGCAGCGGAGGACACAAGAGAATGTATTGTGTCAAAGAGCACTTTGGGATTTTTCTTATTAGTGGCTATGAGATGTTGAAAGTAGCTGGATCTTGCCTCCTTAATCATATTATTTAAGGAGTTTATCAAATCCTTGAGGTGTAGTCTATGAACCTCGAGCTGAGTAGATTTCCAAAGGCGCTCGGTTTGGTGACATGTTCTCCTAAAGTTTAAAATATTTTTGTTGATCCAGGGGCAGGGCCACTTCCAAGAGGCATTACATTTCAAGGGTGTCACCTTTTCTAAAATAGAGCTGCAATGTGTGGCAAAACCCTGCATAAAGCCATCAACATCAGAACATTCATTAAAAAGAATGCGCACACCTGCTCCCCATCAGGTCCAGGGTTATTTAGACCACGCTGCCCTTGGATCAGCTCAGAGTCGTCTGTCTCCATTCCTATGGGGCCTGCACTCACCTTCACCTTTGTACATGAGTTTCCTTGCCTCAGTCTACCTTTGTCGTTGTATCCAGACTCCTGCCAGCCGGCGTCAGGAAGGATCTACTCCACAGCTCAAGCAAGCCCTCCATCATTCTCCTAACCTTCTCTCGGTCCCCTGAGCACAGGCGGAGCTCCGTGGTGGCAGACCTCTCTCCCTCCTGGCGGCGGACCGAGCTGCACCACACTCAACAACCACCTCCAGCCACAACCGGGACAGCGGGAACTGTCTTCCTGGCCGTAGCCACCGATCTGAACCTGAGATCAACCCCATCACTGCAAACAGTAAGCACTGGACAATTCTGTACATCCCCTCCGTGGTCAACCACGAACTCTCCCTGTCTGTTTGTCCCTAGAGTTGCCAGGTTGCACGGTGATCTGCTCGCCCCCAGCTGCTGCACAATCACACACACACACACACACACACACACACACACACACACACACACACACACACACTTGTTCCAATAAAGATAATTGCATCTATTTTCGAGTCTGAGTCTGCTCACTGGGTCAGAGAACCATGTTACATATGGTAGTTACAACAACAACAATAATAATACCACCTGGCATATATAATACTTCAAACAATTCCATCCTAACAACAATCCTAATACTATAATTCTAGTAATAATGATATCAATAATAACAGTTCTCAGCAGCATCATCATCATAGCAGGCTGTCGTGGGCGACAATGACTGTTTCATTTAGGTTAGATCAGATTCCTCCACACAGCTCTGTCCTTAGCCTTCTGCTGCCAGGAACTCCTTTCTATGTCCAACTTCTTCAAGTATCTTTTTACAGTGTCTTTAAATCTGAGCCTTGGTCTACCCTGATTGTGTTTGCCCTTGCATAACTGTGAGTAGAGTAACTGCCGAGGGAGACGCTGGTGGTCCATCCTCTCAACATGTCCGAGCCATCTCAGGTTCATCTGTATTAGCATGTCCTCCATTGATGGTAGACCAGCTCGTTTCAACACTTCTATGTTGGTTATTTTGTCTTTCCATGAGATGTTCATTATGGCTTGAAGGTGTCTCATTATGTACGCGTGGAGTTTCTTCACCTGCACTCTGTAGACAGTCCAAGTTTCAGCACCGTACAATAGAGTAGCCAGTACTGTCGCTCTGTACACTTTGCATTTCACACGGATTGACACATGTTGATTGTTCCACAGTCTCTCCCTCAAGTTTCCAAACACAGCACTCACTCTTCCCATTCTGAGAGATAGTTCATCCTCCAGCCTAGCATTCTCTGAAACAGTACTCCCTAGATACTTGAAAGTCTTGCACTTGACTAGTGGCTCTGAACCAATGCTGATTTCTTCTGGTAGTGATGTTGATAATTGGAACTTTGGTGGTTGATAAAGGCACTCTACTCATGTCAACATCGTAGGACATCATGTAGACATCATTGGAACATCATAGGCAGTCCTATGATCTTTTAGCAAGTCCTATGATTGTGACACACAGAAAGACAGACAGAGATTTCTTGAATTTATAGAGTGATGATGTCCGACCCAGCCAGCGATAGCACTGGAGGACACAGTCCAGTCCAAGGACGGATAATTTTTTCACACATAAGGAGTTGTTCAGGAAAAAAATGTCACAAAGCTATGAGGAAAACGTCACAACGCTATGAGGAAAAAGAGACACACAGACAGACAGACATAGAGTGTGTGGTGGTACTATTAAGGACAGACAGAGAAGAAGCTCCTCTGGAAAAGAAGACAACGGCATTTCAACAAGAGTGATATAAATGGCGATGAGAGGCTGGGACTTTGAACTGGAGTGGCAGTGCCAGGTTGTAAATGGACAGGAGATGGCAGAGCAGGTAGTGGAAGGTGATTGAGCAGGGTGTGGTCTGGGGGCGGCAGAAGGAGGGGGTCTTGAGTTCCATGGAGTCTGGGAGAAGCAGGTGTGAATGGAAGGAAGTTTGGTCGGGGGCTTTGTTGGGTGCTGATGGGTCGGAAATTGATCAGTCCCGGGGTGATCAGAGGGAGTGTGGAGTGGTCATTGGACTTGCTCGGGGGGGGGCATCGTTTCATGGGTGGAGCCCAGTTGGGCTCACAGAAGCAATTGGTTGGTTGCTTGGAGAAGTTTTGAATGCAGGAATTGTTTGTTGTGGCTCGTTGCTGGTTGCATGTAGGGGTGGTGTTTGGCAGGGGAAGGAAGTCGGAGTCGATGGGATTGAGGGGAGAAAAGTGCAATGTTTGGTGTTGGAGGGAGGTGGAGCCATGCAGGGAGTGGTGTCGGGCAATACGGCGGCTGTCTTGGCAGGCAAGGTGATGGGGAACTTGGCTGGAGCGGGGGTGGCCGAGGTGCAGGGATTGAAGACTGATGGAGGTGGTGGGGAATGTGGTGGTCTCTCGCTGATGTTGAAGTTTGATGAGGCAGGACTCCCAGGTGGGGTGTGTGTTGACTGCATGGGCTGTGGGGTCTGACCTTGCGTTCCTCCTCCACTCAGATGTTTCAGGTATCGGGGGTTTGGCCATGTGGCAATGTGCGGTGCCGGATGCTCTGGTGGGCGTGGGTGTGGTGGGTGTGAGCCAAGATGAGGTGCTGTGGTTTAGATGGTGAGCATGAGGCTGCATGTCGAGGCTGTGGGGCCAGCAGGGGAGCAGCAGAGGTTCAACAGAAAAAAGTCTTCCAGGGATTAACATATGCAGAAGCTGCGAAAAAGGTGCCAGCTAAAAAAGTGGGAGTGGACTCTAACAGGGAAAGTGTGTGGGCTTGCAGCGCATGCAGCAGAATTCAGGAAGATACTCTGGTTTTGAAGGAAAATAATTTTGTCTTATTTGTAGTAGATGTGATAAACTGCACTGCACAGACTTCCAAGAAAACGGAAAAAAATCAAAATCATTGTGAAAGCAGCAGAAAAATATCTTGGCATTAAGGGGCTACATTGGGAAGCAGTTGAGGACTTGTTAAGTAGGGGATCTTTCAGTTCACAGACATCATGGGGTAGTGGGTCATAATGGTTATCACAATTTTTCAATGGAATGCCAGGAATTTAATATCAAATGGGCAAGAATTCAAAAAGTTTATATCTGATATGCAAGACAAACCACAGGTAATCTGTATGCAGGAAATATGGCTTAAACCTCAGATGGATTTTGTTATTCAAGGATCCACATCTATAAGGAATGACATGGAAATTGGTAGAGGAGGGGGTGTAGCAATATCTGTGCAAAATGGAACAAATTACAAAATAATGGACATAGGGAAAAAAAAACATGAATTAATAATGGTAAAAAATATGGGCAGTAAAAGACAAAATAACAATTATTATAATCCATGAAACAGATTGACAGTTGACACTTTGAATACTGTAGACAAGCACAGGGTACGGTGGTTTGGTGTGGGGATTTTCATGCACATAACACGGTGTGGGGTAGCAGGAATATATATACTGTATAAATGGCACAGTAATTGAGGATTTTTTTAGAGGACAGGGGCTTAAAATGCATAAATGATGGGAAAGGTACTAAATTTAGCAGTAATCTAGTCACAGAAAGTGTGTTAGATCTAACTTTGGTTTCAGATGCGACTGCAGGAATCACATCTTGGGAGGTACTAAGTCGGTCATCTAATGGGAGTGATCATTACCCAATAAGAGTTAAAATTGGTCGAGAAGCGGGAGAAGAAAGGATGCAGTCTGGCACAAAATGGAAATTGGATAAGGCAGATTGGGATAAATTTAAATATCTTTGTAAGACTAGATGTGAGCAGCTAAATAGTGAGGACATTATTGATGGGGAGAAATTTAGTAAAAGTGTCAGTGTCATGGCGGCCTCTGGGCCGTCATTGGCGTCATCAACTCCAGCTGCGCAGAGACCAACAGGTGTGAATCAACGGCTGTTAAAAGCCAGCGTCGCTGACAGCCCGGCACGGAGTTGTCTGTCTTCCTCAACGGAGAATGAGCCTGAACTCCGCTCTCTGGTCTCGTCAAGAATCTCTCTTGTCTCGTCTGGAACCTTGTCTGTCTCGTCTGGAACCTCGTTTGTCTCGTCAAGAACCTCGCTTGCTTCATCCAGGACTTCTTCTCGGCAACAAGCAAGTAAGAGGACAATTTGTTATTCAACTCCAAATCTATACCCCTGTGCACAGGTGGACCTCCTTGGCGGCGGACCTGCGTCCCCAGCTGACGGGGTAACGCCATCACGCACACGTAGCGGTTCGCTACCACCACGACTACCGGTACATCTTGCTCCTCAGTTGCCACAACTGTTATTATATCAGTTGCAGGAGTATTGGCCTACGCTATCAGTGGAATCTCTGTCATCAGCATCAGCTGTATCATCGTCGCCACATTCTGTGGATTCACTAACCTCGTCATTGTCTGGATTATCATCATCCTGGTCTGTGGAGTCACAGCCGGCGTCATCACCAGGATTGCCATTGTCACAGCCATGGGTGGAAACCCCAGCACGTTCACGGACACCTTCACCTCCACGCTGCACGGCCGCTGGAACTCAGCAGGGCAAAGCCTGTGCTGCACTCAAGTAAGCCTCATTACCTGTAGCTCTTCACGAGTGTGGAACATTAGTAATTGTTTTCTGCTTATATGTTCCAGGGTTGCCAGGTCTCCGTCCAGGTCGCTCAGCTCCAGTGATCAGAGCACAATCCACGCACTCACACTCGCATTACACGCTCTCACTATTAAATAAAGATTATTGTCACTATCTGCTCGTGTCAGTGTCTGTCTCCTGGGTCCCTAAACATGTCAGTACGACTCCGTCACGTTGACCCAGCGGACAGCTCACTGTCGCGCCAAATCAACACTCTTAGCGCCCGGGTAGATTTACTTGCACACCAACAGACAGTAGTCTTAAATCAGTTAACTGTAATAAATGGTCGGCTGGATCGTCTGGAGGGACACCAGACGTTTCCCCCCACCATAGACAGTTCCGCCTCTGTGGGCTTAGCATCTGGACACGCTAACACCTCCTCGTCCTCTCGCCTCACCCCTATTCCCACGCCTGCCCGGTTCAGCGGAAAACTCGGGGAAGCTCGTGGATTCATATTGCAATGTGAGTCAGTTTTTCTTCGTATTCCGGGGGATTTCACTCTTGATTCTAGCCGGATTGGCTACGTCATAAATTTGTTAGCAGGAAGAGCTTTGGACTGGGCGTATTCAATAATGGCGAAACCAAGTTATTCCTTGCTTACTTACCAAGAGTTTCTGAATGAATTTTTGTCTGTGTTTGATCATACGGATAGAGGTGAGGTGTTGACAGAACGGTTGCTGAGCTTACAACAGGGAAAAAGATCAGCTGCTGATTACGCTATTGACTTCCGGGTCCTGGCTGCAGAGATTGGGTGGGGGGAGCCATCATTATGTGGTATTTTTCTACGTAGTCTTAACGATGAGCTAAAGGATGAGTTAGCGGCACGGGACAAACCGGACAATTTGCGGGATTTGATTGCCCTAGCGGTTAGTCTTGATAGCAGATTAAGGGAGCGGGCGGCTGAACGGCGTTCTACTTCCCGTTCGGTTAAACCCCGCCCTCGCCTCCCCAACTCTTCTCCTCTCACTCTACCCGCGTCAGAGGAACTTCCGGTTCAGGAAGCTATGATCATTGGCCGGTCAAAAGTGTCAGCAGCTGAGAAACAACGCCGCAGGGATCAGGGCCTTTGTTTCTACTGTGGGAAAGAGTCACATGGGGTTTTTGAATGTCCCAATAAGTTAAAAGGGAAGGCTCGTGGATCGCAGTAGGGGGATTCACGGGCAATAACTCAGAAGAACCCCTCACTTGTTGTCGATTACCTCTTAGACTCATCCATTTACATACAGAACACTCCACATTGGCATTAGTAGATTCTGGAGCTGAGCAAAATTTTATTTCTAGAGACCTGGCAACCCGGATGGGCCTTAGCTATCAGACTCTAGATCCCCCTGTCAAGCTGATCACCTTGTCTAAAGCGTCTTTGACCACCATTGCTCATCAGACGGTTCCCGTGTCAGTAATTGTATCAGGAAATCACAGGGAGGAGATTCAGTTTCTAGTACTGTCCGTTTCTTCTTCGCCCGTTATTTTGGGGTACCCCTGGCTGCGCCTACATAACCCCACCATTGACTGGCAAGCTGGGAGAGTAACGGCATGGAGTACGTTCTGCCTTAGTGCCTGCCTTCAATCGGCGGCATGCGCCCCATCCGTCAAGGTGCCTCTGCCTGATTCATCTCCACCGGACTTGTCCAAGGTGCCAGAGGTCTATCACGATTTAGGGCTAGTATTTAGCAAGTCTCGGGCGTTGTCCTTACCCCCTCATCGTCCTTATGACTGCGCGATCAACCTAAAGGCTGGGGCCCCTCTTCCTGCTAGCCGCCTGTACAGCCTGTCAGCCCCGGAGTGCGAGGCTATGGACACATACATTAAGGAGTCCTTGGCCTCTGGTATCATCCGCCCGTCGTCTTCGGCAGTGGGAGCTGGATTTTTTTTTGTTGGGAAAAAAGACGGTTCTCTACGCCCCTGTATCAATTTCCGGGGACTGAATGAAATAACTGTAAAAGACAAATATACCTTGCCTCTGATGAACACTGCCTTTGACTCTCTCCAGGGGGCGTCCTGGTTTACTAAACTGGACCTTAGGAATGCCTACCATCTTGTGCGCATAAGGGAAGGAGATGAGTGGAAGACGGCTTTTCGGACCCCCAGCGGACATTTTGATTATCTGGTAATGCCGTTTGGGTTAACTAATGCTCCAGCCGTCTTCCAACGACTGATAAATGATGTACTACGGGATTTTCTGAACTCGTTTGTTTTTGTTTATCTCGATGACATTCTCATTTCTCCCCGCACACTAGAGGAACATCGGGTGCATGTGCGCAGGGGTACTGCAGCGCCTTCTGGAGAATCAGCTATTCGTCAAGGCTGAAAAATGTGAGTTCCACACTGATCAAACCTCCTTCCTTGGGTTTATTATAGCTCGGAACCAGGTGCTTCCTGACCCGGCTAAGGTCAAGGCGGTTGTGGATTGGCCTGCACCCCACCTCCAGAAAGCAGCTTCAAGGTTTCCCCTGGGGTTTGTTAATTCTATAGGAGGTTCGTGCCTAATTTTGGCAATATTGCCCGTCCCCTGACTGCTCTCAACCTCCCCTAAGGTCCCGTTTTGCTGGAGTAAGGAGGCAGCTGGAGCGTTTAAAAACTCAAGAGGGAGTTCGCCCTCGGGCCCCGAGTCCTTACTCAGGTGGATCCGAAGCTGCAGTGCCTGGTGGAGGTGGATGCTTCTGATTCGGGAGTTGGAGCGGTACTCTCCCAACGTTCTCCTGAGGACGGTAAGATTCGCCCTTGTGCTTATTTCTCTCACCGTCTTACTCCTGCAGAGAGGAATTACAGCATCAGAGACAGGGAGTTACTGGCAGTAAAACTCGCCTTGGAGGAATGGAGACATTGGCTGGAGGGGGCTGCTCAGCCGTTCGTGGTTTGGACTGATCATCGCAACCTGGAGTACCTCAGGACGGCGAAGCACCTGAATGCACGCCAGGCCCGCTGGTCCCTCTTCTTCGGCTGTTTTAACTTCTCCATCACGTACCGGCCGGGAAGTAAGAACGGTAAGCCGGATGCCCTCTCACGGCAATTTGACACACCATCCTCTGAGGACCAGGAAACCCCTATCCTGTCGCCTTCCTGCGTCGTGGGCGCCCTGTCCTGGGGAATCTGCAAGACGGTTCGCCAGGCTCAGAAGACCGAGCCGGATCCCGGGGGGGGGGGGGGGGCGCGGGCCGCTTGTTTGTTCCACGCGCTATCCGGGGCAAGGTGATTGAGTGGGGTCATGCTTCCAAGTTGGCTTGTCATCCTGGAGTGGGTCGGACCGTGGATCTCCTCCAAAGGACCTTCTGGTGGCCAGGGTTACGGAAGGACGTTGTTGATTACATCCGGGCCTGCGCTCAGTGCGCCACCGGGAAGACGACGTCATCTCCCCCGGCGGGTTTGCTACACCCTTTGCCGGTTCCTTCACGCCCCTGGTCTCACGTAGCTATGGACTTTGTGACTGGTTTGCCCATTTCAGATGACTACACCACGGTTTTGACCATCGTGGATCGGTTTTCGAAGGCAGCCCATTTTGTGCCACTGCGGGGTTTGCCTTCGGCCCTGGAAACAGCGGATCTTCTTGTGCAACATGTGGTCCGCCTTCATGGCATCCCTGCTGACATTGTGTCAGATCAGGGACCTCAGTTTGTATCACAGGTTTGGAAGGCCTTCTGCGCGGCACTGGGAGCCACAGCCAGCCTCTCCTCTGGTTATCACCCTCAGAGCAATGGCCAGTGCGAGCAGGCTAATCAGGAGCTTGAGGCCGCCCTACGCTGTGTCATCTCCTCCTGTTCATCCTCCTGGAGCAAGTTCCTTCCATGGATTGAGTATGCTCACAACGCCACGATCTCCACGGCTACGGGCGTCTCTCTGTTTAAGGCATCATTCGGATTTGACCCTCCGCTGTTCCTGGAGGAGGAAAAGGAGGTAGCAGTTCCTTCAGTCCAGGCACACATCAAGCGCTGCCGGCGAGTTTGGCTCCTCGCCCGCCAAGCCTTGCTGAAGACTACCAAACGCAATATCCAGGTGGCCAACCGGCATAGGAGACCCGCCCCGGACTATAAGGTGGGTCAGAAGGTCTGGTTGTCAACCCGGAATATTGGTGTACCGGCCGAAAAACGGAAGCTCACTAAGCGCTTCATTGGCCCTTACACCATCAATCGTATTATTAACCCTGTGTCTGTGCGCTTGTCTCTCCCCTCTTCGATGCATATCTGCCCCACCTTTCATGTCTCCCAGGTCAAACCGTACGTCTCGGATCCCCTGTGCCCTGCTCCCGCGGCTCCCGCACCCCCCGAGGATGATCGATGGCCATCCGGCCTGGGGGGTGACTGCCATCCTGGATGTCCGCAGGCGGGGCCGTGGTCTTCAGTATTTGGTGGACTGGGAGGGCTTTGGACCGGAGGATCGCTCTTGGATTCGCCCAGCGTTGATCCTGGATAAACAGCTGATTCGCGATTTTCATCGGGCGAATCCAGGTAGGATTGGGCAGGTGCCTGGAGGCACTGCTAGAGGGGGGAGTACTGTCATGGCGGCCTCTGGGCCGTCATTGGCGTCATCAACTCCAGCTGCGCACAGACCAACAGGTGTGAATCAACGGCTGTTAAAAGCCAGCGTCGCTGACAGCCCGGCACGGAGTCGTCTGTCTTCCTCAACGGAGAATGAGCCTGAACTCCGCTCTCTGGTCTCGTCAAGAATCTCTCTTGTCTCGTCTGGAACCTTGTCTGTCTTGTCTGGAACCTTGTCTGTCTCGTCTGGAACCTCGTTTGTCTCGTCAAGAACCTCGCTTGCTTCATCCAGGACTTCTTCTCGGCAACAAGCAAGTAACGAGGGACAATTTGTTATTCAACTCCAAATCTATACCCCTGTGCACAGGTGGACCTCCTTGGCGGCGGACCTGCGTCCCCAGCTGACGGGGTAACGCCATCACGCACACGTAGCAGTTCGCTACCACCACGACTACCAGTACATCTTGCTCCTCAGTTGCCAGAACTGTTATTATATCAGTTGCAGGAGTATTGGCCTACGCTATCGGTGGAATCTCTGTCATCAGCATCAGCTGGATCATCGTCGCCACATTCTGTAGATTCACTAACCTCGTCATTGTCTGGATTATCATCATCCCGGTCTGTGGAGTCACAGCCGGCGTCATCACCAGGATTGCCATTGTCACAGCCACGGGTGGAAACCCCAGCACGTTCACGGACACCTTCACCTCCACGCTGCACGGCCGCTGGAACTCAGCAGGGCGAAGCCTGTGCTGCACTCAAGTAAGCCTCATTACCTGTAGCTCTTCACGAGTGTGGAACATTAGTAATTGTTTTCTGCTTATATGTTCCAGGGTTGCCGGGTCTCCGTCCAGGTCGCTCAGCTCCAGTGATCAGAGCACAATCCACGCACTCACACTCGCATTACACGCTCTCACTATTAAATAAAGATTATTGTCACTATCTGCTCGTGTCAGTGTCTGTCTCCTGGGTCCCTAAACATGTCAGTCAGTGTGATTATAATAGTCTGAAAATCAAACAATACCAAATAGTACAGGTTATAGACAACCAAAGAATCTTCCTTGGTGGGATGATAATTGTAATAAAGCTATTAAAAACAGAAATAGGGCATTCAGACAAGTGAAAAAGTGTCATACTTTGGAAGCAGCGATTGAGTACAAACGGTGTCAGGCAATTGTCAGGAAAACAATTAAAACAGCTAAGCGTTTGCTTTTGAGACAGTATTGTAATATTATAGAAAGAGAAACACAGCTATCAGATATTTGGAGAATGATTTAGAAAATGAGTGGTATTAGAAGAGAGTACAAAATACCAGTGTTAGACAATAATAGGGAAGTAGCTGTTACTAATCTACACAAAGCAGAACTTTTGACACAAACTTTAGTGAAGATCCATAGTTCAGAAAACCTCACAAACACAATTACACAAAGCAGGGAAAGCACTTTATCCAAACACCCACATGTAAACATAAGGAAGAATACTTCAATGGACACGATAGATTTGCCATTCACTCTATCGGAATTGAAAAGGGCTATTCTGAAATTGAAGCAGTCTTCACCAGGGAAGATGGCGTATGTTATAGGGTGTTGTCGCACATGGAGGAGAGTGCACTTCAAACAATATTAAAGCTATTTAATAAAGTTTGTGAAACTGGGAAGATTCCAAGGACATGGAAACAATCAGTTATAGTACCAGTCTTAAAGCCAGGGAAAGATTCATCAGATCCCAGTAAATATAGGCCAATAGCTCTTATCTCACAGTTAGGGAAAACGATGGAACGAATGGTGACTGAAAGGCTGAATTACATTTTGGAAGGGAGGGAATGTCTTTCTCCTTTTCAAAGTGGGTTCCGAAAAAGGGAAAAAATACTATGGATTCCATTTTGCACCTAGAATCTGAAATTAGGAAAGCCCAGGTAAATAGGGAAAATGTGATAGCTGTCTTCTTTAATGTAGAAAAAGCATATGACATGCTGTGGAAGGAAGGGTTGCTGATTAAATTACAGTGGGGCAAAAAAGTATTTAGTCAGCCACCAATTGTGCAAGTTCTCCCACTTAAAAGATGAAAGAGGTCTCCAATTTTCATCATAGGTATACCTCAACTATGAGAGACAAAATGAGAAAAAAAAAATCCAGAAAATTACATTGAAGGATTTTTAATGAATTAATTGGTAAATTCCTCAGTAAAATAAGTATTTGGTCACCTACAAACAAGCAAGATTTCTGGCTCTCACAGACCTGCAACTTCTTCTTTAAGAGGCTCCTCTGTCCTCCACTCGTTACCTGTATTAATGGCACCTGTTTGAACTCGTTATCAGTATAAAAGACACCTGTCCACAACCTCAAACAGTCAGACTCCAAACTCCACTATGGCCAAGACCAAAGAGCTGTCAAAGGACACCAGAAACAAAATTGTAGACCTGCACAAGGCTGGGAAGACTGAATCTGCAATAGGTAAGCAGCTTGGTGTGAAGAAATCAACTGTGGGAGCAATTATTAGAAAATGGAAGACATACAAGACCACTGATAATCTCCTTGATCTGGGGCTCCATGCAAGATCTCACCCCGTGGGGTCAAAATTATCACAAGAACGGTGAGCAAAAATCTCAGAACCACATGGGGGGACCTAGTGAATGACCTGCAGAGAGCTGGGACCAAAGTAACAAAGGCTACATTAGAAACACACTATGCTGCCAGGGACTCAAATCCTGCAGTGCCAGACGTGTCCCCCTGCTTAAACCAGCACATGTCCAGGCCCGTCTGAAGTTTGCTAGAGAGCATTTGGATGATCCAGAAGAGGATTGGGAGAATGTCATATGGTCAGATGAAACCAAAATAGAACTTTTTGGTAAAAATTCAACTTGTCGTGTTTGGAGGAGAAAGAACACCATACCTACTGTGAAGTATGGGAGTGGAAACATCATACTTTGGGGCTGTTTTTCTGCAAAGGGACCAGGACGACTGATCCATGTAAAGGAAAGAATGAAATGGGCCATGTATTGTGAGATTTTGAGTGAAAACCTCCTTCCACCAGCAAGGGCATTGAAGATGAAACATGGCTGGGTCTTTCAGCATGACAATGATCCCAAACACACCGCCCGGGCAATGAAGGAGTGGCTTCGTAAGAAGCATTTCAAGGTCCTGGAGTGGCCTAGCCAGTCTCCAGATCTCAACCCCATAGAAAATCTTTGGAGGGAGTTGAAAGTCTGTGTTGCCCAGTGACAGCCGCAAAACATCACTGCTCTAGAGGAGATCTGCATGGAGGAATGGGCCAAAATACCAGCAACAGTGTGTGAAAACCTTGTGAAAACTTACAGAAAACGTTTGACCTCTGTCATTGCCAACAAAGGGTATATAACAAAGTACTGAGATGAACTTTTGTTATTGACCAAATACTTATTTTACCGAGGAATTTACCAGTTAATTCATTAAAAATCCTTCAACGTGATTTTCTGGATTTTTTTTTTCTTATTTTGTCTCTCATAGTTAAGGTATACCTATGATGAAAATTGGAGACCTCTCTCATCTTTTAAGTGGGAGAACATGCACAATTGGTAGCTGACTAAATACTTTTTTCCCCACTGTAAATCAATTTGGTGTTGAAGATATATCATTGGGTATTAGATTTCCTGTATGATAGAGTTCCAAGGTTCTGGTCCCAAGGTTGTCATAGCCAGGAGCGGCACTGGGGTTAAGCTCCCAGTGCTCGTAAAATGCTCCTTACGGCGTGCGTCTTGAAAAGTCTCTTACAACTAAGTCCAACTCCTAGCCTGCCCGTGTGGTTTAGTCTCTAAGCCCGGCAGAACTGCTTTTACTAATAGGAGAAGGGGCGAGGGCGGATCTCTGGTGCCTTAAAACTAGATGCTTCGGGTAGATGGTGGCTCATCAACCTGGGAAGGTAGCCCATCTAGGGGAAGGTAAATCCTGATTTCAAACCTCCGCTGCCTTGCGGCACACCCGGTCATGGGAAAGGCTTCGGGAGTAAACCCTGAGGAAAAATCCGGAGTCGGAGCCCCTAAGGCAGTTCTCTGTTGTGCTCAACATCATTCTGGCAGCTCCTGTGATGGCGATGGTGCCAAACTGTAGCAGCCCTGCTGTTCCTTTGGATTCATCAGTGACATGGAGAGGGGGGGACATGCTGCATGGGCAACATCTTGTCCTCCATATCTTCCTGCCCAGGCTTAAATCCTACCAACGCCCAACGCTGGAAGGTAGAACACCGGATCACTTGAGAGGACACTCCAGCTTCGCCTTTGGTGTAGACAAAACACGGGGAATGACAGTTACTGGTTGTAAGCCACCGCTCAATTGGCGTACAGCACAGCGCCAGGGGTTGTTCCCGACGGTGGGAGGGATCATCGGATCTCACTGGACAGCTACCGCCCACCTCAAGCTGGGCAGCCCCCAGCCAATAAGGTGTTGTCCCGCCACAGCTTGCTTTCCTCATTGGGTGCATGGGGATTAGGAGAAGTCCGAACAGCAGGCTGACAACCTTCGCACCAGGTAAGACAAAGAAACAAAAGAGACCAACTCTAAAACTGGGAACTTGGAACGTCCGCAGTATGGTGACAGGACTCGCTACTAACCTCAAGGACATCATGACTGGCGCCTAGCGGCTGCCCCGGCCTTGGATGCGCTCTGCAGAGCGTGCCCAAATGCCAAGTCACGTTTCGTTACCTTGTATTCATACATGTTGTAATGACAATAAAGTTGAATCTCATCTCATCATCTCATCAACGACACCAGGAAGACTGCCATCATCAATAATGAGCTGAAAAGACTGGGAGTGGATATCGCCACTCTCCAGGAAACACGGTTGGCTGACACAGGCACACTGAGAGAGAAGGACTACATGTTCTACTGACAGGGGAAAGGGCAGTGATGAACACAGGGAACACGAGAGTGGGCTTCGCAGTGAAGAACACCTTGCTGAAGATGGTGGAACCGGGCAGAACTGGCTCTGCACGACTCCTCACCCTCCGCCTGAACACCACTCAAGGCCCAGTCACCCTCGTCAGTGTGTATGCCCCAACACTGACAGCCACACCAGAGGCAAAAGACGAGTTCTACGAGAATCTCGCAACAACTGTCAGGATCATCCCCAACTCTGAACAACTCATTCTCCTTGGAGACTTCAATGCCAGAGTGGGTGCTGACCACGACTCCTGGCCCTCCTGTCTTGGACCATTTGGCATGGGCAGAATGAACGACAACGGGCAGCGGCTGCTCGAGTTCTGCACATATCACGATCTGTGCATCACAAACTCGTTCTTCAAGACCAAGCCCCAACACAAGGTTTCCTGGCGACATCTGCGCTCAAAGCACTGGCACCAGCTGGACTTGATCCTGACCAGGCGCACCTCACTGAAGAATGTGCTAATCACCCGTTCGTTCAAGAGTGCAGATTGAGACACACACCATCATTGGTGTGTTGCAAGGTCAAGCTGCAGCTGAAGAAATTCCATCATGCTAGACAGCCTGGAAAGGCACGGATTGACACCAGCAAGATGGCCCAACCAGAACTTGTTGAGCAGTTTGCCTCCACCTTTGAGAAGGAACTTGGTGTACCACAAGAAGGGAGAATCTGCAAAAGCAGAAGTGGGAAGAGCTGCAAAACACTCATCCACCGCACAGCCTTGGCTACCTTTGGGAGGAAGACCTCGAAGTCACAGGACTGGTTTGATGCCAAGTTGACCGAGATGACCCCTGTCATTGAAGCCAAGCGCTCAGCACTTGCTGAGTACAAGAAGTACCCAAACGAGAAGAATCTCCAGATTCTCAGGGCTGCGAGAAGCAAAGTTCAGCAGACTGCTCGGCGCTGTGCCAACGAGTACTGGACTCAGCTCAGCCAAGACATTCAAACCACTGCCGTAACAGGGAACATCCCTGGTATGTACGATGGCATCAAGAAAGCACTTGGTCCGGCTCAGAGCAAGACGGCCCCCCTCAAATCCTCCACTAGGGAGATGATCACAGAAAAGAACAAGCAGATGGAGAGATGGGTGGAACACTACTCCGACCTCTACTCCAGACAGAACACCGTGACACCGTCAGCCCTTGATGCCATCGACTGCTATCCATGGACGAACTTGATGCCGAGCCAACCATCGACGAACTCAGCAAGGCCATTGATAGCTTGACCGCTGGCAATGCACCTGGCAACGACAGCATACCCCCCGACCTGATCAAGCACTGCAAGACCCGCCCTACTGCTGCCATTGCATGACGTCCTCTGCCAGTGGCTGGAAGGAAGATGCCGTACCACAGGACATGAGGGACGCCAAATCATCACCCCTCTATTGAAACAAAGAGGAGAGAAGCGACTGCAACAACTACAGGGGAATCTCCCTCCTCAGTGTTGTTGGCAAAGTCTACGCACGAGTTGTTCTCGTTCGTCTACAGAAGCTTGCCGAACGTGTCTACCCCGAGTCTCAGTGTGGCTTCCGCGCTGGGACGATCGATGGTAGACATGGATATCTCCATCCGCCAACTCCAGGAGAAATGCAAGAACAGAACATGCCCCTGTACGTCGCCTTCATCAAACTCACCCAAAGCGTTCGATCTGGTCAGCAGAGAGGCCTTTTCAATATCCTGCCAAAGATAGGATGCCCACCAAAGTTGCAAAGCCTCATCGAATCGTTTCACACCAACATGCAGGGGATAGTGCAGCACGACGGCAACGTCTCAGAGCCATTCAACATACACAGCAGAGTGAAACAGGGCTGTGTACTTGCGCCAACCCTTTTTGGGATTTTCTTTGCTATGCTCCTGAGGCATGCCTTCAGCATAGCAACAGAGGGAATCTACCTGCACACAAGATCTGACAGCAGGCTTTTCAACCTCACCCGCCTGAAAGCCAGAACCAAAGTACGCGAGGCTCTAATCAGAGACATGCTGTTCTCAGTCGACGCTGCAGTCACAACCCACACACAGCAGGAGCTTCAGACCCTGATGGACCGCTTCTCCCAGGAATGCAAGGACTTCGGGCTTACCATCAGCCTGAAGAAGACTAACGTCTTGGCGCAAGGCATGGAAACACCACCAACCATCACCATTGACGACTACAAGCTGGAGGTCATGAATCAGTTCACGTACCTGGGGTCCACGATCAGCAACAACCTCTCCCTTGATACAGAGATCAACAAGAGGATTGGAAAATCAGCCTTCACACTCGCTCGCCTCATCACACGAGTGTGGGAGAATCCCAAACTCTCTGTCAAGACGAAGATGGCAGTGTGCAACGCCTGCGTCATCAGCACACTGCTCTATGGGAGTGAGACGTGGACAACATACGCCCGGCAGGAAAAGAGACTGAACTCCTTCCACTTGCCTGCATTCACCACATCCTGGACATATCCTGGCAGGACAAAGTGCCCAACAAAGAAGTTCTGTCCGTGCCGGCCTTCCCTCCATGCTCACTCTACTTGGGCAGCGCAGGCTCCGCTGGCTAGGCCACGTTCACTGTATGGAGGATGGCAGAATCCCCAAAGACATCCTCTACGGAGAACTGGCGACTGGCAGGAGAGACGTTTGCCGCCACAGCTGCGCCTTAGAGACGTCGGCAAGAGAGACACGAAGGCCCTGGAGATCAACACAGAGCGCTGGGAGGACCTTGCAACGGACCGCTCCAAATGGAGAGGCACCCTGACCAGACAGCTCAAGGCGGGTGAAGAGAGACTGACTGCTGCAGCAGATGAAAAAAGGACCCGCAGGAAGAACCACCACAGACTCAGCAACATGGAGACCACCCACAAGTGCGACCTGTGTGACAGGGACTGCCATTTGCGCATCGGCCTGTTCAGCCACAGGCGGTGCTGTTCCAGCAGAGTAGACGTTTAGGATTCTCTTCCATGGTCATCATAGACTGACGGAGGCCGACGGAAGAGCGATTGAGGGTAGAGTTGGTACAGAGTATTCCAAAATATATCAAGCTGAAAATGATTCTCCCAAAGGCAGTGTGCGTAGCCCTGTTCTGTTTAATATTTTAATTAATGATATTTTTGAAGGAATCAATAGGGGAATAGGGAAGGCCTTGTATGCAGATGATGGGGCCTTATGGATAAGGGGATGTAATCTTGTGTACATTCAGAGGAAAATGCAGGCAGCAATAGACCAGGCTGAACAATGGGCAAACCGGTGGGCTTTTAAATTATTGGTCTCAAAGACACAAATAATTGGCTTCTCTAAAAATCACAAAGAAATTTCTTTAAATCTTTATGGCCAAAAGTTAGAGCAAGTAAAGGTAGTTTTGGTATTTAAGATAAGATAAGATAAGACTTTATTAGTCCACAATGGGGAAATTCCAGGATTGCAACAGCACAGGGATAGCAACACTCAAGGCAACAATCAGAAGCAAGAAAAAACAAAGAACAGCTAGTATACATCATGTACATATTACTATAATGATATATACTGTATATATAATATAATATATATATACAGTATATATACATATATACACAGTGTGGAGCATTGTGGTTGGTGAATGTGCAGCAGAAAGTCTAAGCTCTCTCTCCCTCCCAGTTAGGTGTGTTATTTGATGAAAAACTAACTTAGAAACAGCATACTGAAAAAACTAAAGGAAAATGTAAGAAAATAAATAATATTTTGAGATGTCTGGCAGGACGGGACTAGGGGGCCCTAAGGGCCTCTCTGTTGAGGGTGGTATCGAGGACCTAATAGAGCGACACTAGACTCTGGATGTAGCTCAAGTACGTTCATTTGTGTTCTTTTAATTATTTACCTTTTGTTCTTATTAAAGACAAAAATAGAAAGGAGATGTTTATACCTTCTTTACATGTTTCGACTGTTCACTGCAGCCTTCGTCGCAAGTGTCAGCTGGATTGCTGCGATGGGTTCATTTTATCAGCTGACTTTTGTAAGTGGGGCCCAACCCAGAAGACCTGTCCAGATCCACCCGAGCCCGGTCCCACTTTCTGCAGTCCGATGGTTTCTGGAGAAAGTGATCCCAGGTGTGGGAAAGCATAAAGGCACCCTCATCTTGGTTCTGGTGTCTTTTCCCCGCTTCCTGATCTCTATGGCCTCCTTGATCCAGCGTTTGTGTCTGTTGCTCTCCGATCCAATAATTTGTGTGTTGTTCCAGTCCATGATGTGATTATTTCTTTTGCAGTGATCTGATGTTGCTGATTTTAATGTTTCTTGTTCTGACTTTTCTTTTTGTGATC
Organism: Pholidichthys leucotaenia; assembly: GCA_020510985.1. Taxonomy (NCBI): domain Eukaryota; kingdom Metazoa; phylum Chordata; class Actinopteri; order Cichliformes; family Pholidichthyidae; genus Pholidichthys; species Pholidichthys leucotaenia. Next base: position 354,008 of record CM035845.1, on the reverse strand, counting down.
TTGTGAGCGGCCCTTGTGTTTCCTTCTCATATTCCTTCTGGTGTTCTTTTCTTCTAGTGGTGAATGATCTTCCTGTTTCTCCAATGTAGGTTTTGTTGCATGATCTGCATGATATTTCATATATTACATTGCACTTTTTGTCTTGTTCTATTCTGTCCTTGGGGTGTCCTAATAACTGTCTTAATTTTTTGTGTGGTTTTATTGCTGTGTTTATTTTGTACTTTTTCATGATCCTTTGAATTGGTTCTGTGATCCCTCGGATGTATGGTATAGTTATGGTGTCCTTGTTTTTGATTTCAGCTTTTGTTCTGTGTCTTATTTCCTGTTTGTTTTCTTTGTTTTTGACTTGCTGTTTCCCTTTGTTTATGGCCCATACTGGGTACTGGCAGCGTGTAAGTGCATGTTTTTTGTGGTTTACCTCCTCCTGTCTGTCTTCTTGGTCTGTGATGATGGTGGCCCGTTCATATAACGTCCTGACAACTGAGAGTTTGTTTGCTGTGGCGTGTTCTGATGTCCATACTAGGTATTGATCTGTGTGGGTTGGTTCCCTGTAGACTGTGGTTTTTATACTGCTGTCATCGTTGTGGTGGATTTTTATGTCCAGAAAGGCTATGATGCCATTTTCTTCCTCTTCGTATGTTAATTTTATATTCCCAGTGCCATCTGTGCTGTTCAGATGGTCAGTGAGTTCTTGTGTATGTCCTTTCCTTATTTTCTCCAGAATGTCATCCACATATCTCTTCCACAGGGTGGGTTTACATTGTGTAGGTGCTGTGTTGATGGCTTTGTTTTCCAGATCCTCCATGAAAAAGCTGCTCATTATGGCTGATAGTGGGTCTCCTATTGCAAATCCTTCTTTTTGTCTGTAGATTTTTCCTCTGTATTGAAAATAGGTGGATTTTGCATCAAATTGTAATAGTTCAGGTATGTTGTCAACTGTGATATTGGTGCGTCTTTTTAGGGTTCTGTCATTCCTGAGGCGTTCTTGCACTATATGTAGTGTGACATCAACAGGGGTCTTTGTGAATAATGAAATGACATCATGTGAAATGAGGATCTGTCTATTATTGGCCACAGTGGGATATCCTTCTCATGTATTTTTGGGGTTCCATAGATCCAGGGGGTGATGCTGGCTGTGGGTATCAGGTGATCATATGCGTTCTTTGTGATTTTTTTGCTTTCTAATAGGGGTTTGAGAAGGGCTTTTAGCATTTTTTTTTCTTTTCTTCTGTGGGGTTTGTTTTTGTGATTTCATATGTGCTGCTGTCTGCCAACAAGGTTTCCATCTGTTTTTCATATGTTTCCGTGTCCATAACTACCGTTGTTCTGCCTTTATCTGATGGGAGGATTGTGATTGTTTTATCTGTCTTGAGTGAGTTTAATGCTTTTTCTTCTCCTTCTGTAATGTTGCTTTATGGTAATTTGGCCGTTTTGAGGATTCCTGCGACTGAGTTCCAGAGTGATGCTTTTCCCCTTGGTCCTGGATTTTTTCACATGCCAGTTCTGTTGTGAGGCTGGATTCTTCATGGGCTATTCTGGCTGGTGTGATGGTGAAATTCAGTCCTGTGTTCAGCACTGTTTTCTCCGTGTCAGTGAGTGTGTGTTTTGATAAGTTTTTGACCCACTTAGCGTTCAAAGCGGGGCCGACACATTCAGTTCTGCAGAGCTGTCTTTTAACACCATGAAACACTGCCTCCTGTGACACACCACATGCTTCAGCAGAGCTGATTTACTACCAGAGAGACCATCTGATGGGGGAACAACTTGGCCAAAACGGGACAACTCTCTGATCAGCTGATCAGTTTAATGACAGGAGTGTTAGAGATGGTGATCCTCCTAGAAGGTTCACCAGCGGTAAAACAGGAGGAAAAGTGTCATTGATGACAACTTCCTGTTCCACCACCTGATCAGCTGTTTCAGTTCCATCCAGAAAAAATGACAACTGTGCTGTTCATCCTCGATGCTGACTTTATACTATCATGTCCAACCACCTGTCCTACTGCCAGACCGGCCTCCTCCACACAACAGGTAACTGTCGGCAGCGTTCTCACGTCATGCCTCCGGGTCAAATGCTCAAACTCCACGCCTCCGTCAAACACCGGCATGATGCCGGCCGGGAAAAAACGGGCAGCAGAAGCTACCGTTCCCCAACACACACACACACACACACACAGAGACTCAAAACCACTATATAATAAACACACCTGAACAGGACAAGATAGAGAAAAGTTAGAAAAACAAAGTTCGAGAACTCAGTGGACAACCTGCTGCCACACAGCGCTCACCGCATGAGAGAGAGAGAGAGAGAGAGAGAGAGAGAGAGAGACTTTTCTTTCATCTAAATAATTTTGTGTCAGAAAGTCCGAAAGCGTCTCCCAGCAGACCAAACTTTCCCAGATAAACTTCAGTGTCTTCCCTCCATCTGACAGTCATTCCTCCATGTTTTCAAGACCATTAATGTTTGAAGAAGAATCTTCACTATTTTACCTCACTTTTTATTTTTTTTTGTACTTATTTTGTACCCGTAGGTAGATTTGTTCTGCAGTCCGGTGACAAGCCACCAGCTGCCGGTCGCTGCGTGCGCAAGCGCCCCTTAACTCCCTAACCTGCATGTTTTTGGCATGTGGGAGGAAACCGAGAAATCGCGGAGTAAACCACGCAACACGGGAGAACATGCAAACTCCACACAGATCACTGTTGGGCCGGGGGCAGGGATCGAACCCACGATCTCACGATCCCCCGATCCCCTGGCCGAGGGTAAAACTGTGCTGCTGTATGACATAACGCACGGCTCAGGAGACGCACACACACAGGCTTAGAGTAGTTCAAAGGTTTAATAACAGCAGGAGTGAAGAGTGCGTGTCTGGCGGGATGTAAATGTGTTGGTGATGGTGTCTGCTCCAGGGCACAGAGGCAGGTGACCATACAGCCGAGCAACCCTAAGAAGAGAGCACAGGGAAATGGGTGACGGGCATACACCAACACAGGAGGGATTTATGGCGAGAGAAGGACTTACTTGGTGGGTCAGGACAGCTGGCACAACAAGGGGGCGAAGCCCGGAAGACAGCCACCTGGAGAGCTCCGTACAGCAGCGAGGATTGGGCGATGGAGTGGAGATGTCCGCCGCTGGGGAATCCACCTGTGCACAGGGGAGAAGACTGAAGAAAAGAGGTAAGCGATCTTCTTACCAAAATGGTGACGCTGAAGGGAAGTATGCTCACAACGGTGAGGGACGAAGTCTGACGGCTTCAGGCCGAGCCTCCGGGCGAGACGGCCTTTATCCCTCGCCGCTGATGATTGTCAGGTGCGTGAGCAGGTGGCGCCGCTGATGAATGGCGCGGCGTGACAGTACTCCCCCCTCTAGCAGCGCCTCCTGGCGATGGCTTATCCGGGTGCGCTCGGTGGAAGTCCGCGATGAGCGATGGGTCCAACACAAACGACGGGGGCACCCATTGTCGATGCTCGGGCCCATAGCCCTCCCAGTCCACCAGGTATTGCAACCCACGACCTCGGCGCCGGGAGTCCAGGATGGAGGAGACGGACCAGGCCGGATGGCCACCAATCATCCGGGGCGCGGGTTGCGCTGCAGGAGGAGGGCAAAGGGGGTCAGTGACTGCCAGTTTCACCTTCGACACATGGAAAGTGGAATGGATGCGGAGGGAGGGGGGAATAGCCACGCGCACAGCCACCGGGTTGATGATCCGGGTGATGGGAAAGGGACCCATGAATCGCTGTGCCAGCTTCCTCCTCTCGCCTTTTAATGTGACGTCCTGGGTAGACACATACACGAGTTGCCCAACTCTGTACGCCGGGGCAGGTCTTCTGTGCCGGTCCGCCACGGTCCTGTTGCGCTCCGCCGTGCGTAAAAGCGCATGACGCGCGGCAGCCCAGGTGGAGCAGAACTGCCTAAGGTGCGCCCTAACAGAGGGGACAGTCACCTCGTTCTCCTGCGCTGGAAACAGCGGGGGGTCGTAACCCAGGGACGCCTTGAAGGGGGACATCCCCGTTGCAGAAGAGCGGGCGGTGTTGTGGGCATACTCCACCCAGGCGAGATGGTTGCTCCAGGACGTCGGCTTGGATCTAGTAACACAGCGGAGCGCAGCCTCCAGCTCCTGATTGGTCCTCTCACACTGCCCGTTAGACTGGGGGTGATGGCCGGAGGAGAGGCTCACCTTGGCTCCGATGGCGTTACAAAAGGATCTCCAAACCTCGGATGAAAATTGGGGACCCCGGTCCGAGACCACGTCCACCGGAATCCCGTGCAGCCTGACCACGTGTTGGACGAGGAGGCCCGCCGTCTCCAGGGCAGTAGGGAGACCTCGCAGGGGAATGAAGTGCGCAGCCTTGGAGAAACGGTCCACAATGGTCAGGACGGTGTCAAAGGAGTTGGAAACGGGGAGTCCGGTGACGAAGTCCAGTGCGATGTGCGACCAGGGCCTGCCGGGGACGGGCAGAGGCTGGAGCAGACCCGCTGGGGGGGCATTTCCCGACTTGCTGGTGGCACAGATTGGGCAAGCCCGGGCGTAGCGGGCTGCATCCCTCCGCAGGCCTGGCCACCAAAAGGACCGTTGGAGGAGGCTGATCATCCGAGAGGTGCCGGGATGACAGGTGAGCCGGGAGGTGTGGAGCCAGTGGATGACCTCTCCTCGGACCGCAGATGGGACGAACAGTCTTCCCTCCGGTCCGCCGCCAGGATCAGGTTCCACCTCCTGCGCCTTCCGGATCTTGTCTTCAATGTCCCAAGAGATGGCACCGAGGACGCACGACCTGGGCAGGATAGTGTGGGGCGTCTCCTCAGCCTCCACGGGGGTGAACTGCCTAGAGAGGGCGTCAGGCAGGCCGTTTTTGGAGCCCGGCCTGAAGGTGATCGAGAAGCGGAACCTGGCGAAGAACAAAGACCAGCGCGCCTGGCGGGCATTCAGGCGCTTGGCAGATCGTAAATACTCTAAGTTCTTGTGGTCCGTCAGGACCACAAACGGCAGGGGTCCCGCCCCCTCTAGCCAGTGGCGCCACACCTTAAGCGAGTTTAATGGCCAGGAGCTCTCTGTCCCCCCACATCGTAGTTCCTCTCCGCCGGGGACAGGCCCGGGAGAAGAAAGGCGCACGGACCGTTTGGCCCATCGTCAGGTGACCGCTGGGATAAGCACTGCTCCCACGTCCCGTGTCCGATGCGTCCACCTCCACACTGCACTGGCAGCGCGGGTCGACCTGGCGAAGGACCCGGGAGAGGAGAACTCCGCCTTCAGCGCCCTAAAGGCAGCAGGCGACCTCGTCAGTCCACCGGAACGGGACCTTCGGGGACGTGAGGCGGGTCAGCGGTCCGACGATCGAGCTGGAAATTTGGGACAAAGCGGCGATAAAAATTGGCGAAGCCAACAAACTGTTGCACCTGCTTCCGGGATGCGGGAGTAGGCCACCTCCACCACCGCCTTCACCCTTCTCTGGGTCTGAGCACCTGATCTTGACGATGATGAATCCCAGGAAGGATGTGGTCCTAGCGTAGAATTCGCATTTCTCAGCCTTCACGTACAGACGATTCTCCAGCAGTCTTTGGAGGACCCGCCTCACATGGACCTGGTGCTCGTCCCTGGACCTGGAGAAGATAAGGATGTCATCCAGGTAGACGAACACAAAAAGGCCGATGAAATCCCGGAGGACGTCATTAATGAGGCGCTGAAAGACGGCAGGAGCGTTGGTCAGCCCGAACGGCATGACGAGATACTCAAAGTGGCCGTTCGGGGTACGGAAGGCTGTCTTCCATTCATCTCCCTCCCGGATCCGGACGAGGTGGTAAGCGCTGCGTAAATCCAGCTTGGTAAACCAGGTCGCCCCCTGGAGGGAGTGAAAGGCAGTGTCCATGAGGGGCAGGGTGTAACGGTCCCTCTCAGTGATGTCATTCAGCGCTCGGTAGTCTATGCAGGGGCGGAGGGATCCGTCCTTTTTCCCGACAAAGAAAAACCCTGCCCCCACGGGTGACGACGATGGGCCGATAAATCCCAGCGCTCAGAGATTCCTTCAGGTATGTATTCATGTCTCCTTCCCGGCGCCGACAGGCTGTAGGAGCCGACCAGATGGCAGGGGAGCCCCCTGGCGGAGGTTGATGGCACAGTCATATGGTCGATGCGGGGAAGAGACATAGCTTTCGATTGCTAAATACCATCCCAGGTCGGTAAATTCTGGGGCACCAGTGACAGGTCCCGGGAGGTCTGTATCCGCCACAGGGGGAGCCGGCGGATGGGAGCAGGCAGCGGACTGAAGGCAGGTGCCCATACAGAAGGTACTCCATGCCGATACCCCAGCGGACCTCCAGTCCAGGACAGGTTGTGGAGGCGTAGCCAGGGATACCCCAGGATGACGGGCGACCACAGAGTTGGGGCAGGACGTAAAATACCATCTCCTCCCGGTGGTTCCCTGAGATGAAGACTGGGACAGGCATGGTTTGGTGAGGAAACTCTCCCAAGGGAGGCACGGGAGAGATGGACCAGGGAGATGGGGTGTTTTAATGCCTGACAGCGGATGCCCAATCGGGTTGCCAGGCCTTGTGAAATGAAGCTGCCCTCTGCGCCCGAATCCACCAGTGCGTGGGTGAGGTGCCCAGTGGGATTGTGGCAAAAACGGATGGGCAGCTTTAATTGAGTGAGAGAGTCTAACCGGTTGGGATCCGCGAGGCTCCCTACAGCGATTCGCGGACCCCGCCGACTGGCTTTCCGCGGGCAACGCTCCACAGTGTGTTGGTCACCTCCGCAATACATGCAGAGGCCCAACTCACGGCGGCGTTGTTTCTCCGCAGGGGAAAGCTTGGTCCAGCCCGTCACCATCGGCTCCGACTCCTCAGGGCACAATGCTGGCGGCGCCGCCAGGGGGCGAGCTTGGAACAGGTGCGGCGAGACTCCACGAGGGCGAGAAGAAGAAGACTTCCGCCCCGAGGAGCGCTCGCGCAGCCTGTTATCCAAACTTATCGCTAAGGATGTCAGCTCCGCTAGCGTCCCAGGGATATCCCGTCCAGCCAGTTCATCCCTCAGATCACTATTGAGGCTGCGGAGGAACAGGCCACAGAGGGAGCGTTCCTCCCAGCCCAATTCCTCCGCCGCTACCCGGAAGTCGACCGAGTAGTCCGCTGCCGACCGGCCTCCCTGCTGGAGAGCGAGGAGCCGATCGACCTGGACCGTCTCGGTTTGAGAATGGTCAAAGACCTCCAGAAAGCGCCTCACGAACTGGTCATAGGTGAGGGTGGCATAACTGGGCCTCGCCATTACGGCGTAGGTCCAAGTTAACGCACGCCCCTCCAGAAGATTCCCTATGTAACCAATCCGACTGTGATCCGAGGGGAAAATCTCCGGGCACACGGTGGAACACGGACTCACACTGCATAATGAACCCCCGCGCTCCGCCGAGCTTACCGCTAAAGCGGGCGGGGTCGGATCGGTGTGAGCCGAACCGGTGCCACCGGAGCCGGCTGGACGGCCGCTGGAACAGCAGGAGCCGCGCCACCCTGACGAGCCGGGGGGAACGGCTGTTGAGGATCCAAGCGGCCCAACCGGTTAGTTAAATTCAATAATTGATTAAAGATCACCTGTTGTTGATAAGCTATTTGATCCACTCTAGCCTCGAGAGTGGAAAACCGGTGTGCGAGCCCGCCGTCCGCCGAGCCGCTCTGCTGAAGCCGTACTGACATAACGCACGGCTCAGGAGACCACACACACAGGCTTAGAGTAGTTCAAAAGAGTTTATTAACAGCAGGAGTGAATGAGTGCGAGTCTGCGGGATGTAAATGTGTTGGTGGATGGTGTCTGCTCCAGGCACAGAGGCAGGTGACCGTACAGCCGAGCAACCCAATGGAGAGAGCACAGGGAGAGGGTGACGGGCATACACCAACACAGGAGGGATTTATGGCGAGAGAAGGACTTACTTGGTGGGTCAGGACAGCTGGCACAACAAGGGGGGCGAAGCCCGGAAGACAGCCACCTGGAGAGCTCCGTACAGCAGCGAGGATTGGGCGATGGAGTGGAGATGTCCGCCGCTGGGGAATCCACCTGTGCACAGGGGAGAAGACTGAAGAAAAGAGGTAAGCGATCTTCTTACCAAAATGGTGACGCTGAAGGGAAGTATGCTCACAACGGTGAGGGACGAAGTCTGACGGCTTCAGGCCGAGCCTCCGGGCGAGACGGCCTTTATCCCTCGCCGCTGATGATTGTCAGGTGCGTGAGCAGGTGGCGCCGCTGATGAATGGCGCGGCGTGACACCGTAGTGCTAACCACTGCGCCACCGTGCAGCCCACCTCACTTTTTATGCACAAACATTTGGACTCTGATCCACTTGTCATTCTTTTCTCACAATTTCATCTTTTCTTTTCTCATCATTTTATACTTTTTTTATAAATGTACAATTTTTTTTAATAAATTTTAACATTTTGTGACAAATCTGTGACCATTTTCATGCAAGTTTGCAACTTTTTACTTTTAAATATACAACTTTTCTCTTTTTTAGTAACATTGCAGCCTAACAGTTGATCTGCTCTACTTAAAATATCAGAAGTGTTCACACTGTATATGAAAGGAAAGAGAAAGATAGAAGGATATGGAAGCAAAAAAACTTCCTTCTGTGTCAGTAACATCTACAGAGACGTACCTGCAGCCAACAGGAGCAGCAGCACAGGTGGTCATGTCCAGCTAGACTCTCTCTGAGTCAGTCTGTCTCCTCTCTGCTCTGATCACCACATGTGCCGTCCTCAGCCTCTATATCTGTCTACAGGAAGAGCGTCCTGCACCGTATCTCATGTTGGCATCCTAACTTGCACAGAAAAGTGTTGTGGTAACATCACCTTATCTCACTGTGGGATCACAAGCTGCAGGAAAAAGCTTCTCAGTCACACTCACTCTGTGCCACATGTTCACACGCTGATATCAAGAACAGTTTTATTGAATTTCCATTTGTCCATTTTCTTAAACACTTAATTCTTTTCAGGTTGTGGGGTGGAGCCTATCCCAGCGTCTTTGGATCACCAGTCCATCACAGGACCAACACAGAGAGACAGACAACCATTCACTCTCACATTCACACCTAAGGACCATTTACAACCCCAGTTAATGCCAATTCACTTAACAAGCATGTCTTTGGACTGTGGGAGGAAACCTGAGTCCCCAGTGAAAACATGTTATCAGTGCTGTAAACAGTTTGGGAACGGTGTTATGTTGATATGGAACATGTGTAGTTAGTGTATAGAGCTCATGTGATGACATCACTTCTGTTCCAGAATAGTGCTCTAACATGGTGAGTCCTATCCCAGAGCTGCAGCAGCAGGAAGCTAAGGAGGCTAAGCTAGAGCAGGACTAGCTGCTAACAGATAAATTAGCCTCAGATAGTGACTTCATCCTGTAGAAATGAGAAACAAGATTCTTCCTCGAGCCTCGCAGGATCCTTTCAAACCCCAACAAGTTAACACAAGAGCTGATGATGATGTGAGAGACGTTCCCTCTGCTGTAAGGCCTGATCATTTGGTTGCTACCATGTAGCGGTGGGTGATGCATCAGATATATTTGAAGTGCTTTTATTTCCATAACTTGGTATAACAACCAGGCAATCGTTTTTCCCCGCTCAGGGGAAAAACGATTAGAAACGTGAACAGGTTGGTGGTGAACCGGGCTTTGCGACTAGGCTTCCTTCTCACCGTCACCCACCCAGTCTCCTCGCTGCTGAGGAGAGCCGGGAAACCGCTGACAGGGGGGCCTAAGCTAGCTAGCTCCGCTGCAGCTAATGGGCGTCCGTCGAGATTAACTGGCGCAGACGGTGTTTCAATGCAGCGGAGCCGAGATTCCAAATCAGACAACCTCGCCTCGACGCCTCAAAAGACAACATTTATTACATTTACCGTTATCACTAAAAGAGGCAGAGGTGTAGCTAAACATCTGACAGAGAGAGCACACCAGAGGAGGAGAGGAAGGAAAGCTAGTAGCCATAGCTAATAGCTGGAGAGGCAACCACACAGGCAGACAGCAAAACAGGAAGTGACGATACGTACGTTACCACAAGGAAGTGGACGATCCTCCAAGAGGATTAGACACATTAGACACCCTCGCCACCGCCAAATGTTCAGCACCTTGGACCTTGCTTCAGGTTATTGGCAAGTCGAGCTGACTCAAAGAGCTTGCCGCGCAGCCGCCTTTTTGCACCCGAATGGGGCTGTTTGAATGGAACGTTATGCCGTTTGGTTATGCAATGCGCCAGCGACGTTCCAAACGCCTTATGGACCGCGTCCTCGCCGGCATGCAGTGGAGACCCTGCCTCGTTTACTGGATGACATCATCATGCTGGCCATGGATGTGTCAGGGATGTGCTGCAGCTGGCTGAGTCAGGGTTCCAGAGACTAAACATGCAAACCTCAAACTAAAACCAGCGAAATGCTGCCTCTTCCGCCGCCAAGTGGCTATCTAGGTCACATTGTGTCGTGCACGTGTGAAGCCACTGACCCCAATAAGTCCACAAAGTCCAAGCTTGGCCCACTCCCACATTGGTCCAAGAGGTCCGACGTTTCATTGGCCTCGCCTCTTACTATCGCAGGTTCGTGAAAGACTTTGCCTCCATTGCCGAACCGTTACACAACCTGACAAGGAAAAACGCACATTTCCAGTGGCACGCTGAACACCAAGCAGCTTTCAACACGCTCAAGCACCGTCTCACCACAGCCCCTGTCTTAGGCTACCCACTGGACCATGGTGAAATGATCTTGGACACCAATGCTAGTGACACAGGCATCGGCGCCATCCTCTCGCAGATGCAGGATGGCGCGGAACGTGTGTGGTATACGGCAGCCGCAAACTAGCCAAAGCTGAACAGAACTATTGCACTACAAGACGAGAGCTGCTAGCCATTGTCGATTTCACGTCACATTTTCGGCAGTATCTACTTGGGCGGCCTTTCAAAGTACGTACCGACCACAGCAGCCTGCGTTGGTTAACCCGGATTAAAGAGCCAGAAGGTCAGTTAGCCAGGTGGCTTTGAGAAGCTAGCAGAGTACGAGTTTGAAATCCATTCATCGCCCAGGTTCGCTTACACACTAATGCTGACAGTCTGTCCCGCAGGCCCTGCCACCAGTCCTGTCCTTGTAAAATGCAGGACCCCTCCTCACAGCCGAGAATCACAAACCACCAAGCCATTCCAGTGAGAATTGGACTCCGACACCACGTCCCTGTTGCTGCGATCCGTTGGGGGTAGAGACATGCCCTACAACCACAGCCGTGAGTCCGGTGGGGGGTAAGTGCAGACAGCTTTACCAATACAGACACTATAAAACAAAAAGAGACAATTATGTGACGAATACAAATGAGACCACACTGTTTCCTGGCTGGACTATAGAAGAGTTGCGCCAGGCCCAAGCCGCTGATACAGACATTGCACCAATAAAAGCTTGGTTAGAGGCCAGCAGTGAGGCGCCCTCCCTGGACCACAGTCGCCCCTTGAAGTCCAGCCACCCAAAACATACTGGAGCCAATTGGAAAAGACTGTATTTCCGAGATGGAGTTCTGGTCCGTCGTTTTTACTGTCTGGACGACACACAGTACTACCCGCAAATTGTCTGCCACGCAAAATGCACCCCGACGTCATGCGCCAGATGCACGAGGGGCCAATAGGTGGACATTTTGGTAGTGAACGGACTGTGGCCAGACTTCAAACCAGATATTACTGGCACCACATGAGAGAAGATTGTGCTCTCTGGTGCTGGACTTGTACCAACTGTGCATGCGGAGCCAGACCCCACAAAACGCCACAAGCGCCCATGGAACTGTCAGGGTCGGAGGCCCCCATGGAGCGCATTGCCACTGGACATTATGGGCCCACTCATTGAGACAGAACGCAAAAACAGCTATGTGCTCGTAATACAGGAGTATTTTCACAAAATGGGCTGAAGCATTTCCTATTCCAGATGAAAAGGCTGTCACCGTGGCATGCGTTGTTGCAACAGAATGGGTGTGCCGCTTCGGAATGCCTCACTCTTTGCACAGCGACCAAGGGCGCAATTTTGAATCAGAGGTGTTTCAAGAAGTGTGCCGTCTATTTGGCATTGAGAAAACCCACACTACGCCATTCAGACCACAGTCAGATGGCCAGGGTTGAGCGTTTCAATGCCACACTGCAAAAGATCTTGGCCTCTACTGCAGAACGCTGTCACTGGGATTGGGACCTGATGACCCCATATGCAGTTATGGCCTACAGAGCGACCAAGCACAGTGCTACTGGTTTCACCCCTAACTATATGATGTTCAGATGTGAAATAAATGAGCCTGTGGACCTTGTAGCCGGTCTGCCCCCGGACTCTGACCCTGCACCTTCAGCCCCAGAGTATGTGCAGCAAATAAGCGAGCGGCTGGAGCTGGCTCACAACATTACTCGAGAGCCCTGGGTGAGTCAGTCACACGTTGCAAAAAGACAATATGACAAAAAATGCTTGCCACACACAGTACAAAATCGAGACGCAGTGTGGTACCTCATCAAAGGAACACGGCATGTCAAAAACAGAGTCAAAAAGTTCCTCCCCTCATACGAAGGACCCTTCTTTGTTATGGGACAGATGGATGATCTAGTCTACCAGTTCCAAAAGAGCTCCAGAGCCAAAGTCAAAGTCGTCCATCATGACCAACTGAAACATTACCGCAGCTGTGAGCAGCTGGACAACACTTGGGTCCTGGACCAAGCCCAGAACTGGACACCTTCTGAGATCTTGCCACCAGCTGTGGATGGGGACCCGGCAGACCAGGACCTCAGCCTGGACAACCTGTTTGCTACTGCCTCCAGTGATGGCCCCAGCAGTTCCCGGCTGTCCACTCCACCTGCTAATGCCCTCAATGTGATCGGGTCTCTTCCACCCACTCCTTCCCATGTGATATTTGGCCATGGTGGGGGTGCGGTGGGAGAACCACGCCATCAGGCTCAGCACGTGTCACGGCCCAAACGTTGGCGCAGAGGACCGGACCGTTACGGGGACTGGGTTACTGAGTGAGCCAACTGTAATAGTTCATGTTTGCACTAGAGACTCTCCAGTTTACATTTTAGACTCTAGTCTAGTTGTAATGTTCTATACGTTTGTTTTAAAAGAAAAAAAAAGCTGAAGTAACAGTGCTTTCATATACCCACCAGCACTTGATTCCATTTGAATGTATTGTATTCTGATTCAGTCGGTCAGTATTACTCCCGGTCTCCAAAGAATAGGTTTCAAAGTATAATGTACTCTTTGTTTAATTAGAGACAATTGCATTTCATTGTTTTTTTTTTACTCATGTGTTCACTGCTAAATGAGCTAATTTTTATATTGTATGGACACTTGTCATTATATTATAAACTACCTATTTGAATACCAGTTTTATATTATTTAGATGGAATGGAATTAATATTAACTACCAGTCCATGGTGGGGGTAGTGTTGTAAGATGTGTCTCTTTTATGTATTTAGATAGGACAGCTCAGTGCGTGAACGTGAGTGAGTGAGTGTGTGCGCGCAACTGAGGCGCGCCCGCGGTGTGTGTGGAACGGCCCTGACGAGTGAACGGTGTGTGTGATCTTGGCGCGGATGAGAGGAAAGAGCGAGGCGACCAGAGCAGGTAGAAATGGTTGCTAATAATATTGCAGTCTGTGAATAAAGCCCCAACGCTTCAGCGAAACGGCCTGTGTTTCTGTGCACCACAATACCGTTCTTAACAAGAGTGAGGTTTTACTCGGGAGTTGACCCCGGAGGAAAAAGCTGCCTCCGGCCCTGGAGAAGACAGATCTCCCCTGCGTCCCCCAACCACGGTTAGGAGACGAGAGGCAGGAACGGTTAACACAATGAATTAAGTTTACTTTTATAACTGTTACCCCAAACCTCTATACAATAAGTCAAGTATGGAAGCACTAATGAGCAATACAAGATATGAAGTGATTTATAATCTAGGACCTGCTTAATTTTATTTATAATTGCAATATTTTTTGCAACTTAATTTTGTATGTATCTGACATGTGGTTTCCAACTAATTTTAACATCTAGTACTACACCCAAAAACTTGATCTCCTTAACTTTTTCAATAACTACATTATCTATATGAATATGTATATCTTCTTTATTTTTACAATTACCAAATATCATTACCTTAGTTTTATCTATATTTAGTGATAATATATTACAATCTATCCATTTTTAAGCTTATTTAATTCATTATTTAGAGTATGGATTAGTTAATTATAATATTTTCCAGAATAAAATATATTACTATCATCGGCAAATAATTTATTTTTAATAATTTAGAAACTTCGACCAACGGCCGGACTCTCCTCTCCAGTACCTTGGCATAGACCTTCCAAGGGAGGCTGAGGAGTGTGATCCCTCTAAAGTTGGCTGTTGGTCGAACCTCGGATTCAGGAGGAGCAATGTGGTTTTCGTCCTGGCCGTGGTACATCGGACCAGCTCTTTACCCTCTCGAGAATTCTCAAGGGTTCGTGGGAATTTGCCCAACCAGTTTACATGTGTTTTGTGGACTTGGAGAAGGCATTTGACAGTGTCCCTCATGGATTTTTGTGGGGGGTGCTTCGGGAGTATGGGATATCGGGCTTGTTGTTACGAGCTATTTGGTCTGTGTACGACCGTTGTGAGAGTTTGGTTCGTATTGCCAACACTCGGTCGGACTCATTCCCAGTGAGAGTTGGACTCCGCCAAGGCTGCCCTTTGTCACCGATCCTGTTCATAATTTTTATGGACAGGATTTCTAGGCGCAGCCAGGGAACAGAGGGTGTCATGCTTGGTGACCCCAGCATCTCTATTGTTTGCAGAGGATGTTGTCCTGCTGGCTTCATCCAGCAATGACCTACAGCTCTTGCTGGGACGGTTTGCTGCTGAGTGTGAAGCGGCTGGGATGAGAATCAGCACCTCCAAGTCCGAGTCCATGGTCCTCAGCTGAAAAAAGGTGGATTGTCCTCTCCGGGTTGGGGACAGGCTCCTGCCCCAAGTGGAGGAGTTTAAGTATCTTGGGGTCTTGTTCACGAGTGAGGGGAGAATGGAGCGAGAGATTGACAGACGGATTGGAGCAGCATCTGCAGTGATGTGGATGTTGTACCGGTTTGTTGTGGTGAAGAGGGAGCTTAGTTCTAAGGCAAAGCTGTCGATTTACCAGTCAATCTACGTTCCTACTCTCACCTATGGTCACGAGCTTTGGGTAATGACCGAAAGAACGAGATCGCGAATACAAGAAGCTGAAATGAGCTTTCTCCGTAGGATTGCTGGACTCACCCTCAGAGATAGGGTGAGGAGCTCAGTCATCTGGGAGAGGCTCAGAGTAGAACCGCTGCTCCTCCACATTGAAAGGAGTCAGTTGAGGTGGTATGGGCATCTGATTAGGATGCCTCCTGGACGCCTCCCACTTGAGGTGTTTTGGGCACGTCCCACTGAGAGGAGACCCCGGGGCAGACCCAGGACTCGGTGGAGAGACTATGTCTCCCAGCTGGTCTGGGAACGCCTTGGTATCCCCTCTGAAGAGCTGGAGCAGGTGGCTGGGGAGAGGGAAGTCTGGGCTTCTCTGCTTGAACTGCTGCCTCTGTGACCCGGACCTCCGGAAAAGCAGTAGAAGATAGATGGATGGATGGATGTTTACATGACCAGTGAAATGCTGCCAGTGTTGCAAAGTTTGAATTTAAAAAAAGCAGCAGCATTGCTGAACTGAGTAAAATATATAATATATATAGTAATATATATAATATATTCTTTAACTTTTACATTTATGTTTTTATATGTATGCAAAATGTAACCAGTAATTACCAAAGTATGTTCTGTACTGTTGTTTTAAATAAGAGAGACGGTATGGGTTTGGATCGTATCGGCTGATAGTCAAAGTCACAGTATCAGTATCGGTCTTGGAAAAGTGGTATCAGCTCATCCTTACTCATCACCAATGAGCTTCGTCTTAAATTTCTTAAATTGTGTTTCCATTGTTTTTGAATCACACTTGCAATGATGTAGATTTTAAAATGAAAATATAAAAACAATTAAAAATAAAAATGTTAAATGTTCATATCCTCTGATTTACTCGGGTTCAAAGGTCAGTATCGTTGAGGAGTTAAATGTGGATTCGACCTCCAAAAAATGGCAGAAAAAAGAGAAAACTTTTCATCTTCATAGTGAATGTGAGGACGAGTTCTTTTTTACTACGGTGAAAGAAAAATGTGTTTCTCATTTGTGGGGTGACTGTGGCAGCAGCAAAGTGACACAACGTTGAAAGACGCTTCAGTACATGTCATGAAAGCTACCGTGCTAACTACCCACCGGGCAGCGCACTGCGGCAAAGTCCGTGAGCTAAAAGCAGCTTTGGGCAAACAGCAATCTTTTTTCACAAGGCCACTGAAAAATTCCCAGAAGACAACTGAAGCCTCATTTAGAGCGACACAGTTTTTGATAAAGAAGAAGAAGGCCTTTACAGACGGGGAGGTTTTCAAAGAAGCAGTGATGATAGTTGCAAACACTGTATTTAAAGACACAAAGAATGGAACTGATTCTTCTTCTTTTAGATTTGGTTGGTGGTTGGCAACCAGCTTACAGGTGCATTACTGACACTGACTTGATTATTATCACTCTATATCTTTGTATAAGGAGTTCTTATAAGGAGTTTTGAACAACTCTTTATGTGTGAAAAAATATGTGTGAAAAAATAATGTGTTCTTGGACTGTGTGTCATCTCCACTCTGTCCGATGTGCAAATGGGGGCGGATACAATGGTTAGAAGAGAGCTAGTGATGTCTGAGAATTTGACCGAGCAGCTGGACCGGGATCTGGCGAAGTGCCGGTGGTTCAGCATCAAGTGCAACGAGTCCGTGGACAGCAGCAGCACAGCGCAGCTGATGATCTTCATTCAGATGGTGTTTGATGATTTCTCCACAAAACAAGAACCCCTGACACTACTGCCTCTTAAAACAACGAGGGTTGTAGAAATCTATAACGCGGTGAAGAAGTTTTAACAGATAATAAAAGCTGGTATCAGTGACTATAGACGGGCTCCTGACCGGCCCACATGCAGGTTTCATAGCGCACTGTAAAGGTGACACAGACTTCCCACCATTCTTGCATTACCACTGCATCGTTCATCAGCAGGCCTTATGTGCAAACGTGACTGGATCTGAGCATGTGATGACTCTGGTCATGAAAATCAGAAACGACATCTGCTCCAAACCCAAACAACACAGGATATTCAAGGTGCTACTGGAGGAGCTATCAGCTGAATATGGTGATCTGTTATCACACACAGAAATCCCACGGCTCAGCAGGGAACAAGTTTATCAGCGTTTTTTATCACTTTTTTGTGAAATCAAAGAATTCATGCAGTCCAAAGGTGAAGATGTCTCACTGCTGGACGACCAAGTGGATACTTGACCTCGCATTTTTAACAGACATCACCGTGAAACTAAACCTTTTGAGCTGCAAGCTGCAAGGCCAAGGTAAGACTGTTGCTGACCTAAGTGCTGTAAATGCATTTAAAGCCAAAATGAGCATTTTCTCTGTGATGTTACAGAGAAAAAAAAAGTGCTGCACTGTTTGTATCTGTTTCCTAGCTTGTTAAATCATTTTAATAATTATTGCAGGAATTTATTAATGTGATCAGTGTCTTCACATAGATGAATATCAGTAATCATTAATAATAACATAAATTTAAACGGTGCAACTTTTTTCATAAGTGTGTATCAAACTGGTAGCCCTTCGTAGTACTCCGTACCCTTGAAGTAGCTCCCAGTTTCAAGAAGGTTGGTGACCCCTGTTCTAAATCATCAGGCCCCTTGTTATTTCAAAGATCTGATAGATCCTTATTATCCTAACAGAGCACTACACACCCAAAATGCAGGATTACTTTGTAATACCTAGAATCTCCAATAGTACAACGGGAGGCAATGCATTCAGTTATCAGGCTCCACTCCTTTGGAACTAGCTACCAACCTGGATTTGGGAGTCAGACTTGGTCTCTGCTTTTAATAATAGTAAATGTGTTATGACCCGAGCGCCGGTTCTGATCGCGCTCGGGCTAAGTTATGTCTCGCTGCCGGCCTTGACAGCTGCGGGCTGTATTCTGGCCTCACCGGGCTCTTATTGTGAAGGTGCTTAGTGGGGCTTCCGCCTGTCAATGGCCGGCCAGCTGATTGTCATTACCGTCGTTAGTGCTTCGCCTTTTAAGCCCGGCACTGGCGACGGTAAGACGCAGGATTATCGGTCGACATTGGTCAACGTTACGTCAGAGTGGCTTCATCCTGCCAAGCCCTGGGTCTGCGCCTCGTCATACCCGTGAGTGCCGCAGACCTTCATGTCAGGTCTGTTATCTTGTTATGTCACAGTTAGCTCATAGCGGCTGAGTTAGCCCTACGAGCCCAAGTCTAGTCATGTGTTTGTTTGCCCTTATGGGTTCATAGTTATGTTCTGTTACGTCTGAAAATAAATAACATCTTGCCAAACTCCCTGGTGAACTCTGTGGCGTCTCTTGGTGATCCGCGAGGATCACCACATGACAGTATAATCCTGCCAGGTCGTCCAAACGGGGGCGCCGCATTGAGACGCCGTTTCACCGGGAGTTTGTGCCTTTTTGGACTGTTGTTTCTTCTCACTCAGGTGTCAACATCTGGGAGAATGCCGTCATCCAGGGGCCGCGGTCGGCGCCTGGACCAGGAGGTAGCGAGCGCGCTGGAATACGCCGATGGGGCGCTCCTCTCCGCTACATTTGACGACACCTCCAGTTATATGCATTGGCATCTGGGCATCGCTGAGGAATATCTGGTCAGCCTTCCCCTCGACTACGACGATCATCCGGAGGTGATATCGAGGTGGGAGGAATTCGCCGCTCAGCGCGAGGTTCTTTGTGGGCTGGAGGAGGAAGAGAGCGGGAAGCAGAGGAGGAGGCATCCTCGCTCCCCGCGTTGGCGTCCCGTTCCCGTCCCGGAGCAGGTCCAGGAGTACGCGCTGTCTGGGGGCCGACGAGGACGTCAGCGTAACGGTGCGGGCAACCCTCAGCGGACTCCCCGGCTGGACTCGCTGCCGGCGTATCCCGTCAGCGAATCTTCAAGAGTGGCCCCACCTCATTTTCCTAGGGGGCCCTCTGTCGCCATCCAGCGGGGAGAAGGAGGAACGATGTCCCCCACAGCAGGAACCATCTCTGCCCCTGGAGGAAGGCAAGTGATCGTTTGTTTGTCACATCTTAACAATGATCTGCCTTGTCTGACTCCTGGGGGCGGAGTTCGGGGTTTGCAGCCCCCCGAGCTCCCTCCACCTGCTGTGGATAAAATTATTAAACCTACTGCATCTGTGTTCTCCCCCGTTGAGCGGTCCGCGACGCCAGGCCAGCGTCGCCGGACAAAGAGGGCCCCTGCAGTGCTGGATAGCCTGCATCCGGCCCTGCAGTCACGTCTTGGACGGAGGAGAGGAGCGGACTGCGGCCCGGAGCCTGAGCCGACGAGGAAGCGTCACCGGGTCTCCTCACCGGAGCGGTCCGAGTCAGTGGGTCAAGGGTTCCCTGCCTCCACGCCATACGGGTCGTCGGCGTGGACAACAGCGTGGGAGGAACCTGAGGCTGCAGACGTCATCGTGCCAGCTGCGGAGCCCGACGCAGTTGAGTCCGAGTCAGCTGATGAGAGTCGCCCTGAACCCGGATCGTCGGAGTCCTGGGTGGCAACGGAACCCGAGTGCAGGCAAGTGCTCCCTCTTATGTCTCTGTCCTCTTTTGTTGAGCATTTTTGCCTGCCTCTCGGGGACACGAGTGAGGAGCAGCCGTCTGCTGCGCCCGAGCTCGTCTCGCTGGGTTCCGTTGCTACCGGTAATACTGATCCCGGTTTTCCTGTCCCCGAGCTTTCTTTTAGTGTCGCCGGTGAGGAACGGGTCTGAGTCACCGAGGTGGAGGTCCCAGGTTCGGGGATGGAGTTCGTCAGCGGAGCTGCACCGGAGGCCCAATCGGGTCCCACCACAGGGGCGGGTTCGGCCCAATCGGTGTCCGACGTGGGTTCGTCGGAGGCCCAATCAGGGTACACCGCGGGTGCAGCTCTGGCCCAATCGGGGCCCAACGTGGGTGCAGCTGGGACCCAATCTGGGTCCAGCGGTGATGCAGCGCGGAGCGGATTCTTGGCTCGCCCTGCTCATCGACTCCCTCGGAATCACCGCCCCTCTTCATCATCACCGGGGGCCATGGGGGTCCCTGTTTGCTCGCCCCAGTTCTCCCGAGTTTTGTTCTCGTCAGGGAGGCCGCTGCGGGTTGTTGATGCCCTGGACTGGTGGCTGAGGGACACGGGTCGGCCGCCGGAGGGACTGTTTCGCCGGTTTGGCACCTCGGTTCGGCCACCCGACCTGTTATGTGTACCATGGGGCTACCTAGTTCAACCACTGGAGAAGCGGACGTGTAGGACTTTGAACTCTGGTGAGCCGCCTGGTCCGCCTCAGTCGACCATCGGACGACATAAACTGTCGGGGGGTGGTAGTGGTCCCTGGGTGTGTCTCTGTATTTGTGCTTTTTTTTTTCTCGTCCTGGTTATGTTGTATTTAGTGCTCATGCCTTTGTTTTTGAAAGCCACAGTCTAGTCATAGTAAAGTTATGTTAAGCATTTTTAGATTGCTTCATGTGCGTTTGCAGTAGCCCTGCTGGTTTACGTTTAGTCTGGGTAGAGCGTGTAGTGCTCTGTTTTTTTTTTTTTGTTTCATGTATAGTTTGGTTTGAGCAGGTAATGCTCTGTTTTTTGTTTTTTCCTTGTTAGGTCTGGTATGAGCAGGTAATGTGTTTTTGTATTTAGTTTATCTGAACCTGTAGTTCTGGGTTTTGTTTTCCTTTGTGCATTTTTTCTTGTTTGTCTGGTCATTGTCTTGTATGGTTTTTTTTTTTGTCTGGTTATTGTCTTGTATGGTTTTTTTTGGTCTGGTCATTGTCTTGTATGGTTTTTTTTTGTCTTGTTCATGGGATAGTTATGGTTTTTGTCTTGTTCATGGGTTGGTTTCTCTCCCTCCGCACCTGTCCCCCAACCTCCCACCCTGGGGGGGCGGGGGGGCAGGGTGGTTCTTTGGGGCATTCGGAGTCCGCCCGTGGAGGGAGGGTACTGTTATGACCCAAGCGCCGGTTCTGATCGCGCTCGGGCTAAGTTATGTCTCGCTGCCGGCCTTGACAGCTGCGGGCTGTATTCTGGCCTCACCGGGCTCTTATTGTGAAGGTGCTCGGTGGGGCTTCCGCCTGTCAATGGCCGGCCAGCTGATTGTCATTACCGTCGTTAGTGCTTCGCCTTTTAAGCCCGGCACTGGCGACGGTAAGACGCAGGATTATCGGTCGACATTGGTCAACGTTACGTCAGAGTGGCTTCATCCTGCCAAGCCCTGGGTCTGCGCCTCGTCATACCTGTGAGTGCCGCAGACCTTCATGTCAGGTCTGTTATCTTGTTATGTCACAGTTAGCTCGTAGTGGCTGAGTTAGCCCCACGGGCCCAAGTCTAGTCATGTGTTTGTTTGCCCTTATGGGTTCATAGTTATGTTCTGTTACGTCTGAAAATAAATAACATCTTGCCAAACTCCCTGGTGAACTCTGTGGCGTCTCTTGGTGATCCGCGAGGATCACCACATGACAAAATGTAGCTATACCATACTGCTACTACAATGTTAACTTTGAACTTTGACCCCTTGACCCCAAACCCATAGTTTGGTGAGGATGTAAGTTGTCCAAGATGTGTATTAGATACATCTACTATATCAATTTGAAAAGCCTACATCATTCCTTTCAGTAGTTATCGTGTTTACAAGATTCAGGGAAAATCTGACCTCTGACCTCAAGGTCATCCGATGAGAGTCAAATTGCAATTTGCGCATCATCAAAGTATATCAAACCATGGTAGCAAGTTTCAAAACAATCTGAACAAAACTGTTGGAGGAGTTGACGTCACAAAAGGGGGACAGACGGACGGACCCATAACATAATCCCCCTTTGGACTTTGACCAAAGGGCTCTTCATCCCCTTTGGGCTTTGACTGGCGGGGGATAAAAAGCATCACTTAATATTGATGCAAATAAGAGATAAAGTCTCAACATTTTACAAAGGTGAAAAACTTTGAGGAAAAAAAGTAAATTCATGAGTGAAAAGTGGGAAAAAAATTTAATAAAGTTTCAACATGGTGTGATAAACATAACAGCGATAAATAGTGATCAACATGATCGTCGGCCTCCGTCGGTCTATGATGACCATGGAAGAGAATCCTAAACGTCTACTCTGCTGGAACAGCACCGCCTGTGGCTGAACAGGCCGATGTGCGAATGGCAGTCTCTGTCACACAGGTCGCACTTGTGGATGGTCTCCGTGCTGCTGGGTCTGTGGCGGTTCTTCCTGCTGGTCCTTTTTTCATCTGCTGCAGCAGTCAGTCTCTCTTCACCTGCCTTGAGCTGTCTGGTCATGGTGCCTCTCCATTTGGAGCGGTCCATTGCAAGGTCCTCCCAGTGCTCTGTGTTGATCTCCAGGGCCTTCATGTCTCTCTTGCAGATGTCTCTAAAGCGCAGCTGTGGGTGGCCAACGTCTCTCCTGCCAGTTTCCAGTTCTCCGTAGAAGATGTCTTTGGGGATTCTGCCATCCTCCATACGGTGAACGTGGCCTAGCCAGAGGAGCCTGCGCTGCCTGAGTAGAGTGAACATGGAGGGAAGGCTGGCGCGAGACAGAACTTCTGTGGTGGGCACTTTGTCCTGCCAGGATACGTCCAGGATGTGGCGAATGCAGCGCAAGTGGAAGGAGTTCAATCTCTTTTCCTGCCGGGCGTATGTTGTCTATGTCTCACTCCCATAGAGCAGTGTGCTGATGATGCAGGCGTTGTACACTGCCATCTTCGTCTTGAATGAGAGTTTGGGATTCTCCCACACTCATGTGGTGAGGCGAGTGAGTGTGAAGGCTGATTTTCCAATCCTCTTGTTGATTTCTGTATCAAGGGAGAGGTTGCTGCTGATCATGGACCCCAGGTACGTGAGCTGATTCACGACCTCCAGCTCGTAGTTGTCGATGGTGATGGTTGGTGGTGCTTCCGTGCCTTGCACCAAGACGTTAGTCTTCTTCAGGCTGATGGTAAGCCCGAAGTCCTTGCATGCCTGGGAGAAGCGGTCCATCAGGGTCTGAAGCTCCTGCTGTGTGTGAGTCGCGACTGCAGCGTCGTCTGCAAACAGCATGTCTCTGATTAGAGCCTTGCGTACTTTGGTTCTGGCTTTCAGGCGGGCGAGGTTGAAAAGCCTGCCGTCAGATCTTGTGTGCAGGTAGATTCCCTCTGTTGCTGTGCTGAAGGCATGCCTCAGGAGCATAGCAAAGAAAATCCCAAAGAGGGTTGGTGCAAGTACATAGCCCTGTTTCACTCCACTGCGTATGTTGAATGGCTCTGAGACGTTGCCATCGTGCTGCACTATCCCCTGCATGTTGGTGTGAAACGATTCGATGAGGCTTTGCAACTTTGGTGTGCATCCTATCTTTGGCAGGATCTTGAAAAGGCCCTCGCTGCTGACCAGATCGAATGCTTTGTTGAGGTCGATGAGGGCGACGTACAGGGGCATGTTCTCTTCTCTGCACTTCTCCTGGAGTTGGTGGATGGAGAATATTATGTCTACCATCGATCGCTCAGCGCGGAAGCCACACTGAGACTCGGGGTAGACACGTTCGGCAAGCTTCTGTAGACGAACGAGAACAACTCGTGCGTAGACTTTGCCAACAATGCTGAGGAGGAAGATGCCCCTGTAGTTGTTGCAGTTGCTTCTCTCCCCTTTGTTTTTGTAGAGGGTGATGATCTTGGCGTCCCTCATGTCCTGTGATACGACACCTTCCTTCCAGCACTGGCAGAGGACGTCATGCAATGGCAGCAGTAGGGCGGTCTTGCAGTGCTTGATCAGGTCGGGGGGTATGCCGTCGTTGCCGGGTGCCTTGCCAGCAGCCAAGCTATCAATGGCCTTGCTGAGTTCATCGATGGTTGGCTCGGTGTCAAGTTCGTCCATGGATGGCAGGCAGTTGATGGCATCAAGGGCTGACGGTGTCACGGCGTTCTGTCTGGAGTAGAGGTCGGAGTAGTGTTCCACCCATCTCTCCATCTGCTTGTTCTTTTCTGTGATCATCTCCCCAGTGGAGGATTTGAGGGGGGGCCATCTTGCTCTGAGCCGGACCAAGTGCTTTCTTGATGCCATCGTCCATAGCACGGATGTTCCCTGTTACGGCACCAGTTTGAATGTCTTGGCTGAGCTGAGTCCAGTACTCGGCGCAGTGCCGAGCAGTCTGCTGAACATTGCTTCTCACAGCCCTGAGAATCTGGAGATTCTTCTCGTTTGGGTACTTCTTGTACTCAGCAAGTGCTGAGCGCTTGGCTTCAATGATGGGGGTCATCTCGCTCAACTTGGCATCAAACCAGTCCTGTGACTTCGAGGTCTTCCTCCCAAAGGTAGCCAAGGCTGTGCGGTGGATGGTGTTTCGCAGCTCTTCCCACTTCTGCTTTGCAGATTCTCCTTCTTGTGGTACACCAAGTTCCTTCTCAAAGGTGGAGGCAAACTGCTCAACAAGTTCTGGTTGGGCCATCTTGCTGGTGTCAATCCGTGCCTTTCCAGGCTGTCTGGCACAATGGAATTTCTTCAGCTGCAGCTTGACCTTGCAACACACCAATGAATGGTCTGTGTCGCAATCTGCACTCTTGAACGAACGGGTGATTAGCACGTTCTTCATTGAGGTGCGCCTGGTCAGGATCAAGTCCAGCTAGTGCCAGTGCTTTGAGCGTGGATGTCTCCAGGAAACCTTGTGTTGGGGCTTGGTCTTGAAGAATGAGTTTGTGATGCACAGATCATGATATGTGCAGAACTCGAGCAGCCGCTGTCCGTTGTTGTTCATTCTGCCCACGCCAAATGGTCCAAAAGAGGAGGGCCAGGAGTCGTGGTCAGCACCCACTCTGGCAAGGAGAATGAGTTGTTCAGAGTTGGGGATGATCCTGACAGTTGTTGCGAGATTCTCGTAGAACTCGTCTTTTGCCTCTGGTGTGGCTGTCTGTGTTGGGGCATACACACTGACGAGGGTGACTGGGCCTTCAGTGGTGTTCAGACGGAGGGTGAGGAGTCGTGCAGAGCCATTGCTGCCCAGTTCCACCATCTTCAGCAAGGTGTTCTTCACTGCGAAGCCCACTCTGTGTTCCCTGTGTTCGTCACTGCACTTTCCTTGTCAGTAGAACGTGTAGTCCTTCTCTCTCAGAGTGCCTGCGTCAGCCAACCATGTTTCCTGGAGAGTGGCGATATCCACTCCCAGTCTCTTCAGCTAATTATTGATGACGGCAGTCTTCCTGGTGTCGCTGATGTCCTTGAGGTTAGCAGCGAGTCCTGTCATCATAGTGCAGACGTTCCAAGTTCCCAGTTTTAGAGTTGGTCTCTTTTATTTTGTTGTCTTGCCTGGTGCGAAGTTTCTCAGCCTGCCGTTCGGACTTCTCCTCATCCCCATGCACCCAATGAGGAAAGCAGGCTGTGGCGGGACAACACCTTATTGGCTGGGGGCTGCCCAGCTTGAGGCGGGCGGTAGCTGTCCAGTGAGATCAGCTGATCCCTCCCACTGTCGAGAACAACCCCTGGTGCCACGCTCTATGCCAGTTGAGCGGTGGCTTATAACCGGTAACTGTCATTCCCCGTGTTTTGTCTACGCCAAAGGCAAAGCTGGAGTGTCCTCTCCAGTGATCCGGTGTTCTACCTTCCAGCGTTGGGCGTTGGTAGGATTCAAGCCTGGGCAGGAAGATATGGAGGACAAGATGTTGCACATGCAGCATGTCCCCCCTCTCCACGTCACTGATGAATCCAAAGGAACAGCAGGGCTGCTACAGTTTGGCACCAGCGCCGTCGCAGGAGCTGCCAGAATGATGTTGAGCAAAACAGAGAACTGCCTTAGGGACTCCGACTCCGGATTTTTCCTCAGGGTTGACTCCCGAAGCCTTTCCTGTGACCGGGTGTGCCGCAAGGCAGCGGAGGTTTGAAATCAGGGTTTACCCTCCTCTAGACGGGCTACCTTCCCAGGTTGACGAGCCACCATCTACCTGAAGCATCTGGTTTTAAGGCGCCGGAGATCCGCCCTCGCCCCTTCTCCTATAAGTAAAAGCTGTTCCGCCGGGCTTAGAGACTAAACCACATGGGCAGGCTAGGAGTTGGACTTAGTTGTCAGAGGCTTTTTGAGACACACGCCATAAGGAGCATTTTATAAGCACTGGGAGCTTAACCCCAGTGCCGCTCATGGCTATGACAACCTTGGAACCTTGGATAAACATGATAATGTGTGATAAACTCTAGATCAAGGATTCAATGTACCCCGCCCGGTATGGGGTTACCAGGACCCCACCCTGGGGCCAGGCCTGGGGGAGGGGCTCGACGGCTAGCGTCTGGTGGTTGAATTTCCACCCACGGCACCTGCCCGGGCTCAGCCCAAAGGAGTTACATAGGTCCGCCCTCCAGTGGGCTCACCACCTGCAGGAGGGATCATGGGGGTCTGGTGCCATGTGGATTAGGTGGCGGTCAAAGGCGGAGACCTTGGTGGACTGATCCCAAGCTTTCTAAACTGGCTTTTGGTACATGAAATATCACCTCTCTTGTGGGGAAGGAGCCTGAGCTGGTGTACGAGGTTGAGAGATACCGGCTAGATATAGCCGGCCTCACCTCAACACACAGCTCCGGTTCCGGAACCAGTCTCCTGGAGAGGGTCTGGAGCTTGGCCGTTTCTGGAGTTGCCCTGGGCGAGAGGTGACGAGCAGGGGTGGGTATTCTTGTATCCCCCCACTTTGCTGCCTCTATATTGGAGTTTTCCCCGGTGGATGAAAGGGTTGCTTCACTGCGCCTTCGGGTTGGGAAACGGGTCCGGACCATCATTTGTGCCTATGCACCAAATGATGTTTCAGAGAACCCACCATTTTTGGAGTCTGTGACTGGGGTGCTGGAGGGTGATCCTCTTGGAGACTCCATTGTCCTACTGGAGGACTTCAATGTGCACGTGGGCAACGACAGTGAAACCTGGAGGGGGGTGATTGGGAGGAACGGCCTGCCCGATTGGAACCCGAGCGGTGTTCAGTTATTTGATTTCTGTGCTAACCACAGTTTGTCCATAACGAACACCATGTTCAAGCATAAGGGTGTCCATATGTGCACCTGGCACCAGGACACCCTAGGTCGAAGGTCAATGATCGATTTTGTTATTGTATCATCAGACTTGCAACCGTATGTCTTGGACACTCGGGTAAAGAGAGGTGCAGAGCCGTCAACTGATCACCACCTGGTGGTGAGTTGGATCCGATGGCAGGGGAGGAAGCCATTCAGACCTGGTAGACCCAAATGTATAGTGAGGGTGTGCTACGAACGTCTGGCTGAGGCCCCTGTCCAGGAGGTCTTCAACTCCCACCTCCAGAAGAACTTCAACCCCATTCCGAGGGAGTCTGGAGACATGGAGTCTGAATGGGCCATGTTCTTAACCTCTGTTGTTGAAGCGGCGGCCCAGAGCTGCGGCCGCAAGGTGGTCGGTGCATCTCATGGTGGCAACCCCCGAACCAAGTGGTGGACACCAGTGGTGAGGGGGACCATTAAGCTGAAGAAGGAGTCCTATCAATCTTGGTTGGCTTGTGGGACTCCCAAAGCAGCTGAGGTGTACCGGCAGGCCAAGCGGAGTGCAGCTCGGGTGGTTGCTGAAGCAAAAACCCGAGTATGGGAGGAGTTCGGTGAGGCAATGGAACAAGACTTTCGGTCAGCCTCGAAGAGATTCTGGCAAACTGTCTGGCGGCTCAGGAGGGGAAAGCAGCTCCCTGTCCACACTGTGTATGGTGCGGATGGGGCACTGTTGACTTCGACTGGGGATATTGCCGGGCGGTGGAAGGAATACTTCGAGGATCTCCTCAATCCCACTGATATGCCTTCCACAGAGGAAGCAGGGTTTGTGGACGAGGGGGATGACTCGCCTATCAAAGGGGCTGAGGTCGCCAAGGTGGTTAAAAATCTCCTTGGTGGCTGGGTCCCGGGGGTGGACGAGATTCACCCTGAGTACCTCAAGGCCCTGGATGTTGTTGGGCTGTCATGGTTGACACGCCTCTGCAACATTGCGTGGAGGTCGGGGGCAGTGCCTTTGGAATAGCAAACCGGAGTGGTGGTTCCTCTTTTCAAAAAAAGGGGACCGGAGGGTGTGCTCCAACTTTAGAGGGATCACACTCCTCAGCCTCCCTGGGAAGGTCTATGCCAAGGTACTGGAGAGGAGAGTCCGGCCGTTGGTCGAACCTCGGATTCAGCAGGAGCAATGTGGTTTTCGTCCTGGCCGTGGCACATCGCACATGCTCTTTACCCTCTCAAGAATCCTCAAGGGTTCGTGGGAGTTTGCCCAAAGAGTTTACATGTGTTTTGTGGACTTGGAGAAGACATTTGACCGCGTCCCTTGTGTTTTTTTATGGGGGGTGC
Organism: Pholidichthys leucotaenia; assembly: GCA_020510985.1. Lineage (NCBI taxonomy): Eukaryota > Metazoa > Chordata > Actinopteri > Cichliformes > Pholidichthyidae > Pholidichthys > Pholidichthys leucotaenia. The sequence continues at coordinate 325,598 of CM035845.1, read as the reverse complement.
TTCGGGAGTATGGGGTATCGGGCTTGTTACGAGCTATTCAGTCTCTGTACGACCGTTGTGAGAGTTTGGTTTGTATTGCCAACACTCGGTCGGACTCATTCCCAGTGAGAGTTGGACTCCACCAGGGCTGCCCTTTGTCACCGATCCTGTTCATAATTTTTATGGACAGGATTTCTAGGCACAGCCAGGGAACGGAGGGTGTCATGCTTGGTGACCACAGGATCTCATTTCTGTTGTTTGCAGATGATGTTGTCCTGTTGGCTTCATCCAGCAATGTCCTACAGCTCTTGCTGGGACTGTTTGCCGCTGAGTGTGAAGCGGCTGGGATGAGAATCAGCACCTCCAAGTCCGAGTCCATGGTCCTCAGCCGGAAAAAGGTGGATTGTCCTCTCCGGGTTGGGGACAGGCTCCTGCCCCAAGTGGAGGAGTTTAAGTATCTTGGGGTTTTATTCATGAGTGAAGGGAAAATGGAGCGAGAGATTGACAGACGGATCGGCGCAGCATCTGCTGTGATGTGGATGTTGTACCGGTCTGTTGTGGTGAAGAGGGAGCTTAGATCTAAGGCAAAGCTGTCGATTTACCAGTCAGTCTACGTTCCTACTCTCACTTATGGTGACAAGCTTTGGGTAATGACCGAAAGAACGAGATCGCGGATACAAGCGGCTGAAATAAGCTTTCTCCGTAGGATTGCTGGGCTCACCCTCAGAGATAGGGTGAGGAGCTCAGTCATCTGAGAGAGGCTCAGAGTAGAACCGCTGCTCCTCCACATTGAAAGAAGTCAGTTGAGGTGGTATGGGCATCTGATTAGGATGCCTCCTGGACACCTCCCACTTGAGGTGTTTCAGGCACGTTCAACTGGGAGGAGACCCCGGGGCAGACCCAGAACTCGGTGGAGAGATTATGTTTCCCAGCTGGTCTGGGAACGCCTTGGTATCCTCTCTGAATAGCTGGAGCAGGTGGCTGGGGAGAGGGAAGTCTGGGCATCTCTGCTTGAACTGCTGCCTCCGCGACCTTGACCTCCGGAAAAGCGATAGAAGATGGATGGATGGATGGATGGATGGATGGATGGATGGATCAACATTGTGTGGCAAAGCCTCAAATTTTCAAAAAAGAAAATAATCAGAAGAAAAAGTCACCAGTTCATGAGAACTGCCAAATTGATGTACAAAATGTACATTTGCAATCAAAAATCTGTCTGGTAGAGTAGCTGAAACTGTACATGAGTTAAGTATGTTGTCTTTATATTAGTGGTGTTGGTGTTATCGTGTTAATCATCCGTGAACAGCGACAAATTTTGTGATTGCTTTTTGACCTAGCAGCTCTCCGTACCAAAGCCACTCGGGCCACACACTGTGCACGCCATGCAGACACTGTGAAGTCAAACAAGCTGGATTACAGCCATGGAAATCCACAAAGTGCTGTCATGTTTAAGTTTACAACCTTATCTATCGGAGCTCTAACCTGGATAATTGTTACAGCCTCCTCCAAAACTTCACCTGGATGTTGGGTTGTTCTTCTTCTGTGGAAGCTGGCTAGTAGCTACATGGTAAGTGGTAGCTGACCTCCAGCAGCTGACACGGACAGAAATTCGCCTGTTTTCATCCCCATAGCTTTGGGTCCAACTGTTGGTGAGTACCAGTCTAAAAAAAAAAATCTCAGGCCATGTTCGTAATGTCCATTCACTCCCCCACCGTTTTTGCAGCACGTCCATCACCACTAATAATAATGTAACAAGTGTGGAGAGCGTGAAATTAAGAGGCTGAATTATTTCTCAATTCAGGTTTATTGACAATCTCACATCTCCAGCATTCTCTCAACAGCAAAAAGAGACCGAACTCCCCCAAACCCCCACTTTTATACTTGGGACATCAAAGACAGAATCACATTGTCATCACATCCCCCCAAGTCCCTTCGTCCTCCATATGACCCCAGGAGGTCAGGAAGTTCTCTCAGGGTCTTCACCAACGACACCTCCACCTCCTGCTGTAATCCCCCGGAGGTCCAGACACATTGTTCCTTCAGAGACGTGACGTTACAGAATACACATGCAATCCTAAGCATCTCAACCCTGTGCTATGCATATGCAGTCAAAATGCGTTCGCCACATCACCCCCCCAAAACGTCAAAGAATGAAACAATGCAGCATAATCCACACAACATGATAAAGCCAAACATTAGTCCACATGCCGTCTGGGCTTCAAGCGTCTCCCAAACTTGCTGTAAGCGGGCTTCGCCGCCCCTGCGGCGCCATCTTACAGTGAATCTGTTAACTGAGGATGAGAATCGTTATTTGATCCCTGCGGGGGCCCCAGGACATGCTTCTTGGGGGGTCTGCCACGTCGAGGGGCCCTCGCCACCCGTACAGACTCGTCGTTCATCACAAAAGCAGGCTTTAGTCTGTCTATACTAATTGTTTCCTGTCTGCCCCCCAAATCTAGCACAAAATGCTTATCACCCATTTCCAGCACTCTATATGGGCCATCGTAAGGTGGGCGCAGGGCTGGGCGCAGAGCCTCGTGCCTGACAAAAACAAATTTGGCATTTTTTAAAGATTTGGGAACAAAAACGCGTGGAAAAGTGTGATGAACGGGGCCCGGAAGCATGTCCGCCCCCGTGCCGATCTGTGACCACTGAGCAGGGGGACACCCTGGCGCTGGATGATCTGGCAGAAACTCGCCTGGCAGCCGGAGAGGTTGCGCAAAAACCAACTCCGCTGGGGAGGCTTTTAAGTCCTCTTTCGGCGTAGAACGCAACCCCAATAAAACCCATGGAAGTCTGTTTACCCAATTTGCATCCGTAAGCGACGCTCTGAGGGCTGCTTTCAATGATCTATGAAAACACTCGCATAAACCATTAGCCTGGGGATGGTAAGCGGTAGTGCGGTGAATTGTCGCATCTAAGCTGTGGGCCATCGCTAACCAAAGCTCAGACACAAATTGAGGTCCCCTGTCGGACGTAATATCCGACGGAACCCCAAAACGCGCTATCCAAGCCGTCAAAAATGCGCGGGCCACCTCTGCAGCCGTGGTCGATGCCAGTGGGACCACTTCCGGTCAACGCGTGGTTCGGTCTACCATTGTCAAAAGATGTGTGAACCCCTGCAACGACGGTAGGGGGCCCACGAGGTCGACATACACATGATCAAACCTCTTGGCCGGAATGTGAAACGGCTCTAAGGGGGCTTTTGTGTGTTTGTGAATTTTAGCCCGCTGGCAAGCCATACAGGCTCTTGCCCACTCTTTCACCTGCTTGCGCAAGCTCGGCCAGACAAACTTTTCTGCCACCATTTTCACAGACACAAGCACCCCCGGGTGTGCCAGGGAGTGAATCGAGTCAAAAACATGGCGGCGCCAAGCAGCCGGCACCACCGGACGCAGTCGCCCGGTAGAGACATCGCAGATTAGGGGGGGCATATCCTTTTGTAAGCTCCTGCTCTCCAGCCTTAACCCTGTTGGTCCAGACTGGAGCGCGCACACATCCGCATCGCTACCCTGATCCGCTGCCATGGCCGCATAATCTATCCCCATGTGTACTGGGGCCGCGTGCGCTTCAGCGCTGCTATTTTGCTCTGCGGCTGCGGCAGTATAATCTACCTCTGCGCGGACTGGTGCTGTTATCGCGCGAGAGAGGCAGTCTGCCACTACATTGAGTTTACCCGCTACGTGTTGAATATCGGTAGTGAATTCCGAAATTGCGGCCAGCTGCCTCTGCTGCTGGCCCGACCAAGGTTCCGAAATTTTGGCCATCACAAAAGTGAGCGGCTTGTGGTCGATAAAAACGCGGTGAAACGTCGACCTTCCAGCCAGAACTGGAAGTGGCGAATGGCTAAGTGGAGCGCTAACAGCTCCCTGTCAAATGCGCTGTATTTACGCTCGGCCTCGCGCAAGGACCTGCTGAAAAAGGCCAGCGGTTGCCAAACCCTGGCAACGTGCTGCTCCACAACCGCCCCTATGGCCAAATCTGACGCATCAGTGGTGAGCGCTATGCGGGCCGTTGGGTGTGGATGAGCTAACAACACAGCATCTGCAAGGGCTTTCTTCACCTCCGCGAATGCGCGCTCCCGCTCCGGGGACCATTCAATTGCATTGGAGGGTTTTTGCTTTTTAAGCACGGCATATAGTGGTTGCATGAGCTGCGCTGCGTGGGGGAGGAACCGGTTATAAAAATTCACCATTCCTAAAAACTCCTGTAGAGCTTTGACCGTTTGTGGCTGGGGAAAATCTGCCACTGCACGCACTTTGTCTGGTAGTGAACTGCCCCTTCTGGGGAGACGCGGTGCCCCAAAAAATCGATCTGCACCACCCCGAACTGGCACTTGGCTGGATTGATTATTAACCCGTGCTCTCCCAACCTCCGAAAAACTGTTGTGAGGTGTTTTTCGTGTTCCTCTTCAGATGTGCTGGCGACCAAAATGTCGTCCAGGTAGACGAACACAAAAGGGAGATCGCGTAACACAGCATCCATCATGCGTTGGAAGGTTTGCGCGGCACCTTTGAGGCCAAAAGGCATGCGTAAAAACTCAAAAAGTCCAAACGGGGTTATCACCGCTGTTTTGGGAATGTCCTCAGCACACACTGGGACTTGATGGTAGCCGCGGACCAAGTCTATTTTAGAAAAAACGCGCGCCCCCGCCAGATGTACTGAAAAATCCTGAATGTGTGGAATTGGGTAGCGGTCATGCGCTGTAGCGTTGTTTAACCTGCGGAAGTCACCGCAAGGTCTCCACGAGCCGTCAGCCTTAGGGACCATGTGCAGTGGGGAAGCCCATGGGCTGTTCGAACGGCGGACAATGCCCAACCTTTCCAGGTTGGCGAACTCCTCGCGTGCAATGGACAGTTTAGCTGCATCCAAGCGCCGAGCCTTCGCAAAGATGGGTGGGCCCGCTGTGGTGATAAAGTGCTCCACCCCGTGTTTCGCAACTGTTGCCGAAAATGTGGGAACTGTGAGTGCTGGAAACTGGGCGAGGAGTGTGTGAAACTTATCGCCTGCTGTGGCGACGTTGGTCTGTGCTGGTGGTGGGGACACTCGAGCTGCACAAGGAATGGAGTAAAAAGAGAGTGCATTAACTAGGCGTCTATTAGCAAGATCAACTAACAACCCATGTGAGCACAGAAAATCAGCACCTAACATGTTGAAACTCACCGCCGCTATAATAAAAGTCCATTCATAAGTGCGGCCGTGCAAGGACAGAAGCAGAGTCCTTTCGCCGAAGGTCTTAATGCTCGAGCCGTTCGCCGCTGTTGCTCCGTCACCACGGGGGCCTACCAGCTGGTCAGCGTAGGTTGGGGTGATGAAACTCACTTGGGCGCCCGTGTCCACGAGGAAGTGCCGCCCAGAGCGCGCATCCGTGAGGTAGAGCAGCTTGTTTCGCTCGCCGAGGGCCGATGCTGCTAACGACTCCCGGTCTTGGCGTTTCCCGAGCTCTTGAAGTGGCACAGCAGCACACACCTGCGTGCCTTCTCTGCGAAACGCCGATGGTAAAAGCAGAGGTCGTCCCCTCCGCTGCGTCGGGACCTCGCTGCTGCCATTGTTGGTGGGATCGATTCCGCTGCCTCTGGCCCCCCGCTGCTCCCAGCTGCCACGCCGAGGTCTGCCGCTGCTATGGTGGCCGCCTGCTCCCCGCAGGAGTCGAGGAGCCACTGCGCTTCTCGGGCCACCGCGCGGAAGTCCCGCTGGGTCACGAAATGAGTGCCCATCAGGGTCGCCCTCGTCTGCGATGGAAGGGTTCTCAGGAAGATGTGCTTGAAGAAGAAATCATCATTGTCTGTGCCTCTCAGCTGTAGCATGTCTTCCATCAGGTCGACTGGCCTGCGTCCTCCCAAGTCGTGCAGAGCCAGGAGCCTCCTAGCTCTCTCCGCGGCTGAGGGCGTGAAACACTGGATGAGGGCAGCCTTCAGCTCGCTGTATTTGTCGCCAGCGGGCGGTTGCTGCACCAGGCTCCGCATGCATCGAGCTGTGCGGTTGTCGAGCTTGGCGATGACGTGGTAGAACTTTGTGTCATCTGCCGTTATTCCCCCGAGTGCGAACTGGGCTTCGGCCTGGAGGAACCACAAGTCTGGGTTGTCCTGCCAGAACTCTGGTAGCTTGACCGAGACCGCGCTTGCTCGAGCGGTCCTTGACGAGTCTGGTTCGGGGGAATTGTCTCTAGACATTGCACGTCTTCGGTCACCAATGTGGACAGCGTGAAATTAAGAGGCTGAATTATTTCTCAATTCAGGTTTATTGACAATCTCACATCTCCAGCATTCTCTCAACAGCAAAAAGAGACCGAACTCCCCCAAACCCCCACTTTTATACTTGGGACATCAAAGACAGAATCACATTGTCATCACATCCCCCCAAGTCCCTTCGTCCTCCATATGACCCCAGGAGGTCAGGAAGTTCTCTCAGGGTCTTCACCAACGACACCTCCACCTCCTGCTGTAATCCCCCGGAGGTCCAGACACATTGTTCCTTCAGAGACATGAGGTTACAGAATACACATGCAATCCTAAGCATCTCAACCCTGTGCTATGCATATGCAGTCAAAATGTGTTCGTCACAACAAGGCGCAACAGTTCTTTGTTTCAATGTTTATTTTCCCTTCAGAAGGGCCACTCAGCCAAAACAAATTGGCTGTTGCCAAGGCAACAAAAGCCTGAATGTGTGCACTTCCTAGTTAAGAAAGATTGAAAACCAATGCTACCGTGGAGCCGTTACTCTTCCACACAGTGGGCTATTAGCTGCTATTCTTCTAACATCATAAAGACGAGAATTTATTCTAACATCATAAGGATGAGAAAATGTCAAGCTCCCTAATTGACTGAGATGCCCTCAATTTAAGTCAATTTTCTTCTATTCTGGCAGAGGAAATACTTATCAATGTTTTTATTTTATTCATATCATTTAGATATTAGAAAATACATGTAGATCACTGATATTTGATTTGACTTGTAACGTCATCAGGTACTGAGCTGCAGGAATTTTCAGTTTTTTGGTCATCTTCAATATTTTATCCAGTTTAATGTCAGTGTAATGAAACAGTTTTACAGACACTGACCTCAGAAACTCCCACACAACTCTGTTTTATGTGGCGTCCCCAAACAAATGTAGCCACGCCATGCCACTGTTCACGCCATGATGGTGCAGTGACTACACCTGTGTGTCTTTGTGGGGGGTGAGGTCACACCTGAAAACTGACTGACCACAGTCACACAGAAGCCAACCGAGGCACAGCTGAGCAGCTGGAATTTTAGGTTCTCCAATTTATTTTGTTTCTCCATAGAACAAGTGAACTATAGGCAACTATTTATTCAGACAGACATTTATTGAGAAAGAAACATCCTTAAAATTTCAAGTTTTTCAAGAACTTTTTGTAAAATTCAATCACTTTTAAAACCCTTAAAATACAATATTAAAATTCCTGCATTTTTAAGGATTTTCAGCACCCGTGGCAACCCTGATTGTGATCTGGCACTATGCAAATGAAGCTGATCTGAAAATAAATTAAGTGAACTGAGTTGATCGGGCAACAACAACAGAGAAGGAAAAGTCAGACATACAATCAAAACATGGAGCATCTCTGCTTTCTAAATGAAATGCTGGTTCAGACATTTATGGGATCTGAATCCAGTACAGCCTGATCTCAGGGCAGAGGCTGCATGAAATGAAAATTGTCCTTCATTGACAAGATATTTTTCAGCAATGACAGAAAAAATCTGAAAGCTTTCTGTCATTTGACAGATTACACTGAAGGTGATCTCATTAAAATGAGATAACAGATCATAACAGAACTTTTACAACCACGTCTGTCAAAATGACAGAAAGTCTAGCGCAACCTGTGTCTCAGGGTTTCTAAACTTGAACCTGTCACCACAGGAGGAGCTTCCTGTCTCACAAGAGATCAAAGTCTATGTGAAAGGTGTCTCCCTTTTTGTCATGGGTGGCTCTTGCGAGCCACCATAAGACGCCACGCAGTCGCCAGTGAGTTCAGTGAGTTTTATTTACGGTGAAAATAATAACGATACACAGGCTGCTAAGGCAGAGACTCACAGAGATCAATTCACACCGGAAGGAATAAGGCTAATACAGCACACTTACTAGTTCCAGGGAACGACAGTCAAACCAAAAGCAGGCGTGGTATAACTTAGTCCAGGCATCCGTAGCATGACGGAGAGTGAACTGGGAAAGTGAACAGACACTGCTGCGCCGATGTGATCGCCAGCGTGGGTTAAAATAGCCTGAGCGCTAACGACCACAAATGCAGCACAGCTGTTAAGGTTTTGACAGCTGGGCGGAAGCCTCCCCGAGCACTATCACAATAAGAGCTCGGAGAGCTAGAATCATAACGCCGCTGTCAAACCCTGACAAGAATAAGCCAAGCACCAAGGCATAGTGCTCGGGTCATGACAGTAGGCCCCCCTCCCATGACGGGCGCCGAACGTCTAGTAACACCTAACCCCCCTCCCCCCCCCTCAACCACAGGAGAGCGGATTGAGGGACAGGCAAGGAGGGAACCAAACAAAACCTAACAAGACCTAAAACAGAAAGGGAAAAGAATACATCACCCGACATATCCAATCAATTTCCCCCCAGAACAAAGATGAGAAAAAAAAAACAAACCCGAGAAAAAAAACCCGAAACAAGACATGACTACAGGGAAAAAAACAATCATAAACAGCAAACAACACCTGATCCTGAAAGTTTTCCCACCGAGACCACAGACAACCCGTCTAACTCCAGTGTACATAACCTAGCCAAAGAAATACACCCAAACACACAGTAACTATAGAAACAAAACAAGAAATAAATGCAAACACATGACTCTGGAAAAAAGGAAAGAAATACATGACTGTAACTATGGAAACAAAAGAAATAAATGCAAACATAACTATGGAAGAAAGGAAAGAAATACATAACTGTAACTATGGAAACAAACACATGACTATGGAAAAAAAGGAAAGAAATACATGACTGTAACTATGGAAACAAAAGAAATATGTGCTAAACACGGTGACTATGAAAAAAAAAAAAAAACACAAACGAAGCCAGAAATATATGCAAACACTCGGTAACTATGGACAAAACCCCCATACTATAGCCCCTCAAGGAAAGAGGGGAGGGCAAAACAACAAAGACAAAACTTGACCATAGCCCCTCAAAAAGAAGAGGGGGGGACAGAACAAAAAACATAACCAGACTATGGATTGCAAAACACACATGAGGCAATGTAGATTGCTTTACCTGGCTTAACTAGACTATGGATTACAAAACACATGAGGCAAACTTGACTGCTTTACATGACTTTGACAAAAACCTGACACCATATGGGCCAAAACAAAAGATGATCGGTGGAGATCCAACGCCCCCCAGGCAGAGCTCCGGCGACCTCCCTGCCTCCAATGGCCCACGGATAGTCCCACAAAACAGTACATAATCAGGCGGCCTGCCCCAGTCCCAGGCCCCCAGAAACAAGTCCTCTGGTGGCCGAACCAGGCCACCCAGTAGCAGACACAGTTTATCGGGTGACCAACCCAAGACGCCAAACGCACAAAGCAGTTCCTCGGGTGGCCGACCCGCATCCCACAACCACCAGGACCGTGGAGGGATAGCATGCAGCCGCCCGCCTATTAAAGACCAGACATGAGGGCACCAGTCTGCCAGACAAAACCCTCCAACGGCCCCCAGCTGGTGGCTCCTGAGAGGGGAACAATCACGAAATTGGACCCCCTCGAATCCTGATTGGGTCGCAGCCGCACCCGCGATGGACCCCCACTGGACCTCGTCGGACCCCGACCGGGTCAGGACGGACCCCGATTGGGTCACCGCTGCACCCACGTTGGACCCCGACTGGGTCACCTCAGCCCATGCGTCGGACCCCGACTGGGTCAGGACGGACCCCGACTGGGTCACCGCTGCACCCACGTTGGACCCCGACTGGCTCACCTCGGCCCACGCGTCGGACCCCGACTGGGTCGGTACTGCACCGGCGACGACCTCCATCCCTGAACCTGGGACCCCCAGTCCCATGACCTTGACAGACTCCAGACCGATAACGCTGTGGAGGGGCTCAGAGAACAGGAGAGGACCGGGATCAGTTCCACCGGCAGCGCCAGAGCCCAGCGAGACGAGCTCGGGTGCAGCAGATGGCTGCCCCTCGCTCGCCTCCCCATGAGGCAGGCAAAAATGCTCTAACACATCACAAAGGTAAATAAAGAAGAGCACTTGCCAGCACTCGGGCTCTGGAGCCGTCCAGGACTTCGTCGATCCGGGTTCAGGTAGACGCTCGTCGTTGGGCTCCCACTCGGCTGCGTCGAGAGCCACAGCTGGCCTGATGATTTCTGCAGCTGGATTCCCTCGTGTCGCTGTCCACACCGATAACCCGCACGGTGTGGAGACGGGGGACCCTCGACCTGCTGACTCGGGCTGCATCTCTGAGGAACCCTGGGGACGCTTACTCGTCGGCTCTGGCTCCTCACCGCAGTCCGTTCTCCTCCTCTGTCCAACACAAGGCTGCAGGGCCGGGATATCTCCCAGAGCCGCAGGCCTCCCCCCCGTCCGACGGCGTGGAACTGATGCCGAGGACCGCTCAGCAGGAAGAAACACAGAGGCAGCAGGTTCAGTATAATTAGATACGGCTGGAGAAGGAAACTCGGGGAGCTGCGAACCCCGAGCTTCACCCCCAGGAGTCAGACAAGACAGATCACTATGATTAATAGTAGAGTGAAATTGAACTTGCCTGTCTCCCGAAGGGAAGATGGTGCCAGCTGTAGAGGATGTTGCTCCTTCACTCGCTCGCTGGATGGTAACACAGGACCCATGGATGGAGCTCACCGGCGCAGGACTCAGATCACTCTCAGCAGCTGGCTGATTGAGTGGGTCACTCCGGTGACCTGGAACTGGATCCGGAACAGGAGCTTGCTGAAGACGTACTTGACCTCGGCGTCGGCGCTTCCGCCGGCCTCCCGGTGGTGCGAACTCCAGGACTGGATCAGGATCCGTAGGCCATGGGCAGGAGTGCCTCTCCTCCTGCTTTACGTCGCGTTCCTCCTCCAGCATCAGGAATATCTCGCGTTGCGCAACGATATCCTCCCTTCTCGCGCCGACTTCCGGGTGGTCGGCCCAGCGGGGAGAGAGATGACGAAGAACGTCTTCAGCAGCGTCTAGGTACCAGTGTATGCCGTGATGGTAGTCCAACAGGGAAGCGGAGATGAGCAACTCATCCACGACTTCCAGAATTCCTGTCAGCTCGTGGCTCGGACTCCAAGCGCGGCCCCTCCGCAACGGCATTCCTCACACACACACAGTACCCAGACGGAAACAGCAACTGTCCAAAAAACTCGAACTCACTGGTGAATTGCGTCTCGGGTTGGCGTCACCGTAAACGCCGTTTTGGCAGCAATGTACTGTCATGGGTGGCTCTCGCGAGCCACCATAAGACGCCACACAGTCGCCAGTGAGTTCAGTGAGTTTTATTTACGGTGAAAATAATAACAATACACAGGCTGCTAAGGCAGAGACTCACAGAGATCAATTCACACCGGGAGGAATAAGGCTAATACAGCACACTTACTAGTTCCGGGGAACGACGGTCAAACAAAAAGCAGGCGTGGTATGAATTAGTCCAGGCATCCGTAGCATGACGGAGAGTGAACTGGGAAAGTGAACAGACACTGCTGCGCCGATGCGATCGCCAGCGTGGGTTAAAATAGCCTGAGCGCTAACGACCACAAATGCAGCACAGCTGTTGAGGGATTGACAGCTGGGTGGAAGCCTCCCCGAGCACTATCACAATAAGAGCTCGGAGAGCTAGAATCATAACACCGCTGTCAAACCCTGACAAGAATAAGCCGAGCACCAAGGCATAGTGCTCGGGTCATGACACTTTTAACTCTACTGTGGATCATTCCCTGTGATTTTAAGAGATTCACTCCAGTTAAAGCCTTTCCAAATTTAGCACATAGGTTTATTTAACTTTACTGTGGGGACTTGATGTTGTTCCAAGTTACTTTTCTTCATAAAGGCCTTCAAACATTGAACACACAGAAATGGATTACCTCCACTATGGATGACTTCATGTTTTCTGATAGTACTTGACTGAGTAAAGGCTTTTCCACACTGTTAACATACAAACTGCTTAACTCCAGTGTGGATGAGTTCATGTGTTCTTAAGTGACCCCTTTGAGAAAAGGCCTTTCCACACTGACCACACACAAACTGCTTAACTCCAGTGTGGATGAGTTCATGTTTCCTTAAGCTACCACATTCAGCAAAGGCCTTTCCACACTGACCACACACCAACTGCTTAACTCCAGTGTGGATCAGTTTATGTCTTCTTAAGGTACCCATCTGTGTGAAACCTCTCCCACATTTTTCACAAAAGTATTGTTTATGCCTAGTGTGGTGTTTTCTCTGTATTCTTTTTCCACTTTTGTCACTGTGTGATTTCGCTTCGTTTGCTGCAGTTGGAGGATCTTCATCTTCCTGAAGCTGCTGAGGTTTCACTTTACTTTTCCTTTCATGTTCCTGTAGCAACAAGGATGAAGAAAAAAACAGGCTGTGAACATACAGTGCTGTGAAAAAGTATTTCAAAAAAGTATTCCACACATTGATGTGTGGAATATTCATTGATGTGGAAACCAACTTGTGTATCAAATTGATAGACAATGAAAACATTAAATGTTTGATGGAAATATCCATTGTTCAAATAAACCAAAACTATATGAAAAGTACAGTTATTTTTCAGAAGCATCCATCCATCCATCCATCCATCCATCTTCTACCGCTTTTCCGGAGGTCCGGGTCGCGGAGGCAGCAGTTCAAGCAGAGAAGCCCAGACTTCCCTCTCCCCAGCCACCTGCTCCAGCTCTTCAGAGGGGATACCAAGGCGTTCCCAGACCAGCTGGGAGACATAGTCTCTCCACCGAGTCCTGGGTCTGCCCCGGGGTCTCCTCCCAGTGGGACGTGCCTGAAACACCTCAAGTGGGAGGCGTCCAGGAGGCATCCTAATCAGATGCCCATACCACCTCAACTGACTCATTTCAATGTGGAGGAGCAGCGGTTCTACTCTGAGCCTCTCCCGGATGACTGAGCTCCTCACCCTATCTCTGAGGGTGAGTCCAGCAATCCTACGGAGAAAGCTCATTTCAGCCGCTTGTATCCGCGATCTCGTTCTTTCGGTCATTACCCAAAGCTCGTGACCATAGGTGAGAGTAGGAACGTAGATTGACTGGTAAATCGACAGCTTTGCCTTAGAACTAAGCTCCCTCTTCACCACAACAGACCGATACAACATCCACATCACTGCAGATGCTGCTCCAATCCATCTGTCGATCTCTTGCTCCATTTTCCCCTCACTCGTGAACAAGACCCCAAGATACTTAAACTCCTCCACTTGGGGCAGGAGCCTGTCCCCAACCCGGAGAGGACAATCCACCTTTTTCCGGCTGAGGACCATGGACTCGGACTTGGAGGTGCTGATTCTCATCCCAGCCGCTTCACACTCAGCGGCAAACCGTCCCAGCAAGAGCTGTAGGTCATTGCTGGATGAAGCCAACAGGACAACATCATCTGCAAACAACAGAGATTAGATCCTGTGGTCACCAAGCGTGACACCCTCCATTCCCTGGCTGCGCCTAGAAATCCTGTCCATAAAAATTATGAACAGGATCGGTGACAAAGGGCAGCCCTGGCGGAGTCCAACTCTCACTGGGAATGACTCCGACCGAGTGTTGGTTTGCGTGCCCCAGTGATCCCAGGAGCTATGTTGTCCGGGGCAATTTGCCTCTGATAGGGTCTCCCAAGACAAACTGGTCCTGGGTGAAGGGCCAGACTAAGAACGATCCAACAGACTCTCATGATAAATTGTATATCAAGGATTCAGTGTACCCCGCCCGGTATGGGGTTACCGGGGCCCCACCCTGGAGCCAGGCCTGGGGGAGGGGCTCGAAGGCTAGCGTCTGGTGGCCGGGTTTCCACCCATGGGACCTGGCCGGGCTCAGCCCGAAGGAGTTACATGGGTCCGCCCTCCAGTGGGTTCACCACCTGCAGGAGGGATCATGGGGGTCCAGTGCTATGTGGATTAGGTGGCGGTCAAAGGCGGAGACCTTGGCGGACTGATCCCAAGCTTTCTTTTCAGAAGCAATCAATTGCATTTACAATTATTTTCCAAGATTTGACAAAGTAACTGATGAGTATTTGGACCCAAATCTGCTATTTATATACAGTGGTGCTTGAAAATTTGTGAACCCTTTAGAATTTTCTGCATAAATATGACCTAAAATCTCATCACATTTTATCACAAGTCCTACAAGTAGATAAAGAAAATCCAGTTGTGAGAAAAAATTTTTTACTTTTTATTTATGTATTGAGGAAAATGATCCAATGTTAAATACAGTGGATCCAGAAAGTCTTCACAGTGCTCAACACTTTTCCCACATTTTTTTTTGCAGCCTTATTCCAAAAGGGATTATTTTTTTCCCACAAAATTTTTTGTGGGATTTTGGTAAATTTATTAAAAATAAACAACTAATAACTCACATCTACATAAGTATTCACAGCATTTGCTCACAAGTTTGTTGACGCATCTTTGGCAGCAATTACAGCCTCAAGTCTTTTTGAAAATGATGCCACAAGCATGGCACACCTACAGTGGTGTGAAAAAGTGTTTGCCCCTTCTTTATTTCTCATTTTCTTGTATGTTTGTCACACTTACATGTTTCAGATCAAACAAATTTAAATATTAGACAAAGTGTCATGGATGGGGCAGAGGTGTCAGCCCCCTTTCCGTGATTGAGGCTGTAGTCTCTGATTATTTGATAATTATTGCTAGCTGGCAGTTATTGAAGCCTGAGCCTGGCTCCCTGTCAGCCTATGGCCACGCCTCCTCCTCTCTGCCAGGCATCCACCAGTTGTATATTAGTATTACCTGTCCTCCTCCTTGTTTCTTCATACTCATTTACTGTACACATCTGCACGCACTCAAGCACACGCCTTCATACATGCACATACACACACATCCATGCTGATTCACAGTCACTCACGCAGCTGTTCAGCTACACTCCTGCATCCACTTGACATCAATAGCTCACTGTGTTTTTATGTCTGTCACTGGGTGCACTTAGTGGGGTGATGTCAGTAAATCCTGACTGAGTTCGGACATCAATCTTTTTTTTTTTTTTTTTCAGATTGTTTCACTTTGAACTTTTTCTGTATTTTGGGTCCCCTGCCGCCTTTCTGTTAATAAACACGTTCACTTCACCTGCGGTTGGGCTCATATTAACTCATTTGTGCTCTGCACCATTACGCAGCGTACATGACACACAGATAACACAAGTCAACACAAAATGCAGTTATTAAATGTAGTGTGATGGTCTGGGGCCGTTTTGCTGCTTCAGGACCTGGAAGACTTGCTGTGGTCAATGGAACCATGAATTCTGCTGTCTGTCAAAAAATCCTGAAGGAGAATGTCTAGCCATCTGTTCATGACCTCAAGCTGAAGCGTACTTAGGTTCTGCAGCAGGACAATGATGCAAAACACACCAGCAAGTCCACGTCTGAATGGCCGAAGAAAAACAAAACAAAGACTTTGGAGTGGCCTCGTCAAAGTCCTGACCTGAATCTGATTGAGATGCTGTGGCATGACCTTAAAAAGGCAGTTCATGCTCCAAAACCCTCCAGTGTAGCTAAATTACCACAATTCTGCAAAGATAAGTGGGATAAAATTCCTCCACAACGCTGTAAAAGACTCACTGCCAGTTATCGCAAACGCTTGAGTGCAGTTGTTGCTGTTTAGGGTGGCCCAACCAGTTATTTCGTTTTGGAAGCAATCACTTTTTCCACACAGGGTCATGTAGGTTTGGATTTTTTTCTTCTTAATAATAAACACCTTCATTTAAAAACTGCATTATGTGTTTACTTGTGTTATTGTTCTCTAATATTTAAATTTGTTTGATGATCTGAAACATTTAAGTGTGACAAACATACAAAAACATGAGAAATCAGAAAGGAGGCAAACACTTTTCACACCACTGTATCTTTGGGCAGTTCTGCCCAGTTTTCTTTGCAGCACCTCTCCAGCTTCATCAGGTTGGATGTGAAGTGTCGGTGCACAGCTACAGTGGGGCAAAAAAGTATTTAGTCAGCCACCAATTGTGCAAGTTCTCCCACTTAAAAGATGAGAGAGGTCTCCAATTTTCATCGTAGGTATACCTCAACTATGAGAGACAAAATGAGAAAAAAAAATCCAGAAAATCACATTGTCTGATTTTCAAAGAATTTATTTGCAAATTATGGTGGAAACTAAGTATTTGGTCAATAACAAAAGTTCATCTCAATACTTTGTTATATACCCTTTGTTGGCAATGACAGAGATCAAACGTTTTCTGTAAGTCTTCACAAGGTTTTCACACACTGTTGCTGGTATTTTGGCCCATTCCTCCATGCAGATCTCCTCTAGAGCAGTGATGTTTGGGGGCTGTTGCTGGGTAACAAAGACTTTCAACTTCCTCCAAAGATTTTCTATGGGGTTGAGATCTGGAGACTGGCTAGGCCACTCCAGGACCTTGAAATGCTTCTTACGAAGCCACTCCTTTGTTGCCCGGGTGGTGTGTTTGGATCATTGTCATGCTGAAACACCCAGCCACATTTCATCTTCAATGTCCTTGCTGATGGAAGGAGGTTTTCACTCGGGAGCGGATCCGGAAGTTGATGCTGTGATCACGACAGACAATTGTGCAATAATTTGAACGGTGACTGCTGTCACCAAGATTAAAACAAAATTCTCCACAGGTAGTTTTTTTTTTTTGTAATTAATTCATTAATTAATTGTCTGTGTCTTTCTTTTTTTTTTTTTTTTATGGAGCTGGAGGATTTAGAAAGTTATATCAATGCATTTTACAACCGTTTTTGTGTCATGGAGCAGGCGAGTGTGTGTTCTGCTGCTGCCTCTGCCGCTGCTTCTCAGTCTAAGTGACCGAGACCCACAGATTCACCCAAAATAACACCCAAGAAATTACAGCAGGGCACCGAGGTCAGTGATATCCTTTTCTCTATTGAGAATAAACTCACCAGCATGGATGGTAGACTGGCGCTGGTTGAGCTTCTTCATAAAGAATTCCAAAATTTGCGGGAGAGCCTTGAGATTAGTCAAGCGCAGCTCATCTCTCTCGTGGAGGAAAATAACAGCCTGAAAAAGTCAGTCACCACACTAACCACACGGCTTGGCGTTGTTGAGGGAGAAAATCGGAAAATGAAGGAGACAGTTCTCAGTTTGCAGTCACGCAACATGAGAGATAACTTCGTTTTTTCTGGAATTGTTGAAAAAAATAATGAAAATCCAGAACAGCTGGTCTGAGAATTTATGTCATCACAACTAAAACTATCCCCCGAAGTCACAAACTCAATTACCTTCCACCGAGTCCACTGAATAGGGCAAAAAAATTCCCAGAATAAACGTCCCAGACCTATTGTTGTCAAATTTGAACATTTTAAGCAAAAAATTTTGGTACAGAGGCAGGGCAAGCAGCTTAAAAACACCAATTATGGTCTAAATGATCAATTTCCACAGGAAATCTTGGAAAGGAGAAGAAAGCTTTTTTCCCATTAGGAAACAAAACATCCAAGAAGGTAAACGAGCTACTGTTTCTGTGGATAGATTGTATATAGATGGCAAGCTGTTTATGGATGAAACTATAACTCCCTGGTTATTCTAGAGCCCATTTTTTTTTCTTTTCTTTTTTTTCACTATTTTATATATTTCTTTTTCTTTTAGCTACACTTAAAAACTTAAAAAATTCGAACTTACATGGAATTGGAAACGGGGAGAAGAGGCTAAAAGTTTTTAATCGATACAGGCAAACTTTGTTTTATTGCAGGAGACACATGTCTCTAAGTTGTCTGTAGATGTGCTCACCTCCCCGGAATTCCCCCATATGTACTTAGCCAGCTTTAATTCTAAGCAAAGGGGGGTAGCTATACTGGTAAATAGAAGAATACACTTTGTTATGCATAACACCATAATAGATCCAGAAGGTAGATTTATAATACTAAAAATTTCAGTCCAAAATTTGGATCTATGTATTGCAAGCGTTTACGGCCCAAATGTTGACGACCTATCCTTTTTTCACACTTTTTTCACTTCTCTTTCTGAGCACTTGGACACCACACTTATAATAGGAGGGGACTTCAACTTGGTATTAAACCCTGCAATCGACAGGCTCAGTACATCGGGGATTTAGCGAAAATGGCTGGCTACTGACACTCTCAAACAGTACATGAATGATTTTGGTCTTTGCGATGAATGGCGATCTCTTCACCCAACTCTTCGGGAATATACCTTTTTTTCATCAGTTCATAGTTCATATTCGCATCTAGATTTCCTCTTAGCCAGTAACTCTATTGTGAGGGACATCATAGACACTGAAATATGTTCAAATCAAGCTATTAGCGATCACCATCCAGTTTCTCTTACACTAGTAAATAGGGAAGCTACAAGGGAAACTAGAAGCTGGAAATTTAATATATCACTACTGAAAGATGAAGACTTTATTTACTATTTTAATAAAGAGTGGGAATCATATCTGGAATATAATGATGTGCCAGGAATATCCCCAGGTGTTCTTTGGGAAGCAGCAAAAGTGGTCATGCGAGGTAAAATAATCTCTTACTGTTCATATAAGAATAAAAAAGAAAAAGCACTGATACTGGATTTAGAACAGAAGATTAAATCACTGGAGACAACCTGTTCCATTTCTCCACAGGAACAGGCCCTTAACGATTTGAGAAAATTAAAGTTGGAATTAAAAGAAATTACAAACAAAAGAGCACAGTTTTTAATACAAAGACTGCGTCTTGAGAACTTTGAACACAGTAATAAATCGGGGCGATATCTTGTGAACCAGCTTAGATTGAATAAAGAAAAAACAACTATCCATTCTATCAAGGATATGACTGGAAATATTACCCATGTGCCTGAAGAAATAAATAACTCCTTTAGAAAGTTTTATGAAAATCTCTACTCATCACAGGTTAACCCATTAGACTCAGAGATAAATACATTTTTGGACAATATTAATTTACCACAATTAAATAATGAACAGATTGTGGCTCTGGATGCACTCCAGGAGGCACTTCAGCACATCTCAAACAACAAAGCCCCGGGACCAGATGGTTTTCCAGTAGAATTTTATAAGGAATTTTGGCCCGTGATGGCACCTACTTTTTTTAAAATGGTGAACCAAATCAAAGAAGATAATGTAATTCCTCCGAATATGAATTTGGCTAGTATTATCCTGCTCCTTAAACCTGGAAAAGAACCTATGCTTCCATCCAGCTACCGTCCCATCTCGCTTATGAATGTCGATCTCAAAATAATTTGCAAAGCTCTCGCCAAAAGACTGGAAAGAATAATCCCGTTTATTATACACCCAGATCAAACAGGTTTTATCAAGGGTAGGCACTTGGCTGATAATACACACAGGCTATTTAATTTAATAGACTACTGCAAGATCAATAATGTAGAAACTACAATCTTGTCCCTGGATGCAGAGAACGCCTTTGACCGGGTTAACTGGAAATTTCTTTTTATGGTGTTAAACAAGTTTGGGTTTGGTTCATCTTTCATAAACTGGGTTAAAACACTATATAGATGTCCAGTTGCGTCTGTCCGAACAAATGATCAGACTTCCCAAAGCTTTAATCTCCAGAGAGGTACTAGGCAGGGGTGTCCACTCTCTCCCTCACTTTTTACCATCTTTATTGAACCATTAGCAGCAGCCATACGACAAAATGTTGATATCAGAGGTATTCAAACTGGAGAAAAGGAACATAAGATAAGTCTTTATGCTGATGATGTATTGATTTTCCTTGAAAACTCAGAAAGATCTCTTCTTCAGACAGTGGCGCTCATTGATAAATTTTCATCATCATCAGACTACTCTATTAACTGGGTAAAATCAATAGCTTTAGCCATAAATTGCAATTTCCCAAATACATCTACTATTCCAATACAATCAGGGAATGTTAAATATTTAGGAATAGATATTTCCCCCAGGCTCTCAGAGTTATTGCGACTAAATCATATCCCCCTTTTAAAAAAGATACAAGATGATCTTACACGCTGGAGGACACTACCTTTATCATTAATGTGAAGAGTTGCAACCATTAAAATGATGGTCCTTCCTAAAATTAACTATTTGTTTTCAATGATCCCTACCGAACCATCAATGGCCTGGTTTAAGTCTCTAGACTCAAATATAAGTAAATTTTTATGGAAGGATAAACCATCCCGGATTAGTTTAAAAACCCTCCAAAAAGGGAAAGAGTGCGGAGGCTTAGATTTACCAAATTTTTTAAATTACTTTTTAGCCAATAGATGACAGTTTGTTTCAAAATGGACAAAATCAACCCCACTAGGGAACCCATGGTTAGATGCTGAACAGGCTCTCTGTGGGTCGCTAAATATCTCTGACTTACCTTTTATAAGTCCCTCTATTAAACGCCATGAGTGTTTTAAAAGTATTAATATCAGTTCCTCTCTGACGGCTTGGTGGAAATTTTTAAAAAATAACAGGGTCTTCACTTGTCCCCTGTAAACTCACCCCCATTTGGAATAATCCTGATATCCTGCAACAAAAGAGGACATTAAAATTTCCACTATGGCAAGAGAAAGGAATAAACAACTTAGAACATCTTATTCAAGGTGGAAATTTTATCCAATTTCAGGATCTAGTGTCACAATACGAAATCAGTGATAAAAAGTATTTTGAATATCAACAGCTTAAATCCATAATAAAAGCAAGATTTAATCTTAATCAGACAGATTTAGAAGTACTAGTTAAGGTGGCAGAGTTTCTAAATCTCCATTCCCCAAAATTGATATCGAAAATATATGGACTATTATCAAAGTTGGATGAGTCCATATCTCTTCCAATATCAAAATGGGAGACAGACTTATCGATTAATAAGGAGGAAAGTTTCTGGACACAAATATGTTTAAACACTTTTAAGATGACTAAAAACTCTAACTTACAACTTATACAGAACAAAGTTCTACATAGAATTCATTATACAGGACAAAGGATGTTCAAAATGGGCCTGAGTCACACAAATATCTGCTCTCACTGTACTAGCAATGTCTCGGATAGCTATATGCATGCTATGTGGTCCTGTGCACCAGTTCAAAAGTTCTGGCAGAAGACATGTGAAGACCTGTCGGCGTGGCTTGGGTATAGTGTCCCACCCTCACCCACACTTTGCATATTAGGTGATTTAAGTGAAATAAATATAGATGCAAGGATGTCACACATGGTTCTCACTGCCTTATGCATCGCAAAGAAAGCTATCCTCATGAACTGGAAAACAAGAAATAACTTATGCATGACTTACTATAATAACTTACTATTGGATTATATTAGCCTGGAAAGAATGTCAGCCTCCTCAAATAATCAATTGGCGGAATTCAATTCTCTCTGGTCCCCGCTTATTAATTCTATAATCTGAGGGGTGACGGGCGGTGACTCACTCTCCTTGGCACCTCTGGCGGCTGGCTGTGCCCCGACCGCAGGTGTCCGGGGGGCCTGTTCCGGGGTGGCCGTCTGTCTGGCCCTGGGGGGTGGGGGGTGGGGGCTGTGGGGTGGGCCGGGGGGGTTGGGCTGTGGCCCCTGGCCGGCTGGCCTCACCCCTCAGGGGGGGTCTGGGTCTGGCCCTGGGCCCCTGGTGCTGGGGGGGGGGCGTACCCCCGCCCCGGGCCGGGGTCGGGTGTGCGCTGGCGGTGGGGGTTGTCCCTGATGCATCCTTGCGCGGTGGGGTCGTGTGCTTCCTGGGGCCCTGGTGCCGCCCTGAGGCTGGTGCCCGCATCCTGGGTCACCCTCCCCGTTCACTGGGGTCTGCGGGTGTGGGGGGTGTGGGTGTGAGTGTAGGCTTGTGTATGAGCGGATGTGGAAGTGGGTGTGTGTCGAGTGGGCAGGTGGGGTTGTGTGTTTGTGTAGATGGGTATGTGTGATGGTGGGTGGAGTTATGTGTGTGTATGGAAGCGGTTACTTGTGGGTAGATGTCTAGGGGCAGAGGATGTGCTTATGGATAGGAGAGCTTTGTTGGGTGGCAGGGGTTGGGCAGTCCATCTAGTGGCATGGGGGCTGGCGTTTCGGGGCTTGCTTGTCCCGGCCACCCTGCTGTTTTGTTGGGGGGTGAGGCACTTTGCTACATCGCCCCTGGTGTCATTGGCAGTGGGTGTGTGTTGGTGCTTGGGGGTGGCTGGGGGGTCATTGGTGCGGGTTGTTGGCCGTGTTTCCATTGGGTTGTTCCGGGGTGACTGTGGTTGCAGGGCGGCCTGCAGCTGTCGGTGTGTGTCTGGGGTGAGTGGTCGTGGGCCTGCGTGGGCGCTCGGGGGTGTCGTCTGGCATGTTGGGCGCTGTGTGGGTCTGGCCCATTGTTCACTATTGTGAGTGTTGTTGTCCATGTTTGTGTGTGTAAGATGAGTGGAAGTATGTTTGGCTGCCCCGTCATGTTAGTGGTGCTGGAGCACTGGGGCATGATGCTGGTGGGTCCTGGGCTCTTTCCACTGACGGCCCTCGCCCTGGGTTGGGATTTGGGGGCAGTGGGTGGCCTCATAAACCAGTCTGCAAGCTGGCTTCTGGGGGGGGGGGGGGGCGGCCTTGCTTTTAGACCGCCTACCTCCCAGTCTTATTTCCCACCCTCCCCCTCCCCCTGATCTTTTTTGTTACATTTAGGGCTTTGGGGTGGGGGTGCGCCACACTGTGTCGATGAAGGGGATACCTTTGCTGCGTGGTGGGGCTGCACTCACCTCCATTTTAATTGCATTTTAGACACTGAGGGCTTGGGGGGGATGGGGGCTCTGCTGCCCATCACAGTGGGTAACCATGCTTCAATCACTATCCCCCCAATTTTAATTGCACTTTAGTACACCACACATTTATACACAATTATATCATATAACCGACACACCCACCATGTTCTGTGCGGGGGGAGGAGGTGGGGGTCTTCCCCCACCCCTGTTGCCCTGCTCTTGCTGGGGGCGTGGTGGCCTGGTGGGGAGCCTGGGACCTATCATGTTGTCAAATCCCTGGATGCTACTAAATATATAGATGCAACCAAGGAAGTGACGGGGGGCTGAATATGAGTCTAAGTGTGAGTGAGAGGGTGATGAATGGAGGTGGTGATGGTGGGTCGGTTTTGTGCGGCGCTTTGCATGCCAGGTGGCATCTTGGGGCGCCTGCGGTGGTCTGCTGATTGTTCGCTCAGATGGGCGCCGGGGGGGTGGGGGTCTGCTTCTGTGGCCTGAGCCGGTGGCCTCCCTGGTCACTGCTGGGCACTGGTGCATGTTCAGGCTTGCTGCATCTGCTTCGCAGCCGCCTTTTGATATAAAGGTGAATGAGGAGTGAATTTGAGTGGGTACTGGAGTGAGAGAGAATGGGTCGGTCTGGGTGAGTGAGAGGGGTGTGCATGGGAACATGTGGGTGTGAAGGTATGGGAGGGGTGTGCCTGCGAGTCAGGAGGTGCTGGATTAAGGGGGGTAGTGCCTCTCGGCAACGTGGGCTCACCTGGGCGAGGGGACTTCTTTGGACGTGGGGGTCTCCGGGGTGTGTGGCGGAGGCGCTGGGGCAGGGCCACTGTGGGGGTGCCTGGGGGGGCTCGCACCGGGGGGGCGCTGGCTGGTCTCTGTCCTGGGGGGTGGGGTCGCTGACCTTCCTGGTGCCTGGGGCCCGGGGATGGATGTTGGCCCCGCTGGGGGTGTGGGAGTTGAGCGGGCCAGGGGGTGTGGGCTCACCGTGCCGGCTGCCGGGTGGCCTGCCCTCCCTTGATCGTCCCTCCAGGGGTGGATGCCTGGCTTTCCTGGGGCTTGCTGACCTCGGGGCTGGGGGTTGGTGGCGCTGCCTTGCCTGCTCGGGGTCCTTGGGGGGAGAGCTGCTGCGACCGGCCCTCCGCTCGTATGTTTCCTGACAAACCACTCACATGCACACACTTATTTTGCGCGCGTTCTCATATATAGGCACAGAGACATACATGCACAAGTGTCTCTCCTTTAACAGGTGCAGAAACCAGACTCGTGTTGAGACATCTCCGGTGGAAGAAGCAGTTTGTCTTTTGTTTGTTTTAGTTGTCGTTTTTTTTTTTTTTGTCTGTTCCCCTCCCTTTTCTTTCCCCCCTTCACACACTTCCTTTCCCTCTTCCCCATCCTTTTGGGTCTTCCATGGGTAAAACAGTTAAAATAAAGTATTTAAAAAAAAAAAATCTCACGATACATGACCCCATTCATTCTTTCCTTTACACGGATCAGTCGTCCTGGTCCCTTTACAGAAAAACAGCCCCAAAGCATGATGTTTCCACCGTCATGCTTCACGGTAGGTATGGTGTTCTTTGGATGCAATTCAGCATTCTTTCTTCTCCAAACACAACAAGTTGAGTTTTTACCGAAAAGTTCTATTTTGGTTTCATCTGACCATATGACATTCTCCCAGTCCTCTTCTGGATCATCCAAATGCTCTCTAGCAAACTTCAGACGGCCTGGATATGTACTGGCTTAAGCAGAGGGACACGTCTGGCACTGCAGGATTTGAGTCCCTGGCGGCATAGTGTGTTACTGATGGTAGCCTTTTTTTTTTTTTTTTTTTTTTTATTACTTATTTTGTACCCGTAGGTAGATTTGTTTTGCAGTCTGGTGACAAACCACCAGCTGCCGGTCGCTGCGTTCGCAAGCACCCCTTAACTCCCTAACCTGCATGTTTTTGGCATGTGGGAGGAAACCGGAGAAATCCTGGAGTAAACCCACACAAACACGGGGAGAAAATGCAAACTCCACACAGATCACTGTTGGCCGGGGGCAGGGATCGAACCCACGATCTCACGGTCCCTGCGATCCCCCGGCCGAGGGTAAAACTGTGCTGCCACAGTGCTAACCACTGCGCCACCATGCAGCCTTTGTTACTTTGGTCCCAGCTCTCTGCAGGTCATTCACTAGGTCCCCCCGTGTAGTTCTGAGATTTTTGCTCACCGTTCTCGTGATCATTTTGACCCCACGGGGTGAGATCTTGCGTGGAGCCCCAGATCGAGGGAGATTATCAGTGGTCTTGTATGTCTTCCATTTTCTAATAATTGCTCCCACAGTTCATTTCTTCACACCAAGCTGCTTACCTATTGCAGATTCAGTCTTCCCAGCCTGGTGCAGGTCTACAATTTTGTTTCTGGTGTCCTTTGACAGCTCTTTGGTCTTGGCCATAGTGGAGTTTGGAGTCTGACTGTTTGAGGTTGTGGACAGGTGTCTTTTATACTGATAACGAGTTCAAACAGGTGCCATTAATACAAGTAACAAGTGGAGGACAGAGGAGCCTCTTAAAGAAGAAGTTACAGGTCTGTGAGAGCCAGAAATCTTGCTTGTTTGTAGGTGACCAAATACTTATTTTCCACCATAATTTGAAAATAAATTCTTTAAAAATCAGACAATGTGATTTTCTGGATTTTTTTTTTCTAATTTTGTCTCTCATAGTTGAGGTATACCTATGATGAAAACTGGAGACCTCTCTCATCTTTTAAGTGGGAGAACTTGCACAATTGGTGGCTGACTAAATACTTTTTTGCCCCACTGTATTTTCAGATCTCTCCAGAGATGTGTGTCTGTTGCCAAATTCTGACATAACCCCTAGTGGTCAATGTATTTTTTGTCAATAAAATAGTTCAGATTTCCAAGGCTATAACTGGAAAGTGGTAAGAGATAATGGTTTACTGTCAATTAGAAAGATGTAAAATATGATCCAAAGTTTCAGATAGGAATAAATTTACACATCTCATTTGCATAATGTTGCAGCAGCTCTTTAAATTCCATAACTCAGTCAAAACTGGACTTTGGACGCATTTACACAAAGAAGGGTTCAGTCTTTTGACACTGTTTTTTGTACAGAGGTACCTCATCATCTTCAAAGTATATGAACAAGAAATCAGTACAATATTTTTAAAAAACACAGAAATTCCCCACTTACCAGCGGCAAAGGGGACTCGCTCACTGCTGTGGTCACTGCATTTTTGTCCATCATGGTCGTTATTTTGCATTCTGTTGGTCATTTGCGCTCTCTACCACATCTACAAAGTCATGATTATTCCACATAAATTTTGCTTGTATCCCGTGGCTATTTTCCGCGTACAAAGCCGACTAAGTGACAGTGCACGATGATGGACTGAAGCCATATTAGCTTTCTGGGCTAAAATGCTAAAAACAAGAAAAGGAAATGAGGAATTCTTCTGCTCTGGTGTATTACATGTCATCCATTGAGTCTGCTAATGCATGTCTGCCACCTTCTGAAACTGGCAGATCAGTACAAATCCTCAATGGAGCCGGTCATGTCAGAGTAAGCTGACAGGTGCAGCGCCATGCTCTGCCACTAGGGGCACACAAAATCTCACACTCAAAGGGATAAATGTGTGATTACTTTCGAAATACTTATTACCGTGTGCAAGTGCATTTGTATACTCATAAGTGTGATGATGAATAGATACATCCATGGATGCACCAGGACACATCATCAGTGATGTTTCCTGACATCATCGGGTGTTTCGGGACTCACAACATCAGACACCCTCAATCAGGCGACCCATCCAGGGTTGATCAGACCCTGACTTGTGTCCCGGCAGCATTGGCCCACGATTCAGACCTCTTAATCCATAGCCACCGAGAAGCTCTTTCTGCAGCCTCAGTGGCAGATTTGATGGCCTTCCTTTTAGCAACTCCTTTATTACCAAGGAGAGTGTAAATTTTGCACAGGGAGCGGGCAGCAAAGCCTCGACATCCCACCTCTATGGGCTCACAGTGTGCTCTCCAACCATTCCTCTGGCACTGTTCTACCAGTTCTTGGTATTTGAGCCGTTTGCGTTCATTGGCCTCTTCTATGCGCTCCTCCCAGGGAACTGTAAACTATATATCAAATGTGTAGAAATAGTGACAGTAGATAGTAGAAATATAAAGGTAGAAATATAAAGGTTGAAACAAATGCAATTTCAGCCTGCCATGCTTTGCCCAGAAAGGATAATAAAACAAAGAAATCAATTGAATCGGTGAATTCAAAAAGGGCCCAAGTCCCCATTGAAAAAGTGTGGACTTGGGCCCTTTTTGAATTCACTGATTCAATTGTGATGCACTTTGTGAACAGAAGGGTAAAGAATGACATACTGAGGCAGGCCAGAAAGCTACGGGGAACAGAAGTTTACCTAAATAAACATCTAACAAAAACTAATGCTGAAATAGCACGGCAAGCACGGATGCTGAAAAGACAAAATAAGATACAGGCAACATGGACGAGAAATTGTAGAGTTTGGATCAAACGAAATGGAACACCTGAGGAAGCAAAGAGTATAATAATCAGAGATGTTACTGACTTAAATAAATACAGATGAACACTGATTAAGAAAATTAAGAGACAATGATAATCCATATCCACACACGGCAAGAATAGTTCTTTTGACATACCATGTCAATGTACTTAAAAAAAAACAACTAAACAAAACAAACAAACAAAAAACACTGATGACTGACTTGAGTAGACATCAATTATCCCCAGTTGGAGGAAGTCATTTGACACAGAGTGAAGTCATTCAAACTCTGAAAATATGCCATTGTGTTGAACATAAACTACAAGAGATGGAGAATATTGATCCTGATAAGCACTTTTTCAATAATATTCATAATCATTGTGAATATTACACTGAAAAGCAATTCAAAAGTCAAGTGCAACTAGATGGTAAACTATCAATAATACACTTCAACAGCAGAAGTCTTAACAAAAACTTTCCACAGATTCAGGACTATTTAAAACAGATATAAATAAAATTTACAGCTATCACAGTCTCTGAAACTTGGCTTAATGAAGAGCAGGCTCCCCTGATGGCAATAGAGGGATATCAGATGTTTCATATTAACAGATCTCAAAAAAAAGGGTGGTGGTGTTGCACTGTATATTGATGACCTGTATAGGTGTAAGCTTGTAAATGGAATGTCCTTTGCACTACCAGGGATTTTGGAATGTGTTACTGTTGAGATCAACCAAGATAAAACAAAAAATCTAATTACGGTGGGGCAAAAAAGTATTTAGTCAGCCACCAATTGTGCAAGTTCTGCCACTTAAAAGATGAGAGAGGTCTCCAATTTTCATCATAGGTATACCTCAACTATGAGAGACTAAATGAGAAAAAAAAATCCAGAAAATCACATTGAAGGATTTTTAATGAATTAATTGGTAAATTTCTCGGTAAAATAAGTATTTGGTCAATAACAAAAGTTCATCTCAATACTTTGTTATATACCCTTTGTTGGCAATGAAAGAGGTCAAACGTTTTCTGTAAGTCTTCACAAGGTTTTCACACACTGTTGCTGGTATTTTGGCCCATTCCTCCATGCAGATCTCCTCTAGAGCAGTGATGTTTTGGGGCTGTCGCTGGGCAACACGGACTTTCAACTCCCTCCAAAGATTTTCTATGGGGTTGAGATCTGGAGACTGGCTAGGCCACTCCACGACCTTGAAATGCTTCTTACGAAGCCACTACTTCATTGCCCGGGTGGTGTGTTTGGGATCATTGTCATGCTGAAAGATCCAGCCACGTTTCATCTTCAATGCCCTTGCTGATGGAAGGAGGTTTTCACTCAAAATCTCACGATACATGGCCCCATTCATTCTTTTCTTTACACGGATCAGTCGTCCTGGTCCCTTTGCAGAAAAACAACCCCAAAGCATGATGTTTCCAACCCCATGCTTCACGGTAGGTATGGTGTTCTTTCTCCTCCAAACACGACAAGTTGACTTTTTACCAAAAAGTTCTATTTTGGTTTCATCTGACCATATGACATTCTCCCAATCCTCTTCTGGATCATCCAAATGCTCTCTAGCAAACTTCAGATGGGCCTGGACATGTACTGGCTTAAGCAGGGGGACACGTCTGGCACTGCAGGATTTGAGTCCCTGGCAGCGTAGTGTGTTACTGATGGTAGCCTTTGTTACTTTGGTCCCAGCTCTCTGCAGGTCATTCACTAGGTCCCCCCGTGTGGTTCTGGGATTTTTGCTCACCGTTCTCGTGATCATTTTGACCCCACGGGGTGAGCTCTTGCGTGGAGCCCCAGATCGAGGGAGATTATCAGTGGTCTTGTATGTCTTCCATTTTCTAATAATTGCTCCCACAGTTCATTTCTTCACACCAAGCTGCTTACCTATTGCAGATTCAGTCTTCCCAGCCTGGTGCAGGTCTACAATTTTGTTTCTGGTGTCCTTTGACAGCTCTTTGGTCTTGGCCATAGTGGAGTTTGGAGTCTGACTGTTTGAGGTTGTGGACAGGTGTCTTTTATACTGATAACGAGTTCAAACAGGTGCCATTAATACAGGTAACGAGTGGAGGACAGAGGAGCCTCTTAAAGAAGAAGTTACAGGTCTGTGAGAGCCAGAAATCTTGCTTGTTTGTAGGTGACCAAATACTTATTTTACTGAGGAATTTACCAATTAATTCATTAAAAATCCTTCAATGTGATTTTCTGGATTTTTTTTTTTCTCATTTTGTCTCTCATAGTTGAGGTATACCTATGATAAAAATTGGAGACCTCTCTCATCTTTTAAGTGGGAAAACTTGCACAGTTGGTGGCTGACTAAATAATTTTTTACCCCACTATATAAGTTGTATATATAGAACGCCGGGAATTTGCATTGAGACATTCAGAGGTTTAGGGCGCTCACGCACGCAGCGACCAGCAGCTGGTGGCTTGTCACCAGACTGCAAACCAAGTCTACCTACGGGTACAAATAAGTAACAAAAAAAAAAAAAAAAAAAAAAAGAGATAAATTAGTCGAGCTGTACAATAATATTACTAGTAAGAAAATGGTAGTAATTTATGGAGATTTCAATATTGATTTACTGAATCCATATCAACAAAATGTAATTACAGAGTTCATGAATTTTATGTACAGCATGAGTCTATATCCTGCAATAGCACATCCCAGTAGAATCACAGTTCACACTGCTACACTTACTGACAACCTGTTTGTTAATATTACTGATAAGAAAATAGAAAGTGGATTGTTGATAAATGATATAAGTGACCATTTGCCAACCTTTGCACTTATCCATGGCCACACGGGGGCGAATACAGAATTTTTTTTTTAAATCATTCAGATACAAATCACAAAATGCAATCA
This sequence comes from Pholidichthys leucotaenia, assembly GCA_020510985.1. Lineage (NCBI taxonomy): Eukaryota > Metazoa > Chordata > Actinopteri > Cichliformes > Pholidichthyidae > Pholidichthys > Pholidichthys leucotaenia. The sequence goes on along the minus strand of CM035845.1, from coordinate 295,440 downwards.
GTTCTTTTAAAGAAGACTTGCTGAAGCAAGACTGGACAAAAGTCTATGTAAGATAAGATAAGATAAGATAAGATAAGCCTTTATTAGTCCTACAACGGGGAAATTCCAGGATTGCAACAGCACAGGGATAGCAACACTCAGAGCAACAATCAGAAGGCAAGAAAAAAAAAAGCAAGCAAGCAAGAGCAGCTAATATACATATGTACATATTACTATAAATATATATATATACACACAGACACACAGTGTAGAGCATTGTAGCTGGATGGGATAAATATATGAGTATATAAACACACAGTACGGAGCATTGCAGCTAGGTGGAAAAAATATGTAAATATATAAACACACAGTGCGAAGCAATGTAGCTAGATGGAATGAATAAATAGATATATAAATATAAACATAAACATAAACACACCCAGTGCAGAGCATTGTTGCTAGATGGGATGAAACAGCATAACCGTCTACTTAGTTATCCTACATGGTATGATTATGTGCCCATACATATTCTCACCCTATGTAGCTACCGGTATGTTCCTAGTTGTATGCCGGAGAGGACCATTGTGTAAGTCTATTGCATCTTTTGCATTCAAAAAACTATTAGGTTGTTACGTCTTTTTGCTATCTCTGCGAGCAGCCCTGCTTAGGTTGTACAGTCTGACAGCCGTTGGTAGGAAGGACCTGCGAAACCTCTCGGTTGTGCACCTGGGATGATGTAGTCTGCTGCTAAATGAGCTCCTCAGTGCATTCAGTATGTCCTACATAGGGTGGAACTCGGACTCCAGCAGAGATGACAGTTTAGCCACCGTCCTTCTCTCTCCTATCTCCTCCATCGGATCAAGGCGCTGCCCCAGGACAGAGCTAGCTTTCTTGCTCAGTTTGTTCAGTCTCTTCCTATCGGCTGCAGTAATGCCACTGCCCCAGCAGACCACTCCAAAAGTGATGGCTGATGCCACCACCGTGTCATAGAATGACTTCAGCAGCGCCCCTTGTACACCAAAAGACCTGAGTCTCCTCAGTAGGAACAGCCTGCGCTGTCCCTTCTTGTAGAGTGCATCGGTATTGTGTGACCAGTCTAGTTTATTGTTCAGATGAACACCCAGGTACTTGTAGGATGTCACCATCTATCAGATGTATCAGATGTAAATGAAGCCTATGACACATTTATAAACATTGTAACCAATCTTTATGAAAAAAACTGTCCATTAGTAAAGAAAAAGCTTAAACATAAATTTGCCGATAATCCATGGTTAACCAAAGGATTTCAAGAGGTGTGTAAAAAGAAAAAAAATATTATATAAAGCTTTCCTAAAGAAAAGAACAAAAGAAGCAGAGCAGCGGTATAAAACATACAAAAATAAGTTAACATATATAATAAGATCAGAATCAGAATCAGAATCAGAAAAAGATTTATTGCCAAGTACATTAACAGATCACTGATAACATACGAGAGAATTTGACTTGACACAGAAAATGAACCTGCATTTCCAGTGACACGGCTGCATCGGGGACGCGCCTGCCAATAGGATGGTACAGATAAGAAATCATACAATAGGAAGGAGCAAAAAAATCATTGAATTCAGAATATTGACCATAAGTAATCAATATTATGATTACAAAGACAAAAAAAGCCCACGATGCACATTCAAGACCAGAGTCCACAGGACACAAGGAGAGCAGTGAATGTTATCTTGTTGTCAGTTTCTGGGTCAGTGTGGATGTAGTGTTGAAGCAATGTTGTATCAATATGAGCACAAGGACACTTTGGCAGAAGATGTTTTGTCTGGCTGCAGCAATTGTCCTTGGCAATTGTCCCAAGCAGCTACTGTCCAGAGGCCGTGTGCTCAGTGTTTTGAAAAACAAAGACTGGGGATTATCAGGAGGATTTTTGTAAGGGAAATTGAGCCAAATAGACTGAACACAGAGAAAGAACTTTATTTTCTTCTGCAGATTCAGTGCTTAATCCTTCATTGCGAGGGCTTTGAGTCCGTCGTGGATAGACTTAAGCGTAGATGTAATCCACCTTCCGAGACAGTTCTCCATTTGTCGCTATCAAAGTCTCCTCCATTTTTCCAATTTGATGGATGCACCTCGCGTGGCCAGCATTTTGATAGGTTGTATCCATCTTCAGCAATTTGCGGTACACCAGGACAATCCCAGTTCCAATCAGAACGATCCCAGTCACCATTATTACGAAGATATACAAATCTTCAATATCTTCGATAGAGAGATTACTCAGGCACAAGATCCTCCAAACACTTGTCACCCGTAAATAGCCCGCTGGAGCCGTCCCTGCGGGGCAAACAGCTTCCCCCGGAGCACTGTTCCTAGTTAAGTTTAAGATGTAGTAAAAGAGACTATTACAGTAAAGAACTGGAGAAAAACAGAGACAATATTAAAAATACATGGACAATACTTAACAATATTCTTGGAAATGAAAACAGAAATACAAGCCACCCAACCAATTTTTCAAAAAATAATAAAATTACTCAGAGTGTGAATGCAGCTTCACCTGCAGATGAATTTAATAACTTTTTGTTTACATTGGCCCTAATTTGGCTCGAGAAATACCCATTACGGCGCCTACAGGTGATACAATATGCAAAAACACTGCTATAAAAGACTCCATTTTCATAAAGAACACAGACGAGAGAGAGGTCATTGAAATTGTTAAATCGTTTAAAAGTAAAACATCTATGGACTGTGATGGTATTGACATGCTACTAGTCAAAACTATTATTGAATGATTAGTGAAACCACTGACGTATATCTGTAACCTGTCTCTCCAAACAGGTATATTTCCCAATGCAATGAAAATAGCTAAAGTAATTCCGATATACAAGACGGGCGACAGAGGGGAATTCTCAAACTATAGACCAATTTCACTATTGCCGCAATTTTCCAAGATACTTGAAAAAATATTCTATGAGAGAATTGACAACTTCATACTGAAGAATAATTTATTGTTTGAGCAGCAATATGGGTTCAGACACAAGAGGACAACTGCATTTGCTCTAATGGAATTTATAGAAAAAATATCAACTGCCATTCAAAATAAAGAGTATTCAGTTGGAGTATTCCTGGATCTTAAAAAAGCATTTGATACAGTGGGTCATAATTTATAATTAAGATAAGATAAGATAAGCCTTTATTAGTCCCACAACGGGGAAATTCCAGGATTGCAACAGCACAGGGATAGCAACACTCAGAGCAACAATCAGAAGGCAAGAAAAAAAAAAAACAAGCAAGCAAGAGCAGCTAATATACATATGTACATATTACTATAAAATATATATACACACACACACAGACACACAGTGCAGAGCATTGTAGCTAGATGGAATAATATGTAGATATATAAAAACACAGTGCGGAGCATTGTAGCTAGATGGAATAAATATATAGATATATAAATATAAACACACCCAGTGCTGAGCATTGTAGCTAGATGGAATAAATATGTAAATATATAAACACCCACAGTACGGAGCATTGCAGCTAGGTGGAATAAATATGCAAGTATATAAACACACACAGTGCGGAGCAATGTAGCTAGATGGAATAATATGTAGATATATAAAAACACAGTGCGGAGCATTGTAGCTAGATGGAATAAATATATAGATATATAAATATAAACACACCCAGTGCTGAGCATTGTAGCTAGATGGAATAAATATGTAAATATATAAACACACACAGTGCAGAGCATTGTTGCTAGGTGGGATGAAACAGCATAACCGTCTACTTAGTTATCCTACATGGTATGATTATGTGCCCATACATATTCTCACCCTCCATAGCGACCGGTATGTTCCTAGTTGTATGCCGGAGAGGACCATTGTGTAAGTCTATTGCATCTTTTGCATTCAAAAAAAACTATTAGTTTGTTACGTCTTTTTGCTATCTCTGCGAGCAGCCCTGCTTAGGTTGTACAGTCTGACAGCCGTTGGTAGGAAGGACCTGCGAAACCTCTCGGTTGCGCACCTAGGATGATGTAGCCTACTGCTAAATGAGCTCCTCAGTGCATCCAGTATGTCCTGCATAGGGTGGAACTCGGACTCCAGCAGAGATGACAGTTTAGCCACCGTCCTTCTCTCTCCTATCTCCTCCATCGGATCAAGGCGTTGCCCCAGGACAGAGCTAGCTTTCTTAATCAGTTTGTTCAGTCTCTTTCTATCGGCTGCAGTAATGCCACTGCCCCAGCAGACCACTCCAAAAGTGATGGCTGATGCCACCACCGTGTCATAGAATGACTTCAGCAGCGCCCCTTGTACACCAAAAGACCTGAGTCTCCTCAGCAGGAACAGCCTGCGCTGTCCCTTCTTGTAGAGTGCGTCAGTATTGTGTGACCAGTCTAGTTTATTGTTCAGATGAATACCCAGGTACTTGTAGGATGTCACCATCTCGATGTCTCTTCCCTGTATATTTACTGGTGCTGTGAGGGGCTGCCCATGCCTGCGGCAGTCCACCACCAGCTCCTTAGTTTTCCTCGCGTTGATCTGGAGGCAGTTCCGATGGCACCAGTCCACAAAGTCCTGGATAAGCCCTCTGTACTCAGCTTCATCTCCGCTGGAGATGAGACCAACGATCGCAGAGTCATCAGAGAACTTCTGTAGATGGCAATGTGTTGTGTTGTGTGAGAAGTCCGCAGTATAAAGAGTGAACAGGAAGGGAGCCAGCACCGTTCCCTGGGGGGCCCCCGTGCTACTGATGATCGTGTCGGAAACACAGTCCCGGGTTCTCACAAACTGAGGCCGGTTCGTGAGGTAGTCCAGGATCCATGATGACAGGTGCTGGTCCACCCCTGCGCGCAGCAGCTTGTCCTTCAGGATCATCGGTTGGATGGTGTTGAAAGCACTGGAGAAGTCAAAGAACATGATCCTCACCATATTCCCGGGCTTCTCCAGGTGGGACAGAGAACGGTGAAGGAGGAAGATCACCGCATCCTCCACCCCAATGCCATGCTGGTAGGCGAACTGGAGTGGATCCATCGCTGGTTCCACCAGGGGGCGGAGATGAGCAAGGAGCAGTCTCTCCAGGGTCTTCATCAAGTGGGACGTCAAGGCCACCGGTCTGAAGCTGTTCAGGTCTTTGGGGTGGGAAGTTTTTGGTACAGGTACCACACAAGATGTTTTCCACAGCTGTGGTACCCTCCCCAGTTTCAGGCTCATGTTGAAGATATACGTCACAATCCCACACAGCTGGTCTGCACAGGACTTGAGGAGCTTTGCGCTGATGCCGTCCGGTCCCGACGCCTTCCTCGCCTTGATCTTCCTCAGCTCCGTCCTCACCTGGGTCTTGGTCAGGGTCAGGATGGGGGGCTGTGTGTTGGGAGTGGGGGGGGTGTCGGTGGAGTGGGGAGTGGGTAGCAGGACTTGATTTCTTAGAGGCAGCAGTAGTTGTTGTGCAGACAGGGGGGAGGGCGGTTGGTCAAATCTATTGAAAAACAGATTCAGGTTGTTCGCCCACTCCCTGCCCCCCGTGGCCTGGGGGGAGGTATTCTGGAGCCCCGAGATGGTTTTGAGGTTTCTCCAGACCCCGCTGATGTCGCTCTGTTACAGCTTGTCCTCCATCTTCTTCCTGAAGCTGTCCTTGCCTTCTCTGATCTTTCTCCTCAGCTCCCTCTGTACGGACTTCAGCATCTCCCTGTTCCCCGACCTGAAGATCCTGACCTGAATTAAAGAAACTACAAAATTGTGCTATTGGGGTGTAGCACTGTCCTGGTTATGTAGTTACTTAAAGAATAGATATCAGTATGTATGTGTTGGTAACAAAAACTCACAGTTACTGAAGGTTACTTGTGGAGTCCCACAGGGTTCAGTTTTGGGGCCATTGTTATTCAATATGTTGTCGGCCTCCGTCGGTCTATGATGACCATGGAAGAGAATCCTAAACGTCTACTCTGCTGGAACAGCACCGCCTGTGGCTGAACAGGCCGATGCGCGAATGACAGTCCCTGTCACACAGGTCACACTTGTGGGTGGTCTCCGTGCTGCTGGGTCTGTGGCGGTTCTTCCTGCGGGTCCTTTTTTCATCTGCTGCAGCAGTCAGTCTCTCTTCACCCGCCTTGAGCTGTCTGGTCAGGGTGCCTCTCCATTTGGAGCGGTCCGTTGCAAGGTCCTCCCAGCGCTCTGTGTTGATATCCAGGGCCTTCATGTCTCTCTTGCAGATGTCTCTAAAGCGCAGCTGTGGGCGGCCAACGTCTCTCCTGCCAGTTGCCAGTTCTCCATAGAGGACGTCTTTGGGGATTCTGCCATCCTCCATACGGTGAACGTGGCCTAGCCAGCGGAGCCTGCGCTGCCTGAGTAGAGTGAACATGGAGGGAAGGCCGGCGCGGGACAGAACTTCTGTGTTGGGCACTTTGTCCTGCCAGGATATGTCCAGGATGTGGCGAATGCAGCCCAAGTGGAAGGAGTTCAGTCTCTTTTCCTGCCGGGCGTATGTTGTCCACGTCTCACTCCCATAGAGCAGTGTGCTGATGACGCAGGCGTTGTACACTGCCATCTTCGTCTTGACAGAGAGTTTGGGATTCTCCCACACTCGTGTGGTGAGGCGAGCGAGTGTGCAGGCTGATTTTCCAATCCTCTTGTTGATCTCTGTATCAAGGGAGAGGTTGTTGCTGATCGTGGACCCCAGGTACGTGAACTGATTCACGACCTCCAGCTTGTAGTCATCAATGGTGATGGTTGGTGGTGCTTCCGTGCCTTGCGCCAAGACGTTAGTCTTCTTCAGGCTGATGGTAAGCCCGAAGTCCTTGCATGCCTGGAAGAAGCGGTCCATCAGGGTCTGAAGCTCCTGCTGTGTGTGGGTTGTGACTGCAGCGTCATCTGCGAACAGCATGTCTCTGATTAGAGCCTCGGGTACTTTGGTTCTGGCTTTCAGGCGGGCGAGGTTGAAAAGCCTGCCGTCAGATCTTGTGTGCAGGTAGATTCCCTCTGTTGCTGTGCTGAAGGCATGCCTCAGGAGCATAGCAAAGAAAATCCCAAAGAGGGTTGGCGCAAGTACACAGCCCTGTTTCACTCCGCTGCGTATGTTGAATGGCTCTGAGACGTTGCCATCGTGCTGCACTATCCCCTGCATGTTGGTGTGAAACGATTCGATGAGGCTTTGCAACTTTGGTGGGCATCCTATCTTTGGCAGGATCTTGAAAAGGCCCTCTCTGCTGACCAGATCGAACGCTTTGGTGAGGTCAATGAAGGCGACGTACAGAGGCATGTTCTGTTCTCTGCATTTCTCCTGGAGTTGGCGGATGGAGAATATCATGTCTACCGTCGATCGCTCAGCGCGGAAGCCACACTGAGACTCGGGGTAGACACGTTCGGCAAGCTTCTGTAGACGAACGAGAACAACTCGTGCGTAGACTTTGCCAACAACGCTGAGGAGGGAAATGCCCCTGTAGTTGTTGCAGTCGCTTCTCTCCCCTTTGTTTTTGTAGAGGGTGATGATCTTGGCGTCCCTCATGTCCTGTGGTACGGCACCTTCCTTCCAGCACTGGCAGAGGACGTCATGCAATGGCAGCAGTAGGGCGGTCTTGCAGTGCTTGATCAGGTCAGGGGGTATGCCGTCTTTGCCAGGTGCCTTGCCAGCGGCCAAGCTATCAATGGCCTTACTGAGTTCGTCGATGGTTGGCTCGGCGTCAAGTTCGTCCATGGATGGCAGGCAGTCGATGGCATCAAGGGCTGACGGTGTCACGGTGTTCTGTCTAGAGTAGAGGTCGGAGTAGTGTTCCACCCATCTCTCCATCTGCTTGTTCTTCTCTGTGATCATCTCCCCAGTGGAAGATTTGAGGGGGGCCGTCAAATCACTTGAGCCGGACCAAGTGCTTTCTTGATGCCATCGTACATACCACGGATGTTCCCTGTTATGGCAGCAGTTTGAATGTCTTGGCTGAGCTGAGTCCAGTACTCGTTGGCACAGCGCCGAGCAGTCTGCTGAACTTTGCTTCTCGCAGCCCTGAGAATCTGGAGATTCTTCTCGTTTGGGTACTTCTTGTACTCAGCAAGTGCTGAGTGCTTGGCTTCAATGACGGGGGTCATCTCGGTCAACTTGGCATCAAACCAGTCCTGTGACTTCGAGGTCTTCCTCCCAAAGGTAGCCAAGGCTGTGCGGTAGATGGTGTTTCGCAGCTCTTCCCACTTCTGCTTTGCAGATTCTCCTCCTTGTGGTACACCAAGTTCCTTCTCAAAGGTGGAGGCAAACTGCTCAACAAGTTCTGGTTGGGCCATCTTGCTGGTGTCAATCCGTGCCTTTCCAGGTTGTCTAGCACGATGGAATTTCTTCAGCTGCAGCTTGACCTTGCAACACACCAATGAATGGTCTGTGTCGCAATCTGCACTCTGGAACGAACGGGTGATTAGCACGTTCTTCAGTGAGGTGCGCCTGGTCAGGATCAAGTCTAGCTGGTGCCAGTGCTTTGAGCGCGGATGTTGCCAGGAAACCTTGTGTTGGGGCTTGGTCTTGAAGAACGAGTTTGTGATGCACAGATCGTGATATGTGCAGAACTCGAGCAGCCGCTGTCCGTTGTCATTCATTCTGCCCACGCCAAAAGGTCCAAGACAGGAGGGCCAGGAGTCGTGGTCAGCACCCACTCTGGCATTGAAGTCTCCAAGGAGAATGAGTTGTTCAGAGTTGGGGATGATCCTGACAGTTGTTGCGAGATTCTCGTAGAACTCGTCTTTTGCCTCTGGTGTGGCTGTCTGTGTTGGGGCATACACACTGACGAGGGTGACTGGGCCTTCAGTGGTGTTCAGGCGGAGGGTGAGGAGTCGTGCAGATCCAGTGCTGCCCGGTTCCACCATCTTCAGCAAAGTGTTCTTCACTGCGAAGCCCACTCCGTGTTCCCTGTGTTCGTCACTGCCCTTTCCCTGCCAGTAGAACGTGTAGTCCTTCTCTCTCAGTGTGCCTGCATCAGCTAACCGTGTTTCCTGGAGAGTGGCGATATCCACTCCCAGTCTCTTCAGCTCATTATTGATGATGGCAGTCTTCCTGGTGTCGTTGATGTCCTTGAGGTTAGCAGCGAGTCCTGTCATCATAGTGCGGACGTTCCAAGTTCCCAGTTTTAGAGTTGGTCTCTTTTGTTTTATTGTCTTGCCTGGTGCGAAGGTTCTCAGCCTGCTGTTTGGATTTCTCCTTATCCCCATGCACCCAATGAGGAAAGCAAGCTGTGGCGGGACAACACCTTATTGGCTGGGGGCTGCCCAGCTTGAGGCGGGAGGTAGCTGTCCAGTGAGATCTGATGATCCCTCCCACCATCGGGAACAACCCCTGGCGCCACGCTCTACGCCAATTGAGCAGTGGCTTATAACCGGTAACTGTCATTCCCTGTGTTTTGTCTACGCCAAAGGCGAAGCTGGAGTGTCCTCTCCAGTGATCCGGTGTTCTGCCTTCCAGCGTTGGGCGTTGGTAGGATTCAAGCCTGGGCAGGAAGATATGGAGGACAAGATGTTGCCCATGCAGCATGTCCCCCCTCTCCACGTCACTGATGAATCCAAAGGAACAGCAGGGCTGCTACAGTTTGGCACCAGCGCCGTTGCAGGAGCTGCCAGAACGATATTGAGCACAACATAGAACTGCCTTAGGGGCTCCGACTCCGGATTTTTCCTCAGGGTTGACTCCCGAAGCCTTTCCCGTGACCGGGTATGCCGCAAGGCAGCAGAGGTTTGAAATCAGGGTTTACCTTCCCCTAGATGGGCTACCTTCCCAGGTTGACGAGCCACCATCTACCCGAAGCATCTGGTTTTAAGGCGCCGGAGATCCACCCTCGCCCCTTCTCCTATTAGTAAAAGCAGTTCTGCCGGGCTTAGAGACAAAACCACACGGGCAGGCTAGGAGTTGGACTTAGTTGTCAGAGGCTTTTCGAGACGCACGCCATAATGAGCATTTTATGAGCACTGGGAGCTTAACCCCAGTGCCGCTCCTGGCTATGACAACCTTGGAACCAATTTTCCAATATTTTACCAATATTCAATATGTATATAAATGATATATGTAAAGTTTCAGAAAAATGGATTTAATATTGTTTGCTGTTGACACTAATTTATTATGCAGTGGAAGCAATTTGGAACAACTTTTGGATACACTCGGAAAGGAATTAGGAAAGCTTTAACTGTGGTTTGATTCAAACAAATTAACGCTCAATTTAAGTAAGACAAAATTTATAGTTTTTAACAACCATCACAACAACTTAGTATCTAAACTCAGTGTAAATGGTGTAGAGATTGAAATGGTATCCAAAACGAAATTTCTTGGAGTAATAATTGATAATAAACCGTGTTGGATGTCACATGTTATATTAAAGGTAAAATATCCAAATCAATTGCAATTTAGATTTTTAGATTTAGTATACTTTATTGATCCCCAGAGGGGAAATTGAGGGTCATCCACCACCTGGATGGATGAAGCAGCCACGATACGGCGCTATCCCTTAACCATTCACACACACATTCACACCTAGGGCCACTTTAGAGTCTCCAATTAAACTAACCTGCATGTTTTTGGCATGTGGGAGGAAACCGGAGAAATCCCGGAGTAAACCCACGCAAACACGGGGAGAACATGCAAACTCCACACAGATCACTGTTGGTCGGGGGCTGGGATCGAACCCACAATCCCATGATCCCCACGATCCCCCGGCCAAGGGTAAACTGTGCTGCCGCAGTGCTAACCACTGCGCCACCGTGCAGCCCAATACTACACAGAGTGAAATATTTGCTGAATCAACCCACACTATGTACCTTGTATCATTCATTAATACTCCCATACATGACATATTGTACTGAAGTACGGGGAAATACATATAAAACAAACATATATCCAGTCTTTATGCTTCAGAAGAGAGCTATTAGAATAATAAACAAAGCTGCTTACAGGGAACCAACAAACCCACTTTTTCTTAAATTAAAAGCTCTCAAGTTGAAAGATCTGGTTGACTTTAAAACTGCAGTAATAATGGTTAAAGTGAAGAATCTATCACTGCCCGCAAATATCCAAAAGCTGTTTAGATTAGATTAGATTATTTGTTTATTTGACAGGGACAGTGCAATAAACATAGGCAATTAATCAAATGACAATCAATCTGATGTGTTGCACAAAGAGTGTACAGCTATTAGCTAATTTGCAACTCTTGACCCTGGATGGGCTTTAGAAAGGAGGGACAGGTAAAAAGAAAAAAGGATAAGGAAAAGAAAAAATGAAAACAGAATAAACAATAACCACATACATCAATGCAAAAAAGATTATAAATACATTATAAATACACAATTATAAATATTATAAATATTATAAATACACAATATAAAAACCTGACTCACATTTGCCTAATTCAGGCCTCCCTCCCTTCGTCATTCACTATAAACAAACACATTCATTCCTTCCCTTCATTCACTCTCACCCTGCAGACAATCATTTCATACATGGGTACATTCTTGTTTATTTTTCAGCCAGTTTTTAACCTTTGTAGTGAATGTTTTAAAGTCTGTTATTATTTTAATTTCATTTGGCATTGTGTTCCAAATAATCCTTATTTGTGTTCCAAATAAGGGAGAAACAATATCATTTCAGAGGAACATGTATATTTCAAAAACCTTCAGTGAGAACTACCCCCAAGCAACACTGCGTCTCAGTGCAAGGAGTCAGATTGTGGAACGCTTTTGGACCCGAATTAAAATCATGTACAATGCTTGGACAATTTAAACAAAAACTAAAGGAAGAAATACTCCAAACATATATACAAGATGACATGTAAAATCACATAAGGATTGTCATATCCAGTCTGCGTTGTGTTGTTGCTTAGTTTTTGGGGGTTTTTTTGTCACATTTTGTCTTAGCTTTGTTCTGAATTATAATCGCTCTTGTTTTGTTTTTTCTTTTGAATTCTTGGATGGAATATGGGTGGGCAATATAAGCTGCGGCTTCAGCCATCACCCATTTCGGATAACTTATGGTGAACTGTATAATCAGAAGAGTTAATGTCTAATTTGACCTTGTTGGATTTTCTTTCCCCCTTTGTTATATTATTCTGTTTCTTTTTAATCTGTACTTTTAATCTATCTGAAATAAAGATTCATTCATTCATTCATAAAGATTCATTCATTCAATGTGTATCTACTTTCTTTGACAATTGTCCTACATATAAAAATATATCATGCTGACAGGTAAAACAACATAATGAACAGACAAAAAATTGTTGGTGTAGGTGCATTTTACCACAGGTTTATTTGTTTTTAATCCTATCTGTTGGGCTAGTAAACCATGGCAAACAGTGTCTATTCATCCCTCTCTTCGGCACCCAGAGAATGTCCATCTCATCGTTGTCTTTGTCCATTCCTTGGCTCTCCGCTGTTATCTTCGGCACACACAGATAGAGCAGAGAATGTTCATGACCCACTGACAGAGGTGGGGTTATGTAACTCAGTAGTTGTTGGAGACGATTGCCACAAATGAAGCACACCTAGGTGGAGTTATGTTTGTCGGTCAGCAGTTCTTGGTTACAGGCAATTGCCATAAGCAAAGCAATACTGGCCTGTTGTTGTCTTCAGCCACCCGTCGGTGACTTAGCAACACAGTTCTTAGTCCATTGTGACAGACAGCTGCTCATACAGGAAGTGTGCATGCTGTATTGCTGGTTGATGGCTGGATTTGGTGATGAAGTCGGTGTTGACACTGGGTGATGATGCTGGGGTGAGGGGAGCAATGAGACAATAAAGATAGCACTGGTCTGCCATGGTTCAGTTCGCCTCTAAAAAACAAACAACAACAAAGGAGAAAAAGATTCCTGAGACGTATATTCTGTTCATATATCATCCACATGGAAATTAGACCCAGGACTTAAATAAAATGCAACTGTTTCTCTGTTTTGGGTGTGAGTCTGTGAGGTTACTGTCTTAACCTCATAACTGGCCACATTTCATGGACAGGGCAACATGGTGGCGGAGTGGTTAGCACTGCGGCAGTACAGCAACTCACCCTTGGCTGGGGGATCCTGGGTTCGATCCCAGCCCCCAACCAACAGTGATCTGTGTGGAGTTTGCATGTTCTCCCCGTGTCTGCGTGGGTTTACGCTGGGATTTCTCCGGTTTCCTCCCACATGCCAAAAACATGCAAGTTAGGTTAATTGGCATCAAACTGGGGATTCTAAATTGTCCTTAGGTATGACTGTGAGAGTGAATGGTTGTCTGTCTCTCTGTGTTGTCCCTGCGATGGGCTGGCGATCTGTCCAGGGTGTACCCTGCCTCTCGCCCAGAGATGCTGGGATAGGCTCCACCCCCCACCTCCCCCCCCCGTGACCCGAAAAGGATTAAGCAGAAGAAGATGAATGAATGAATGAATGCAAGCAAAATTTATGTGGGATAATCTTAAGACTTTGTAGATGTGGTAGAGAGTGTAAATGACCGACAGATCGCAAAATAACGACCACGATGGATGAAAACGCAGTGACCACGCCAGCCAGCGAGCCCCCACCCCCTCCCCTCCCCTTTGACCAACATTAAGAGATGGATTTCTTTGTTTTGTTTTGGGGGTTTTTTGCATTGCACTGATTTTCTGGTTCATATACTTTGAAGATAACAACATACTCCTGTAGAGACAACGGTGTCAAAAAACAGAACCATTCTTTGTGTAAATATGTCCAAAGTCCACTTTTGACTGAGTTATGGAATTTACATAGCTGCCATGACATTATGCAAATTGGATTTGTAAATTTATTCCTATCTGAAACTTTGGATCATAATCTAAAATTTTCTAATTGACAGTTCTGTGATCTCCTGGACTACTGACTACCTGACAGTCAGGCCACAGTTTGTCCGGCTGGCTAGTGTCTCGTCTGGAGTAGTGGCTTGTGATATGGGAGCTCCACAGGGGACTGTGCTTTCTCCTTTTCTCTTTCCTTTATACACCACTGACTTTCAGTACAACGTGGAGTCATGCCACCTACAGAAATTCTCTGACGACTCAGCTGTTGTGGGGTGTGTAAGAGGAGGAGAGGAGTGGGAGTACAGGGCACTGGTAGACAGATTTGTGGAGTGGACAAAGCAGAATTACCTGAGGTTGAACGTCAACAAGACCAGAGAGATAGTGATTGACTTCAGGAGGAGGAAAAAGACTGATAACGAACTCTTTTGTTTTAACTTCCTGACTTGGAAGAAAAGTGGAGAATGGGTCTCTGAGCTGAAAAAAGAGGCATGGGATGGAATGGAGTGCAGCGGTCTGACAACATTCCCATACCTGCCAACTTTTAAAACCTGAAAAGCCTAGTAGCTACCTGGGGTCCAGGGGCCGCAGGCCCCGGTAGGTCCAGGACAAAGTCCTGGTGGGGAGTTCAGGGAGGGCGAAGCCCCCCGACGACAAACAAATATTAGCATTAAATCAAGTTAAAATGTGGCTAACAACCTCATATTTCTTCAACAATCATGTTTCTATTTTCCTTAAATTGTCAATGCAGATATGCTGATGGAAAAGATCAAGGACAAACTCTATGGTAACTCTCAAGCATTGTTGTTTTCCATGGTGCACCTCTTAGCTTTCTTCAGTTGGTCTTTTGAATGGAACACACTGTGGCACTTGTTACCCGAAGCTGTCATCATCATTTTCCTGGTCATGAGGTTGCCCAGAACTTTAGTTGACAGACTGGACCTGAACTCAGTTTTGTTCTTGTTCACATGGCTGAATATGCGCTCACAGTCCGCAGTAATAATTCCTGGAAATGCTTTGGAGTATTCCTCACGAAAAGACTTGCCATGTGTGTGGATATGGATTATCATAGTCTCTTAATTTTCTTAATCAGTGTTCATCTATATTTATTTAAGTTGTTAAGATCTCTGATTATTATACTCTTTTGCTTCCTCAGGTGTTCCATTTAGTTTGATCCAAACTCTACAATTTCTTGTCCATGTTGCCTGTATCTAATTTTGTCTTTTTCAGCATCAGTGCTTGTCGTGCTATTTCAGCATTAGTTTTTGTTAATGTTCATTTAGGTAAATTTCCATTCCGCGTAACTTTCTGGCCTGCCTCAGTATGCCATTCTTTACCCAGGGATGTGATTTTGGGTTGGGGAAATTATCTGAAAATTTAGCAGGGGGTCTGGGGGACGCAGTCCCCCAGCGGGGTATGGGGCAGAGCCCCGGTGGGGGGGCAAGTGGGGCAAAGCCCCCTGAAGCTCCTGGGTTTTTATGATTTTTAAGTACCAGAACTGTGCTTAAATGACATAAAACAAACAGCTGAATGCACTTATTACTGTATAATATTGACTTATGCTCCAAGAAGATAAAATACTAAAAACTTAGTTCAGAGATTTTTTGATCTCTTCCATTTCCTCCTTCTTTGGTGGCATTTTTAATGACCTGTTGATAGTAAAATAATCTCTGCTGGTGACGTCGATATCCGATACGACTGACCTCAAATCCAGCTGGGCCTCAGCTATCCCCCTCTGCTGCTAGTCCCGCTGCTTACTGCCGCTGCAATTGAGCTCCTGTCCAGCTGGGGTACCGGCAGCTCCTCCACCGAGTCCCGCCGCCCACCGCCGCTGTAGTTGAGCTCCGATCCTGCTCCTGTCCAGCTGGGGTCCCGGTAAATCCTCCGCTGAGCCCCGCCACCTACCGCCGTCTTCCTCAGTAGTTCCTCCGCCGAGCCCCGCCACTGTAGCTGGGCTCCAGCTACAGTCGACTTATCCAGCTGGGACCCCGGCTGCTCCTCCACTGGTCCCCGTCTCCTACCACCGCTGTACTTGAACTCCGATCCGGCTCCTGTCCAACTGTTGCCTCGGCTTGTTCCTCCGGCAAGCCCCAATCACCGGGGACGGAGTTGCTTCTTTGTATCAGTGTTAGGTGCTACGACTAGCTATGGCGTTAGCTATAGCGATAGCGTTAGCTTAGCAAACGCTTCAGGTAAATTTAGATACGATTCCTAGCGATCTCGTGTTTGGAATTACTTTCAATTTTTTTTACGATTTAAAAGTTTGGACTGAATTTTTAGTGAAAAACCGTAATTTTGATTAATAAAGCCGTAACCCAGAATGGGGTCTTGAAAACAGTAACCATTACGGCAAAACCGGAGTAGTTGGCAGGTATGCATTCCTACACACATGGTTGTGTGTTCACGGCATTTTCACAAAGCTCCTCATAAATTCAAAGCTTTTGCCATGAATTTGTAACCTTTATCTTTTAAACTTGAGGTTGTTTTTTCTTGTAATTTTGCCCTTTTTCCTCTCATGAGTTTAGTAAATACTTGAAAAAAAATGGGCATTTGTCCCTATAAATCTGTTACATTATTCTACTAAATCTGAAGCTTTTATTGTATAGTGTACGTGTTTGTGATTTTTCTCCTTGTAATTGTGTAGCTTTTTCTCAGTTTTGGAAAATTTTGAGACTTTAAAATTATGACAAAATATTTATGCAAAAAAGATAAAGTATCTTTCTTTCTCCCTTCCTTCAAAACCACACAAATTCACTTGTTAAGGGCAAGAGTGGGATAATTCTGGCCTCTGTTACACCAGGGGTGTCCAATCATGTGCCATGGGGGGCCAAGACCCTGCAGGCTTTACCTCCAGCCAGTGTCTTCAACAGCAGATTTCATTGAACTTCTTCCCACTAATTGATGATCAGTGAGAACACCTGCTGAAGAGACTGCGTAGAAGAGAAAACCTGCAGGGTCTTGGCCCTCCATGGCACATGACTGGACACCCCTGCATTAGACCATAAAGCGGCAGACTTACTAAGGTAGTGTAAATTAGCGAGTGTGCAAATTAGACGGAGCGTCTAAGGGAGTGGCCAATTTTTGCCAGTGATCTACTAACAACACACAAAATTATGAACACAGACGCAGTCACTTCATTTCAATAATGACCTCCCATCCACCAAAGAGCACGCAAACTTGCACACAGGTACATCTGATGAGGGAGCGGGTCATCAACAAAGGCACAGCCAGTGTGGAGGAGCAGAATAGATTTTTAAGGCTTTTTTTAAGCTTTTGTTTAAGCACAAACCTCAGTAAAATAGTTTATATTTGGTCGTCATATAAACGTTTTAATTTTCATTTCACATGGCACACTCCTTTGTTTAATACAGCCGTGGACAAAATTGTTGGTACCCCTCTGTTAAAGCGTACCTGTGGTGGTCGTGAAAAAAAAGATATTATATTGAGCCCCTGTCTCACGTTCTAGTTCAAGTTTAAGTTCAAGTTCAAGTTCAAAGCAATGTGATATAAATCCATTGCTGATGTGCTGGCTCAGCGATGTCAGCAAAACATGGGTGCAGCCATACTAGCGGCTACATGGCCTGCCAGGACGCTTCCTGTGACGTAATATCGTGGCTACCGCAATCTGGATCAATATTGGCTGAGCCTGGAGTGCCCGGATGAGCAGTGGCTTTCGGGATATTCAAATTCAAATTCAAACGTTTATTTCAAACTCAAGGTTCATATTAAATGCAGAACTTAAACGAGTAGAAAATAAATAAATAAATGCTTAAATTCAGCGGGTCGTCTCGTCTGATCTAAGGTCGTAATGGCCGCCAGACTGCCGATGATTCTACAGAGCAGCAGACACTTGGCGCTCTTGTAACAACAAAAACATACAATGCGATATGGATATCGCAACATGGGCGAATGTAAAGCCTTTGGATGTCTCAATAATAAGTGAAAAACAAAGATAAACACTTCTTTTGTGTACCCAAACCCAGCTCACCTTGTCAGAAGATCGTGCTAGAAAAGTGATTGTGCAATCTCGGAGCAGGGCACAGACGAATCCTTTCAGACGAAATTGCGTTGTGTGTGAGGACCACTTCGTCACTTTCACCCTCAGAAGACCTTTCTGGCTCAAACCTGTAGCCATATTGGACGAATTCTTCCTCAGAGTCCGACAATTCAGCCATAATAGAATAAAAACACTCACAACAGCACCCTAGTCGCTCATACAGACGGAGTATTGACTTTTCAGTAGCAACGTAATGACGTCACATCCGCATGTGTCATGGCTGCGCGCAGAGTTTTCATTGGCTGGCCATGCCTGCGGTCGTATTTGCGTATTTCTCTGGTGGTATATGGCTGGCAATAATTATTTAACCAAATAACGAATACTTTGCCTAATGTTTTCAAGTTGAATGCGTTTAGACGACCACCACAGGTACGCTTTAATGAAAGAAAAACCCACAATGGTCACAGAAATAACTTGAATCTGACAAAAGTAGTAATAAATGAAAATTAACCAATGAAAATCAGACAATGCTTTTGAATTGTGGTTCAACAGAATTACTTTAAAAAACAAACTTATGAAACAGGCCTTTTTTTTCATTGGTTAATTTTCATAGAATTTATTTATTACCACTTTTGTCAGGTTGAAGTTATTTCTGTGACCATTGTGGGTTTTTCTTTCATTAACAGAGGGGTACCAACAATTTTGTCCACGTCTGTATAGGTCCCATTACCCAACACACTCATCACAACACAACCACTGCTTGTAGATTTCATATGGTCAACAATCACACACTCAAGGCTAATGGGAGATAACTTACAACAGCACATGGATAACTACAGATGTAGTGAATAAAGATAAAACGGCACATGCTCCATCCATTGTGATGGCAACCCGTCAGGCCATTATTGGTCCTGCCCCGGCCGAGCCCTTTGTATCGGCACCGGAGCAAAGGTGTAGGGCACAGGGAAGATGCATGCCGGAGGGCATCAGACCATCACAACGTGTGCCTGTGACGTGGAAAAAGGTCATAGGGAGAGTGACTGTATGACTTCAGTCCCTAGAAGAAGAATGGACTGGTACCCAAGCGCATCCACCGCACCTCCAGCATCTAGGGTGGAGCCAGGAGCTTGAGCCTTACCAACACCAGCATCTCTGCCTCTGTCCAGCGACGGGGGCGGGGGTAGCATCCCTGGGACAGCATCACTGAACTGTTCACCAGCTGGACTGGATGTTACATATCCTCTGCTGCACCCATCAGACTGTCTATAGACCTCATGGGACGAGATGTGCCTCTCAGAGTGTGGGCACACAGTTGTTTAGCTTCTACTGGTAGCAGTGTGTGTCAACGAGGTGGGACTGTACTCCATAGCTGCGGATACAGGAAGTAGACACAGAGGAAGGTCAAACCTCTGTCGCAACCGTGTGATGAATGCAGCCGAATGATGTGAGCCCTGGCAAGGGTCAACCAGAGGACAAAGGCTTTGTGGATTGATCCTGTTCGACCTTATGACCCCCACACGGTCCACTTCACCAGACAAAGAACTATGAGCAGGAGGAGACCTCGGTGGGGGTACAGGACTTGGTGACAGTTCATCTGGACAAGGCCATCTTAGACATCGCTACACCGCGCTAGGGTGTATAAAGGGGGGAGGCAAGAGTAGCAGAACCAGTGGTGCAAGCCTCTTGGGTTGACACACAATGTAGGGACCTACCTTATTCACCATCTGTTAATTGCTAGCGTCTCTCACACCATGCATGGTTGACATGATAAAATCATGTCAAAGGGGGGAGTGAAAGGGTTAGTGGAAAGTTAGTGCCAAAATAATAATTCTCTAGGCAATCTCCCATTATGCTCTACACAGATTCCATACATATTCTGTTTGCATGCTTATGAACAAATATGTGGAGCTAAACTCTGGTAAACTGTAATTAGGCAAAGCTATAGAGCTCTCTCTCGCTCTCTGTCTTCTCTCTCTCTCTCTCTCTTTTTAGTCAGGTCTTTCACATAAGTTACACACCCAAAACAACATTCTCACACACACTTTTGATAGTACATTTTAAGAGATTGGTAACATGAATAGCAGATGGCCTGTTCATGTCAGAGTTAAACTGGCCAATCAGACGGTCGCGTACAAGCCCATCCTATTGTACGGGGGTTGGCCCAACCAACCTGAGAAGATAACTGTAACACGCACCCGGAAGTCATGGTCAGTGTGGCGACGCTCCAGAGGGAGCTGCGTCATGCTGCACCCAGCGCTGCTTGCATTACTTGTGACTTCTAAATAAATGTTCCATCTTTAAATTGAAGAAATCTCCGGCTTGTTCTTGGATCTTTCAATCAAAGAATCAGGTATTTTTCAAACATTTGGGAAAGTACTCTGTGGACTGAGGAGACAAAAGTTGAACCTTCTGGAAGGTGTGTGTAACACCCACTCACCCTAGGTGTAGTACCCCGCTTAGTTCTACCTGGGCAAATGGGATAATTGGGCCAGATCAGACCGACTACAGGGTCGTAGGAGCCTGGAGGGCATAACAACAAATGACACAACACACACGGTAGGTGTATGGGAACTTACAACTATATATATTTTTCAAATGTGTACACATAACCAAAAAAATATAAACACAGCACTTGTCACAAAGAAAAAAATTAAAAATAAAATACCCAAAATGTATTTACAGTATTTACAGTCTTCTAGAGTCCTTTCCAGATGATCAATTAGACCACTTCTAGTGGTCAAGCTGATTCGGGCTTCGGCTCACCATCCAGATCTGGAGAATCCTGGTTTTCTGATCCAACCAGTCCAAACAAAAAAAAAAAAAAAAACCTGACCAAGCTAAGTGACAAGTGCGTCAATGGGATTTCCGCGCTCAACGGCGTCGACAGCCTTTGGATCCCAATCAATCTCAAATTTTATCCGGGCAAAGGCCGCTATCATCACGTTAGCTCATCATCTCCGTGAGGACTCGCGTTCTCTCAGTCGTGTCTCAGCAGTGTCTCACAGCGTTCTGCATATTACACACAGACCGAGTGAGGGAACGCATGACACCATTGGCTGGCGTGACCCAGCAACGGCGCAGCCATTGGTTGCTCAAAATACCAACACACATATTAGGAACTTCATCCGAAGATTCTAGAAAATGTTTCTAACTATTTATGAATATGCATATTCATAAATTGTTCTCCCCGTGTTTGCGTGGGTTTACTCCGGGATTTCTCCGGTTTCCTCCCACATGCCAAAAACATGCAGGTTAGGTTAATTGGAGACTCTAAAGTGGCCCTAGGTGTGAGGGTGTGTGTGAATGGTTAAGGGATAGCGCCGTATCGTGGCTGCTTCATCCATCCAGGTGGTGGATGACCCTCAATTTCCCCTCTGGGATCAATAAAGTATACTAATTCTAAAATCTAAATCTAAAAAAAATATATGTTTGTTTAAATATTCATATTCAAATTATTTATTCCCATTGTGAAATGGGCGCTCTTTCTTTTTAAAAGTGGTATCAATATTTATAATTTAATTCACATTTTAAGATAAGATAAGATAAGATAAGCCTTTATTAGTCCCACAATGGGGAAATTCCAGGATTGCAACAGCACAGGGATAGCAACACTCAGAGCAACAATCAGAAGGCAAGAAAAAAAACAAGCAAGCAAGAGCAGCTAATAAACATATGTACATATTACTATAAAATATATATATACACACACACACACACACACACAGTGCAGAGCATTGTAGCTGGATGGAATAAATATATGAATATTTGAACACAGTGCAGAGCATTGTAGCTGGATGGAATAAATATATGAATATATGAACACAGTGCAGAGCATTGTAGCTAGATGGAATAAATATGTAAATATATAAACACCCACAGTACGGAACATTGCAGCTAGGTGGAATAAATATGCAAGTATATAAACACACACAGTGCGGGACACACTGGGTTACATGTGTGTCCCATTACATTTGGTGTAAAAGTAACACAGCATTTCAGAAAAGGAACATCATACCAATAGTTAAATATGGTGGTGGTAGTGTGATGGTCTGGGGCTGTTTTGCTGCTTCAGGACTTGGAAGACTTGCTGTGGTAAATGGAACCATGAATTCTGCAGTCGACGAAGGGAGGGAGGCCTGAAATAGGCAAATGTGAGTCAGGTTGTTATATTTGTGTATTTATAATATTTATAATATTTATAATTGTGTATTTATAATCTTTTTTGCATTGATGTATGTGGTTATTGTGGGGTTTTGTTTGTTTTTTCTTGATTCTCTTTTCTAAAGCCCATCCAGGGACAAGAGTTGCAAATTAGCTAATAGCTATACACTCTATGTGCAACACATCAGATTGATTGTCATTGATTAATTGTCTATGTTTATTGCACTGTCCCTGTCAAATAAACTAATCTATCTACTAATAAATCCTTAAAGAGAATGTCTGGCCATCTGTTTGTGACCTCAAGCAGAAGCACACTTGGGTTCTGCAGCAGGACAATGACCCACAACACACCAGCAAGTCCACCTCTGAATGGCTTGATGTGATAAACAACAGTTAATTTATGTTTAAACAGGTAGGGACACTTTTTCACTCAGAGCCATGTAGGTTTGGATTTTTTTTTACCCTTAATAATAAACACCTTCATTTAAAAACTACATTTTGTGTTTACTTGTGTTATCTTTGTCTCATATTTAAATTTGTTTGACGATCTGAAACATTCAACTGTGACATACAAAAAATGAGAAATCAGGAAGGGGCAAACACTTTTTCACACCACTGTATATCCCCTAGGCCATAATATACCCCCAGGCCAATTCAGACCCCCCCTCCCCCCATGACATCAGCAGTGCTGAGGGATATACACAAGAATTACTGAATTAACTCCGCCAAGGAGGTGATGTAATCAGGGTGGTCTGTCTGTCTTTTGGCAGGATTACACAAAAATTACTGGATGGATTTTGGTGTAAATTTCACCAGAGGTCGCCCTTGGGCCACAGATGAACCAATTAAATTTTGGTGAAGATCTGAGAGTGCATACCTCCACCAAGGACCTTGTTTTTATTTATGCAGCACAATTAGACAAAAACTGCAGAATGGATTTGGATTAAATTTTCTCCAGCGGTGGTCCTTGGGCTAGAGAGGAACCCATAACATTTTGGTGATGATCCGAGAACGCATACCTCCGCCAAGGCTATGAGCTTCTCACAGTGTGTTAGCAAGAATCCTCCAAAACTACTGGATGGATTTGGATGACATTTTTACCAGAGGTGGTCCTTGGCCTAGTGCAGATTCCAAACTCTTTCCCAGTTTTTAAATTGTGTTGAAAGGGCAAGTAAAACCAGAATTATAATAAATGATTTCCGTATTTTTTTTCCGACTATTTTCGTCACGTTTGGTGTACATTTGGAGCAGCAAAAATCAGTAAAAATGGAAAGTGAAATGGAAAGTACAACCGAAAGTGCAGATTCTAAATGTTATGTTTGTTTGATAGACAATGTAAACACTGAGATATGGTTTCAATATTGTAGCACTGCCACTTAAAGTGCTTCATAAAGTGCAATGCATCAACATACCTATGTTGATGCATTGCACTTTATGAATAAAATTATAAATACATAAAAAATAGGCCTAATTATCATAAATAATAAAGTGTAATTGTAGTCAAGCGGAAGGGTGGTTAAGTCCAACCGGGGGTTAGAACCCACAACCTCCAGCTGCAGAGTCCAGCACTCTGCCTGTGTCACCAAGAAAGTCAACCCACTTGGTAAGCCAAGCAGGAATGCTTTTATTGACTCTGCTACATAATCTAGAAAACATCATTTGTCATTTGTGGCCCTATATATGTCTAAGTTCCACAGTATTGTTGCAGTTATTGATGTTGAGCTGAGCTGTCAAAACGATCCGGGGTGACGAAGCTGCCTGCCGGTGAAATTGAGCCTTCATCCTCTTCCTTTACGAACTGCAATTTTTCCTGAGGTCAGGGTCTTTTTTCCCGTTATTTTAAAGACATTAATGTCTAGTTATTTTTTGGTGCAGTATCTGAACTCTTTTGCATATTTATTTATTTATTTTTGCCGGTCAAGATTTGTAGGGACATTGTTATGTTCATGTATGGAGTTGGCATATGCTCATGATAAGAGACTGCGTGTAATGGACCAAGAAATTATATTTAGCTATTGATGAGAACAATTTATGTATCGGTAAACCTCTAAAGAAATAATTTAATGTGAAACTATTATTTTTGTCTTTTGAGTTGAATTATAACACAATCTTAACACCATATTTGTGCATTTGAAATCCTTTGTAACCCGTTTCTTTTGGAAATAGTCTCTAACAGTTGGTTGCTACAATATTATTGTAGGAAAATGTTTATGTGCATAAAAGTGGAATGGGCAGGTGTGTCATTTATTTAGATATACGTAATGCTGATAACATTTAGTTTAAATTACTGGTTTATTTGTCAGGGATAATGTACAAAAAAACCATTAAACACAGGGTAAAGATGCTCTGGACCAGGTTATAGCGTTCTCATTAATTTCCATCTGTAGTCCCTGGGGCAGGCAGGAAGATATAGAAAGAAAAACAGCACATATAGAAAGCAATTCAGGTCAGGTTTCAGAAACTGTTGACCCTGAAACAAGCAGGGAGTAAGTTTAAAAGGTAAAAAGATAAGAGAGACAGCACACATAAAAAGCAACTTAAGAGTACAATTTCATGATCCCGTTTAAGGGGGAGAGTCAAAGCTGGCAGGCTTGATTACTTAAAATCCATTTTTTTAGTCACTGTGGAAAAGTCTCTGTAATTTGTTCTGGTCTTCAAAGCAGTGGGGAGCTTGTTCCATTTCACTGTAGCTTTGTATAGACAAGGCTGATTGTCCAAAACCAGTTTTATGTAGGGGGATGCAACAATGCCACCTATAGGATGCCCTTGTTATTCTGGTATTTTGTTCAGAAGTCAGGTACTCAAAAGTCTTAAGGGGTGGGGGTGCAGAGCCATGGATAATTTTAAAGATCAACCGTATATTGACACAAATATAAACACACTGGGTGTGTTTATATTTATATATCTATATATTTATTCCATCTAGCTACATTGCTCCGCACTGTGTGTGTTTATATACTTGCATATTTATTCCACCTAGCTGCAATGCTCCGTACTGTGGGTGTTTATATATTTACATATTTATTCCATCTAGCTACAATGCTCTGCACTGTGTGTTCATATATTCATATATTTATTCCATCCAGCTACAATGCTCTGCACTGTGTGTCTGTGTGTGTGTGTGTGTATATATATTTTATAGTAATATGTACATATGTATATTAGCTGCTCTTGCTTGCTTGTTTTTTTTCTTGCCTTCTGATTGTTGCTCTGAGTGTTGCTATCCCTGTGCTGTTGCAATCCTGGAATTTCCCCGTTGTGGGACTAATAAAGGCTTATCTTATCTTATCTTATATTTGCAGACATGATCATATTTTCAAAGCTTCACATCTTGTGTTTGGCAAGTATACCACAATGGTGAAACTGTCATGTCTTTTTATCCAGAATTTTGATGGATTGTTTATACAGGGACTCCACGGTTTTCAGAGTCATACTATTGACTTGTGACCAGCAAGAGATCCAATAGGAGAAATGTGTCAAAATCATGGCATTCAGAAAGGTTTGATCCTTTTAGAGTGAGTTTCTAATGCAATGAAAGTTTGCAAGGTTATATTTCAGAATGTGGCTCATCAGTTTTATGTGCTTTTTAAAGTGCAGCATACATAGACTCTAATGTGACACCCAAATACGTAAACTGTTACATTTTCTATATTTGCTCCATTTACAGTTATAGTCGGATAGTGTGTATGATTTTGTTTGTTGGTAAAGCACATGGTAGCTGTTTTCCCTATGTTCAGAGTGACGCATGATTGATTGAGCCATTTTGGCACCTTGTCCATTGCTGTCATTAGCATGTCAGCCACTTGTTTGACATCCTTCTCATGTGTGTCATTTTCACATACTGATGGAAAATCATTAATATATAAAGTAAAGAGCAGTGGGCCTAGAACTGAACCTTGTGGTAATCCTATGATGCATACCTTTGATTGGGATACAGTATTGTTTATGCACACACACTGGAAGCGACCAGATAGATCAGATTTTAACCAGCTAAGGGTATTCATGGACAGTTTATACCCTGATAGTTTAGAAAGGAGGCTGAGTGATTGACCATATCAAACGCTTTACGCAAGTCTGAGAAGATGCCCCCAACCCGTCCAGACTTTATTTAATCGGTTCAATAAAGGCAGCGTGGTGGCGTAGTGGTTAGCAATGCGGCAGCACAGCAACTCACCCTTGGCCGGGGGATCCTGGGTTTGATCCCAGCCCCTGACCAACAGTGATCTGTGTGGAGTTTGCATGTTCTCCCCGTATCTGCGTGGGTTTACCCCAGGATTTCTCCGGTTTCCTCCCACATGCCAAAAACATGCAAGTTAGGTCAATTGGCATCAAACTGGGGATTCTAAATTGTCCTTAGGTATGACTGTGAGAGTTAATGGTTGTCTGTGTCTCTGTGTTGGCCCTGCGATGGACTGGCGATCTGTCCAGGGTGTATCCTGCCTCTCGCCCAAAGATGCTGGGATAGGCTCCAGCCCCCCTGCGACCCGCAAAGGATTAAGTGGAAGAAGATGGATGGATGGATGGATGGATGGATGGATGGATGGACGGTTCAATAAAGTAACAACATGCAGTCTCCGTTGAGTGGTTTGGCCTGAAACCAAACAGCTACTGGGCAGATTCGAGAAGTTGTACCAGTTGGTCTACTACTATCTTTTCAAAGGCTTTTGACAAGTCAGCAGGGTTTCCTCTGGTAACATTTCTCTGTGGCGGGCCGCCTTGCCAGAAATTTTACCACCACCCCAAGGCGATATGAATTTATTAAGAATAATATATGAAGCAATGACTTTCCGCAAGCGTGCACACGAACGTGCGTGGCCGTCATCCGTGCGGAGTTTAGAAGCGCCCCGCCCACACAAGTTTTCCAGTCAGTCAGCAGTGTCTCACTAAGCGTGACTGTACGATAGAAACATGAGTTTATTAAAGTACTTAAACACGGGGAAAAAAAAATCATAAGTATGTAAGCACTGGCATTTATCATGGTTTTAACCCGCTGGAAACGGGGGCAATAATGGAAGAGTCGCTTAGCTAAGACGTGGTTAGAATTCAGATGCAGCCAGCTTCATATGAAGGGAAAGACAATGGGGACTGATGAATTGTGAAGGATATATTTCACCAGCCACTGCAGTATTATGTTCTGTAGGAATTGCAGGAATGAAGAGACTGGCAATTTCTCTCTTTTCTCGCACGAGCAGGTGTGCCATTTTTATTCTCCAGCGGCAGTGACAAAAAACAACACCTAAAAATGCTAGCTCTAAACTGAGGTCCTTCAGTGACTGCCTAGAAAGGTGCCTGATGACAAAGCCTGAGCACACAACTATAACTGCCTAAAGAGATCGTTCTGTACATGAACACATATTGTGGTGATTTATGTCTTTAGAGTCCACTACAGTTCCCTATTATGAACCTGGCAGGTTAAGATGACCGAAATTCACCAAGTCAATAACTTTAATCCGTCAGCAGCCTTCAGACAAACTAAACGTGTCAACATTTGATTTCAAAATAAGGGGGGTCTTTCCTGCTGTCTGGGTGGTGAGGATTTCTAAAAAAAAACAAAAACAAACAAACAAACAAACAAACACAAAACTATAATAAATATAAAGAAATACTATAACAGAAATAATGGCATCCTTGGTCATTTAAGTTAAAAACGTATTTAATGAAATAAATTATAAATATTTTTTTCTTTGTAATCAGAGTTAAATTATTGTTCTGTTCTGACTGCAAAATTATGGTCAAAAATGTAAATTATTATAAGGAAAAAGTAAAAAAAATTACTACAGTCTGTTTCAAATTTATCTAAAAAAACAATTTTATTTTAAAAAACAGACAAAAATTAGACATAAAATAATCCACAAATTTATAATTAAGTTTCAAATGTACAAAAAAAGTCAATTTTACAAGAGGAAATTACAAATTTGAGGAACATGGTTTCAATCAAGACGAACAAGAGCTTTTTCTGCTAGTGGCAGAGGAAGAAAACAGATGGGCAAAAAGAAGAACATATCTTCACCCAGTATTGGCAGTCCTCCCTGGACTCAACCTGCTGCTCTTCTGTGTGTGGCTAGCTTAGCCTCCATGGAGTCAACCTTCTGCTGCCCGGAGTGTGTCTAACTGGGCCTACCCAGAGTTAACCTGCAACTTCTCAACCTAGCCTACCTGGAGTAGCCTACCTGGAGTCCAAATGCTACTGTTGCTCTGAGTGTGTCAAGGTAAGTGTAGTGATACAGAATGGTCATTGAATGTATCATGCGCGCATGCGCATGAGTTGAGTTTCTACAAATAAATGAAGTGAACCTCCGCTCCGCTCTCGAGGTCCCTTTATTATATATTTCGTTAAGTACACAGTACAATACATGGTGTCAGAAGTCGGCGACCCGTCTCTAATATGAAGACAGAAGCTTTAAAAAGCATGTAAGCAAAGTTTCCTTCCAGTTGGGCTGTACGCGACGAAAAGAAGTTTTCAAGTTCACGAGCAGAACTAGCGATCATTCCAAGCAAGCCACAACGTGACGAAGACGGCAGAAGGTAATGGATACGTTACTTTCGATAAGTCCGCCCGAGGCATTTGACTTCAGGGACGTCGCTAGTTGGCCAAATTGGATCAGACATTTTGAAAGATTCAGCATGGCTGCCGGACTCGACCGGAAGAGTCAAGAGTATCAAGTGAACTCGCTAATATACACTATGGGAGACTCGGCAGATGATGTGCTTAACACTTTAGCACTGGCTGAAGTGGACAAGAAAGACTACGAGAAAGTAAGAGACGCTTTTGAAAAACATTTCATCTGTGAACATAACGTGATATACGAGAGGGCCAAGTTTAACAAACGCTGCCAGGAGCCTGGTGAATCAGCCGAGGCGTTCATCACAGCCGTCCACAAGCTAGCTGAGTATTGTCAGTATGGAATCCTCAAAGAGGAGATGATAAGAGATCGCTTAGTCGTGGGTATTAAAGACCACACGCTTTCAGAGAAGTTACAACTCAACTCAAAGCTAACTCTAATGAAAGCAATGACGAAAATTCGCCAAAACGAGGAAATTAAAAAGCAACAAACCACACTGAGACAGACTAGCACGGATGGTGTTGAAGGAGCTAATATGGATGCAGTTAGGTTCAAGCAAAAACAAAAATCGGGTCAACAAGGAAACAAAACAAATCACAGACCAGGTCAGACAAATGCAAAAGACAGATGTGGCAGGTGTGGAAAAGCACATGCAAATTCATTTAAAGAATGTCCTGCTCGCAATGCAGACTGCAAGAAATGTCAGAAAAAGGGGCATTTTGCTGCTTTGTGTAAAACAAAAATGAGAGTGGAGGAACTTCAGCAGAAGGACAGGAATGAAAGTTTGGAGACTTTGTTTTTGGGCACAATGACTACGGCACCTCCACCTAATTCTGCGTGGAAGAAGTCGATTGGAGTAAATGGCCAGCAGGTAGTGTTCAAGCTCGACACCGGCGCTGCAGTGACAGCCATCCCAAAACACATGTACTCTGAAAAGCTGCACGGGAAACTTTCACCTCCAAGCAAAAAACTGTGGACCAAGCAATGTTCCTATCGCAGTACAGGGATGCTGTACCGCCGACATGAGCTACAAGGGCTCTGTTGTGAAGCAGCAGGTGTATGTTGTCCCAGGGTTAGCTACTCCACTACTTGGCTTGCCAGCCATACAAGACCTCAGCTTGCTTAGTCAAGTAGATGCCATTGCAACAGAGAATGCTTATGTGAAGCAATATCCCAGAGTGTTTACTGGTTTAGGGAAGCTAGAGGGTGAATATAGGATTAAATTGAAAGAGAATGCCACTCCATTTGCCCTAGCGGTGCCACGCCGCTTGCCTCTGCCATTAAGAGGGAAAGTTCAAGAGGAGCTGAATAGGATGGAGGCAATGGGAGTTATTTCACCCATCGAAGATGCAACTGAGTGGTGCTCCAGAATGGTCGTAGTACCAAAGCCAAACGGAAAAATCCGTATATGTGTCGACCTCACCCACCTAAACGACAACGTGTGCAGAGAAAGACACATCCTCCCTGCAGTCGATGAGACGCTCGCTAAACTAGCTGGAGCTAGAATTTTTTCAAAGCTAGATGTCACTGCAGGTTTTTGGCAAATCCCTTTGCATAAGGAATCGTCCCCACTCACCACCTTCATCACGCCATTCGGACATTTTTGTTTCAACCGACTTCCTTTTGGAATATCCTCAGCACCAGAGCATTTCCAGAAGTGCTTGACACAAATGCTGGATGGCCTGAAAGGAACGGTCTGTCATGCAGATGACATCTTGGTGTTTGGAGCCACACCACAGGAACATGATGAAAGGCTGCATCGAGTGCTGCAACGCCTACAGCAGCGAGGCCTCACCCTGAACGACAAGTGCAAGTTTGCAGTGACTGAGGTGAAATTCCTTGGGCATATCGTCAGCGGAGAGGGAATACGGCCAGATCCCGACAAGATCAGGGCCATTGCAGCCATGCCACCACCCAAGGACGTGGCAGACGTCAAAAGATTCATGGGGATGGTGAATTACTTGGGAAAGTTTTCCCCAAACATTGCAGAGATCACAGGACCGATCAGAGACCTTCTGAAAGCTGATAACATGTGGACATGAGGGCCAGCTCAACAGACAGCCTTCGCAAAAGTGAAAGAAGAGCTCAGCTCATCGGCTGTACTTGCCCCATAATGCACTGACAGGCCGACTAGGGTGTCAGCAGATGCATCCTCCTACGGACTGGGGGGTGTTTTGTCACAACTTCAACCTTCAGGAGAGTGGAGGCCAGTGGCCTTTATTTCCCGCAGTATGACAGAAACTGAGCGTAGATACGCCCAAATTGAAAAAGAGGCCCTAGCCATCACGTGGGCGTGTGAACGGTTCCAAACTTATCTCCTGGGTCTGCACTTTGAGGTTAGAACAGACCACAAACCCTTGATAAGTCTCCTCAGCTCAAGAGCACTTGATGACGTTCCCCCTCGTGTGTTGCGATTCAGATTGAGACTCCTGCGGTTCACATACACCATTGTGCATGTTCCGGGAAAAAATCTCATAGCAGCAGATGCTCTTTCAAGAGCTCCCCTTCAAGGTGCAACAACAGAGGAGGATCTCGTGCTCCAGAGTGACGTGACAGCTCACATCAACGAAGTCATTCAGCAACTGCCTGCATCGCAAGAGAAACTGATGCAGATTAGGCGAGCTCAGGAAGAGGATCCAGTGTGTGCGCAGCTGTCTTCTCTGATCCGCACAGGTTGGGACAGATTGAGTTCAGTTCCGCAGCTCAAGTCCTATTGGCAGTACCGAAATGACTTGTTGATGGCTGATGGTCTCCTGATGAAAGGGAAAAGAATAGTGATTCCAGCAAGTATGCAACCAAACATTTTGGAAACGCTTCATCAGGGCCACCAGGGAATGGTGAAGTGTATGGCGAGGGCTCATGAAGCAGTATGGTGGCCAGGTCTGACACGTCAGATAAAAGAAAAGGTACGCCAGTGTGAAGTTTGTGCTAAGGAACGTCACAATGCACCAGAACCTCTCCTGACCACACCCTTGCCATCACGCCCATGGCAAAAGCTAGCCGCCGACCTGTTTGAATGGAAGAAAGGTCATTACTTGGTGGTCATTGACTACTACTCCCGATTCATTGAGGTTGCTAACGTCACAAGCACTCTAGCGTCAGCTGTGATTCTTAAAATGAAAGCCATCTTCAGCCGTCATGGAGTGCCTGACACACTCATCACTGACAACGGCCCACAGTTTGCAGCAGCAGAGTTTACAGAGTTTGCTGCAGATTACAAATTCCAGCATCTCACCAGTAGCCCCCGTTACCCCCAAAGCAACGGAGAAGCAGAACGTGCTGTTAGAACCGTGAAGGCCCTGTTGCAGAAGAATGAGGACCCTCACAAAGCGCTGATGGCATACAGAGCGACCCCTCTCGCTCATGGGGCATCCCCCGCGCAGCTCCTAATGGGGCGTAACATACAGACACCTCTCCCAGTGTGTCCAAGCACCCTCACACCAGCTTGGCCGGACTTGAGAGCTTTTGAGTTGAAAGACGAAGAGCTTAAAAGAAAACATGTAATTGCCAAGCTCGACAACCGCACGGCTCGGCATGTGCAGAGCCTTTTGGAGAAGCCACCGGCCGACAACAAATACGGCGGGTTGAAGGCTGCGCTCATCCAGTGCTTCACTCTCTCAGTCCAGGAGAGAGCGGAGAGGGTCCTGGCCCTGAACGACTTGGGAGATGGCACACCCGTTGACCTGATGGAGGACATGCTGAGGTTGAGGGGCTCAGACGGCGACGACTTCCTCTTCACCCACATTTTCCTGAGAACCCTACCGTCGGCCACGAGAGCGACCCTGGCCAGTTCGCCGTTGTTGGCCCAGCGGGACTTCCGCGCGCTGGCCCAGGAGGTGCACCAGATTCTCAACGCCAGCAAACAGCGCGCGGCCACCGCGGCAGCGATGGAGTGCGGAGCGACGGCTGGAGATGGCTAGGGGCCAGAGACGGCGGTAGCAGACCCACCAACGACGGTGGCGGCGGGGGCCAAGGATCGCCGAGGAGACACCCTCTGTTTCTACCATCGACACTTTGCAGAGAAGGCACGCAAATGTATACCACCGTGCCACTTCAAGCGCTCGGGAAACGCAGAGACCGGGGGTCGGTAGCAGCTGCGGCCCTCGGGGAGGAGAACAAGCTGCTCTACTTGAAGGATGCGCGCTCGGGGAGGCATTTCCTCGTGGACACAGGCTCCCAGTTGAGTTTCATCACACCTTCCTCCGCTGACCGGCTGGCGCCTTCCAGTGGTCCTGGGGTGTCAGCAGCGAACGGCTCGGCGATTAAGACCTTTGGTGAGAGGACTCTGCTTCTGTCCCTACACAGCCGTACATTTGAGTGGACTTTTGTCATAGCTGCAGTGAATTTCAATATGTTAGGGGCTGATTTTCTGTGCTCACATGGTTTGTTGGTTGATCTTGCTAACAGGCGCCTGGTTAATGCACTCTCTTTTTATTCTATTCCCTGTACAGCTCGAGTGGCCCCGCCAACAGCACAAGCCAACGTCACAACTGCAAGTGGTAAGTTCCACACACTGCTCACTCAGTTCCCAGCACTCACGGTCCCAACATTTTCGGCGGCCGTGGCTAAACACAGAGTGGAACATTTTATTACTACCACCGGACCGCTCTTTTTTGAAAAAGCCTGGCGCTTGGATTCAGCTAAACTGACCATAGCGCGCGAGGAGTTCGCCAACCTGGAAAAGTTGGGCATCATCAGGCGTTTGAAAAGCCCATGGGCTTCACCGCTTCACATGGTCCTCAAAGCTGATGGCTCGTGGCGACCTTGCGGAGATTTCCACAGGTTGAACAACGCTACAGCGCATGACCGCTACCCAATCTTGCATATCCAAGATTTTTCAGTTCATTTGGCGGGGGCGCGCGTTTTTTCTAAGATAGACTTGGTCCGCGGGTACCACCAGGTCCCAGTTCCCGCTGAGGACATACCCAAAAAAGCAGTAATACCTCCGTTCGGTCTATTCGAGTTTTTGCGCATGCCGTTTGGGCTTAAAGGCACGGCGCAGACGTTCCAACGCATGATGGACGTGGTTTTGCGCGATCTCCCCTTCGTCTTCGTCTACCTGGACGACATTTTGGTAGCCAGTGCGTCCGAAGACGAGCACGAAAACCACCTCACAGCAGTTTTTCGGAGGTTGGGAGAGCACGGGTTAATAATCAACCCAGTGAAGTGTCAGTTCGGGGTGACGCAGATTGATTTTTTGGGGCATCACGTCTCTCCAGAAGGAGCAGTTCCTCTGCCTGACAAAGTGCGCGCAGTAACAAATTTTCCCCAGCCACAAACGCTCAAAGCGTTACAGGAGTTTTTGGGAATGGTGATTTTTTATAACCGTTTCCTCCCCCGCGCAGCACAGCTCATGCAACCATTGTATGCCGCACTAAAAAAACAAAAACCCACAAATAAAATTGAATGGTCTCCGGAGCGAGATCGAACATTCTCGGAAGTCAAAACAGCCCTGGCAAACGCTGCGTTGTTAGCACATCCAGACCCAACGGCTCGCATAGCGCTCACTACTGACGCGTCAGATGTGGCCATAGGGGCGGTCGTGGAGCAGTATGTAGCCGGGGCTTGGCAACTGCTCGCCTTTTTTAGCAGGACCTTGCGCGATAGTGAACGAAAATACAGCGCATTTGACAGGGAGTTGTTAGCTCTCCACTTGGCCATTCGCCACTTCCAGTTCTGGCTGGAGGGACGCAGTTTCACCGTGTTCGTTGACCACAAGCCACTGACTTTCGCGATGGCCACGGTTTCAGAACCATGGTCAGGCCGGCAGCAGAGACAACTGGCCGCGATCTCAGAGTCTACTATCGATATCCAGCATGTGGCGGGTAAACTTAATGTAGTGGCAGACTGCCTCTCGCGCGCCGTGGTGGCTCCAGTCCACGTAGGGGTAGATTTTGCAGCCATGGCCGCGGATCAGGTTAGCGACGCGGAAGTGCGCACGGCCCCAGTGCCCGTAGGGATAGATTATGCAGCCATGGCTGTGGATCAGGCTGTGGATCAGGGCAGCACGGTGGCACAGTGGTTAGCACAGTGGCAGCACAGCAAGAAGGTCATGGGATCGATTCCACCCTTGACCATCGTGGATTTGATCCCACCCCCAGACCATCGGTGACCCTTCTGTGTGGAGTTTGCATGTTCTCCCCGTGTCTGCGTGGGTTTACTCCGGGTACTCCGGTTTCCTCCCACAGGCCAAAGACATGCAGGTGAGGTTAATTGGCATCAAACTGGGGATTCTAAATTGTCCTTAGGTATGACTGTGAGAGTGAATGGTTGTCTGTCTCTCTGTGTTGGCCCTGCGACGGACTGGTGATCTGTCCAGGGTGTACCCTGCCTCTCGCCCAAAGATGCTGGGATAGGCTCCAGCCCCCCCGCGACCCGTAAAGGATTAAGCGGTAGAAGATGGATGGATGGATGGATGGCTGTGGATCAGGTTAGCGATGCGGACGTGCGCGCGCTCCAGTCTGGACCAACAGGGTTAAGGCTGGAGAACAGGGTGCTGCAAGACGGTATGCCCCCTCAATCTGCAATGTCTCCACTGGGCGACCGCGTTCAGTGGTACCGGCCGCGTGGCGCCACCGCGTTTTTGACTCGATTCATTCTCTGGCTCACCCGGGAGTGCGCGCGTCGGTCAAAATGGTGGGAGAGAAATTTGTATGGCCGAGCCTGCGCAAACAAGTTAGGCAGTGGGCAGCAGCCTGCACGGCCTGTCAACGAGCCAAGGTACACAGACACACGAGAGCTCCTTTGGAGCCGTTTCACATTCCGGCTAAGAGGTTCGATCATGTTCACGTGGACCTCGTAGGCCCTCTCCCGCTGTCACAGGGTTGCACACACCTTCTGACAATGGTAGACCGCACCACGCGCTGGCCGGAAGTGGTCCCACTGGTGTCAACCACAGCCGAGGAGGTGGCGCGCGTGTTTTTAACAGCATGGGATAGCACGCTTTGGAGTCCCGTCGGACATTACATCCGACAGAGGCCCTCAGTTTGTTTCAGAACTTTGGTCAGCAATGGCCCGCAGCCTGGGGGTAACGATCCACCGCACAACCGCGTACAATCCGCAGGCTAACGGGTTATGCGAACGTTTTCACAGGTTGTTAAAAGCGGCCCTCAGAGCGTCGCTTACGGATGCAAATTGGGTGGACAGGCTACCGTGGGTTTTATTGGGGTTGCGTTCTGCACCTAAAGAGGATTTAGAAGCCTCCCCGGCGGAGCTAGTTTTTGCGCAGCCACTTCGGCTACCCGGGGAGTTTCTCCCAGATAATCCTGCGCCAGAAAGTTCCCCGGCTCAGCGGTTGCAGCGTGGCACGGAATCAGGCACGCTGCCTGGCCCCGTTCACCACAGTTTCCCGCGCGTTTTTATACCTAAGGCTTTAAAAAACGCAGAGTTTGTTTTTGTCAGACACGATGCCCATCGCCCGCTGCTACGACCACCTTATGATGGACCATTTAGAGTGCTGGAAACAGGGGATAAGCATTTTTTGCTAGATTTGGGGGGCAGGAAGGAGAAGATTGGCATTAACACGCTCAAACCCGCCTTTGTGGTGGCGGACGACGATGTGCTGTTGGCTAGGGCTCCTCGGCACGGCAGACCCCCTAAGGGACATTCCCCAGAACACCCACAGGGATTGACTAACAATTCTCACACTCAGACAGCAGCCCCCCAGCAGGAGGGCGGCACGGAAGTGTTGAAGCCTGCTTACAGCAGATACGGGAGGAGACTGAGGCCCAAGCAGCACGTGGGCTGATGTGTAATGATTTTATCATGACAGGCTGACTGTTATTCCATTGTTACATCTTAGACGTTTGGGGGGGGGGGTCATGTGGGACACATATGTGGATTTCATATGCACAAATGTATATCATCTTATGCTTCATATGTATATCACTGTATGCTTCACGTCTCAGATGAACAAAGGACTGAGCCTCCTTGGAGATAACAGGAGGATGTGAAATGTGGTCTTTGGTATGCAAAGAGATGGCCGTGGGGGATTTCCTGGCTGCCAGTGACTTTGGGTGGAGGTGATAAGATCTGAAAGGGATGCATTGTTACTTGGGATTAAATGCAATGTGACTGGAGCTTTGAAGCTCCTGGGGTATAAAAAGGGATGAATGTCTGAGTTTCTTCCTCTTTCCGTTATGCTGATGTTGGAGAATGTGAATAAACCTGACTCGTGAGATAAACTCTACCTCATCCTTTTCACATTTTCCACAGGATATAGACTCATGCTGTACATAGAATTCATGAACCCTGTAATTACATTTTGTTGAAATGGATTTAGAAAATCAATATTGAAATCTCCACAAATTACAACCATTTTCTTACAAGTAATATTATTGTACAGCTCAACTAATTTATCTCTGAATGTCTAAATGCAAGTTCCCAGCATTCTATATATACAACTTATAATTAGATTTTTTGTTTTATCTTGGTCAATCTCAACAGTAACACATTCCAGAATCCCTGGTAGTGCAAAGGACATTCCATTTACAAGTTTACACTTAGTTTTTCTTTTTTTTTTTTTACACCTAGTTTACCATCTAGTTGCACTTGACTTTTGAATTGCTTTTCAGTGTAATATTCACAATGATTATGAATATTATTGAAAAAGCGGTTATCAGGATCAATATCATTCTCCATCTCTTGTAGTTTATGTTCAGCATAATGGCATATTTTCAGAGTTTGAATTTCCTCACTCTGTGTCAAATGACTTCCTCCAACTGGGGATAATTGATGTCTACTCAAGTCAGTCATAAGTTTTTTTGTTTAGTTTTTTTTTTTAAGTATATTGACATGGTATGCCACTGTGACAGAGATCATCCTGCGCAGTTCGCCCCACACGGGACACGAACCCGCGACCTCTCAGTCAACTACACACAGTTCGAGCATGGGAGACACAGCACGATCGCGCTGAGCTAAAGGTCCGACCGATAGCTCAGCGCTACCGATACTGTATGAGGCTTTGGGAGGGAGGTTTACTAACGTTCTACGCCGAACAGTACTAGTTGGCATCCGTTACACCACAAAAGAACTATTCTTGCCGTGTGTGTGGATATGGATTATTATAATCTCTTAATTTTCTTAATCAGTGTTCATCTATATTTACAATGCCACCCAAAAGGAATGTAACATATGATGAGGATGAGGGATTTAAAAAAAATCACTTGACTATCTCTCAGAAGAAGTAACTGTGGTGAAAAAACAACAAAAACAGATAACTGATTTGGTGGAAGAGGTCAAAGCCTTGAGGCTGAAAAAGGAGAAAGACAAAAAGATTGCTTTACTGGAAAATAAGGTGGACAACCTGGAACAGTACACTCGAATGAATGACATTATTGTTTCAGGATTAGAAACACAGCCCAGATCCTATGCCCAAGCTGTGGCAATAATGGATGATACAGACCTTCATGAACTGGACGCCAGATCGGTGGAAGAACAGGTGACATCCTTCCTCCATTCTAAAGGCATAGAGATGGACAATAACAACATAGAGGCTTGTCATCCTCTTCCTAAAAGAAGGAAGGGTGAAAAATCGGCAATAATCATCCGTCTTACAAACAGAAAGTATAAAATGGATCTGCTGAAACAGGGAAGGAAGCTGAAGGGGACAGAAGTTTATCTGAATGAACACCTGACCAAGAGAAATGGAGACATCACCAAAAAGGTGCGTTTCTTGCAGGAAAAAAAAGAAAATTTAATCGACATGGACTTTCAACTGCAACGTCTTTATAAAACTGAATGGAACACCAGAGGAGTCCAAAGTGCTGGTAATCAGAAATATGGAGGAGCTGGATAAATATATGTAAGGAAGTAAATCACAGTGAGGACAAATGTTTACTTTAAAAAAAACAAAACAAAAAACTTATGACTGACTTTAGTAGAAATCAATCATCCCCAGTTGGAGGAAGTCATCTGACACAGAGTGAGGAAATTCAAACTCTGAATATATGCCATTATGCTGAACATAAACCACAAGAGATGGAGAATATCGATCCTAACCACTTCTTCAACAATATTCATAATCACTGTGAATATTATACTGAAAAGCAATTCAAAAGTCAAGTGCAATTAGATGGTATCTGTGGGGAGACTTGAATAACGAAACCGAATTGCCTTTAATTTCAGTTTATTTCAAGTAACCATTCCACTGTCTGCTCTCATTCTTGAGCAGCGAACAAAGAGAGTGAACACACCAAAGTTCTCTCATTTAAACATTCTCACATCAAACCATTTCCCTCGCGGGGGAAATCACACATCTATATCAAAATCTCTTTATTCACATTCATTAGCCTTTTATTTACATAACTCCCCCTTCTCTCCTCTCGAGCCTCAGCGGTCAGGAAGTCTTCTGTCCCCTGTCCTCCGCAGGGGGTCCAGGCTCTGTGGCTCCGCACCGCAGGGGGCTGGCTCTCCTTCATCGTGAGGTTAAATCACATATGCAGTGTCCAACATATACATGTCTCACAACACAGCCATATAACCCCCCCCCCCAAACGATGAAGAACAGACTAATTCCTAAAATTTAATAGCACCTTACTCACTACTGAATAATCAACACCAACATTCAGTCTGTGCGCCGCTTGGGCTTCAGCCGTCTGCCAAATCTGCTGTGAGTTGGCCCCGCCTTGCCTGCGGCGCTTTTCTGCTTCGGCTCTGTTGACTGAGGAAGAGAGTGATTAATTGCCCCCTGCGGGGGCCTGCCTCGTCGAGGCGCCACTGCGACCGGTACAGACACGTCCTTCATGACAAAAGCAGGTTTTAGTCTGTCAATACTGACTGTCTCTTTTCTGTCTCCAAAATCTAGCACAAATTGCTTATCACCTGCCTCCAGCACTCGAAATGGCCCTTCGTAAGGTGGTTTGAGCGTTGCTTTTAGGGCTTCGCGCCTGACAAAAACGAAGTCGGCATTTTTCAAAGCCTTGGGGATGAAAACTCGTGGAAAAGCGTGATGAACCGGACCCGGGAGCGTGTCTGCCCCCGTGCCGACTAACGGTCCCAGAGCCGAGAGAGGTGGGGGCTCTGGGTGCTCTGGTAAAAACTCGCCCGGCAGCCTCAGAGTTTGTGCGAATACCAGCTCCGCTGGGGAGGCGTCTAAGTCCTCTTTAGGCGCAGAACGCAACCCTAATAAAACCCATGGCAGTTTATTTACCCAATCTGCATCCGTGAGCGACGCTCTGAGTGCTGCCTTCAAAGACCTATGAAAACGCTCGCATAAACCATTAGCCTGAGGGTGGTAAGCTGCAGTGCGGTGAATTTTGGCTCCTAAGCCGTTGGCCATCGCTGACCACAGCTCAGAGATGAATTGCGGTCCTCTATCGGACGTAATGTCCGACGGAACCCCGAAGCGCGCCACCCAAGCCGTTAAAAAAACGCGAGCCACCTCCGCGGCCGTGGTCGTCGCAAGTGGGACCACTTCCGGCCAACGTGTGGTGCGGTCCACCATTGTCAAAAGATACGTGAACCCCTGTGATGCCGGTAGGGGGCCCACAAGGTCGACGTGCACATGGTCGAACCTTCTGGCCGGAATGCGGAACGGTTCTAACGGGGCTCTTGTGTGCCTGTGAATTTTGGCCCGTTGACAGGAAATGCAGGTTTTTGCCCATTCCTTCACGTGCTTGCGCAGGCACGGCCAAACAAACTTTTCCGCCACTAGTTTCACCGACGCGCGCACCCCCGGGTGCGCCAGTGAGTGGACCGAGTCAAAAACACGGCGGCGCCACGTGGCCGGAACCACCGGACGCGGGCGCCCCGTCGACATGTCGCAGATCAGGGGGGGCATACCAGTTTATAAACACTTGCTCTCCAGCCTCAACCCTGTTGGTCCAGACTGGAGCGCGCGCACGTCTGTGTCCGCCCCCTGGTCCGCTGCCATGGCTGCGTAATCTATACCCACGTGCACCGGGGCTGCGCGCGCCACCGTGCCGCTCTCCTGCGGCGCGGTCACGGTGGCCCGTTCTGCCTCTGCGCGTGTTGGGGTCGTGAACGCGCGCGAGAGACAATCCGCTACTACATTGAATTTGCCCGCGACGTGCCTAATGTCAGTGGTAAATTCCGAGATTGCGGCCAGCTGCCTCTGCTGCCTGTCGGACCACGGATCTCGGTCCATCCAGACTAAAACCTCCCGTCACATGAACAGCTTCTTCCCCTCTGCCATTAGACTGCTGAACACTAAGTGACTCTCGTGCACCATGTACAGCAGCTCAACCAGACTCATGTCAATCATCACTGTTTTCTTCCTGCATTACCGACTGCACTATATAGTTCTCCACAGTATCTGCTGCTGGCTAATATATATTTTAACTGTTGACCAGTATCACTTAATCTTATCCTACACTTTATTACATGTATAGTTTATTTCTCTTATCTTATCATGTTTAATGTTGCAGCATTGTACCGAGACAAATTCCTAGTTTGTGTACTACATGAACAATGGCAATAAACCTGATTCTGATTCTGATTCTGATTCTGATTCTGAAATTTTGGCCATGGCGTATGTGAGCGGCTTGTGGTCCACATAAGCGGTGAAGCACCGTCCTTCCAGCCAGAACTGGAAATGACGAATAGCCAAATGCAGCGCCAACAGTTCTCTGTCGAACGCGCTGTATTTTCGTTCAGCCGCACTTAAAGATTTGCTAAAGAAAGCCAAAGGCTGCCAAACTCCGGCTACCTGTTGCTCAATAACGGCCCCTATGGCTAAATGTGAAGCGTCTGTCGTCAGCGCGATACGTGCTGCAGGGTCTGGGTGGGCCAGGAGCGCAGCGTCAGCCAAGGCTTTTTTAACCTCTGTGAACGCGCGCTCCCGCTCCGGGGACCATTCGACCGCCTGGGTCGGTTTTTGTTTTTTGACCGCGGCATATAACGGTTGCATGATTTGAGCTGCGTGGGGCAGGAATCGGTTATAAAAATTCACCATCCCCAAGAATTCCTGTAGTGATTTGACCGTTTGTGGACGGGGAAAATCCGCTACCGCGCATACTTTCTCTGGTAACGGAACCACTCCCTCTGGGGAGACGTGGTGACCCAAAAAATCGATCCGCTCGACGCCGAACTGGCACTTGGCTGGGTTAACTATTAAGCCGTGCTCTCCCAGCCTCCTAAAAACTGCTGTGAGGTGCGTTTCGTGTTCGTCCTCTGAAGTACTCGCGACCAAAATGTCGTTGAGGTACACAAACACGAAAGGGAGATCGCGTAACACGGCATCCATCATCCGCTGAAATGTTTGCGCCGCCCCTTTGAGACCAAACGGCATGCGTAAAAATTCGAAAAGTCCGAACGGGGTTATTACCGCTGTTTTAGGAATGTCCTCCGGTTGGACTGGGACTTGGTGATAGCCGCAGATCAGAAGGTTGCGTGTTCAAATCACGTCGGGGTCACCAATGTGGGGAGACTTGAATAACGAAACCGAATTGCCTTTAATTTCAGTTTATTTCAAGTAACCATTCCACTGTCTGCTCTCATTCCTGAGCAGCGAACAAAGAGGATGAACACACCAAAGTTCTCCCTTTTAAACATTCTCACATCAAACCATTTCCCTCGCGGGGGAAATCACACATCTATATCAAAATCTCTTTATTCACATTCATTAACCTTTTATTTACATAACTCCCCCTTCTCTCCTCTCGAGCCTCAGCGGTCAGGAAGTCTTCTGTCCCCTGTCCTCCGCAGGGGGTCCAGGCTCTGTGGCTCCGCACCGCAGGGGGCTGGCTCTCCTTCATCGTGAGGTTAAATCACATATGCAGTGTCCAACATATACATGTCTCACAACACAGCCATAGTATCGATAATACACTTCAACAGCAGAAGTTTTAACAAAAACTTTCCACAGATTCAGGACTATTTAAAACAGCTAGATAGAAAATTTACAGCTATCACCGTCTCTGAAACTTGGCTCAATGAAGAGCAGGCTTCTCTGATGACAACACAGGAATATCAGATGTTTTATATTAATAAACCTCAAAAAAAGGGTGGTGGTGTTGTACTGTGAATTGATGACATGTATAGGTGTAAACTTGTAAATGGAATGTCCTCTGCACTACCAGGGATTGTAGAATGTGTTACTGTTGAGATTGACCAAGATAAAACAAAAAATCTAATTATAAGTTGTATATCCATTCAGTAACCAGCAGGCTGCAGACAGAACACCCAGATGCTCTTCTCCTCATCTCAGGCGATTTCAACCATATTTCACTGTCTCTCATTCTACCCACGTTCACCCAGTATGTCACATGCCACACTAGAGACAATAAAACACTGGACTTATTCTACGCAAACACTAAGGAGGCGTACACCTCATCACAACTCCCCCCACTCGGGAGATCGGATCACAACTTGGTTCATCTCTGGCCGGTGTACAAACCCCTAGTGCACAGACAACCTCCGGCCATGCGCACAGTGATGTTATGGCCTGAGGAGACAATGGACACTCTAAAGGGCTGTTTTGAAGCCACCGCCTGGAAGCAGCTCTGCGATCCACATGGTGAGGACATCGATGGCCTCACTCACACCTTCACGGACTACCTCAGCTTCTCTGTGGACAAATCCGTTCCCACCAAGACCATACGGTGTTGCTCAAACAACAAACCCTGGATCAACCCTGAGATAAAAACACTTCTGAGAGAGAAGAAGAGGATCTTCAGGTCGGGGAGTAGGGAGATACTGAAGTCCGTACAGAGG
The DNA here is from genome assembly GCA_020510985.1 of Pholidichthys leucotaenia. Classification (NCBI taxonomy): domain Eukaryota; kingdom Metazoa; phylum Chordata; class Actinopteri; order Cichliformes; family Pholidichthyidae; genus Pholidichthys; species Pholidichthys leucotaenia. The sequence goes on along the minus strand of CM035845.1, from coordinate 252,357 downwards.
GAGCTGAGGAGAAAGATCAGAGAAGGCAAGGACAGCTTCAGGAAGAAGATGGAGGACAAGCTGCAACAGAGCGACATCAGCGGGGTCTGGAGAAACCTCAAAACCATCTCTGGGCTCCAGAATACCTCCCCCCAGGCCACGGGGGGCAGGGAGTGGGCGAACAACCTGAATCTGTTTTTCAATAGGTTTGACCAACCGCCCTCCCCCCTGTCTGCACAACAACCACTGCTGCCTCTAAAGAAATCAAGTCCTGCTGCCCACTCCCCACTCCACCAACACCCCCCCACTCCCAACACACAGCCCCCCATCCTGACCCTGACCAGGACCCAGGTAAGGACGGAGCTGAGGAAGATCAAGGCGAGGAAGGCGTCGGGACCGGACGGCATCAGCGCAAAGCTCCTCAAGTCCTGTGCAGACCAGCTGTGTGGGATTGTGACGTATATCTTCAACCTGAGCTTGAAACTGGGGAGGGTACCACAGCTGTGGAAAACATCTTGTGTGGTACCTGTACCAAAAACTTCCCACCCCAAAGACCTGAACAGCTACAGACCGGTGGCCTTGACGTCCCACTTGATGAAGACCCTGGAGAGACTGCTCCTTGCTCACCTCCGCCCCCTGGTGGAACCAGCGATGGATCCACTCTAGTTCGCCTACCAGCATGGCATTGGGGTGGAGGATGTGGTGATCTTCCTCCTTCACTGTTCTCTGTCCCACCTGGAGAAGCCCGGGAATGTGGTGAGGATCATGTTCTTTGACTTCTCCAGTGCTTTCAACACCATCCAACCGATGATCCTGAAGGACAAGCTGCTGCGCGCAGGGGTGGACCAGCACCTGTCATCATGGATCCTGGACTACCTCATGAACCGGCCTCAGTTTGTGAGAACCCGGGACTGTGTGTCCGACACGATCATCAGTAGCACGGGGGCCCCCCAGGGAACGGTGCTGGTTCCCTTCCTGTTCACTCTTTATACTGCGGACTTCTCACACAACACAACACACTGCCATCTACAGAAGTTCTCTGATGACTCTGCGATTGTTGGCCTCATCTCCAATGGAGATGAAGCTGAGTACAGAGGGCTTATCCAGGACTTCATGGACTGGTGCCATCGAAACTGCCTCCAGATCAACGCGAGGAAAACTAAGGAGCTGGTGGTGGACTGTCGCAGGCAAGGATAACCCCTCACAGCACCAGTAAATATACAGGGAACAGACATCGAGATGGTGACATCCTACAAGTACCTGGGTGTTCATCTGAACAATAAACTAGACTGGTCACACAATACTGATGCACTCTACAAGAAGGGACAGCGCAGGCTGTTCCTGCTGAGGAGACTCAGGTCTTTTGGTGTACAAGGCGCACTGCTGAAGTCATTCTATGACACGGTGGTGGCATCAGCCATCACTTTTGGAGTGGTCTGCTGGGGCATTGGCATTACTGCAGCCGATAGGAAGAGACTGAACAAACTGATCAAGAAAGCTAGCTCCGTCCTGGGGCAGCGCCTTGATCCGATGGAGGAGATAGGAGAGAGAAGGACGGTGGCTAAACTGTCATCTCTGCTGGAGTCCGAGTTCCACCCTATGCAGGACATACTGGATGCACTGAGGAGCTCATTTAGCAGCAGACTACATCATCCCAGGTGCGCAACCGAGAGGTTTCGTAGGTCCTTCCTACCAACGGCTGTCAGACTGTACAACCTAAGCAGGGCTGCTCGCAGAGATAGCAAAAAGACGTAACAACCTAATAGTTTTTTGAATGCAAAAGATGCAATAGACTTACACAATGGCCCCCTCCGGCATACAACTAAGAAAATACCGGTCGCTATGGAGAGTGAGAATATGTATGGGCACATAATCATACCATGTAGGATAACTAAGTAGACGGTTGTGCTGTTTCATCCCATCTAGCAACAATGCTCTGCACTGTGTGTGTTTATATATTTACATATTTATTCCATCTAGCTACAATGCTCCGCACTGGGTGTGTTTATATTTATATATCTATATATTTATTCCATCTTGCAACAATGCTCTGCACTGTGTGTGTTTATATATCTACATATTATTCCATCTAGCTACATTGCTCCGTACTGTGGGTGTTTATATATTTACATATTTATTCCATCTAGCTACAATGCTCCGCACTGGGTGTCTGTGTGTGTGTATATATATATTTTATAGTAATATGTACATATGTATATTAGCTGCTCTTGCTTGCTTGTTTTTTTACTTGCCTTCTGATTGTTGCTCTGAGTGTTGCTATCCCTGTGCTGTTGCAATCCTGGAATTTCCCCATTGTGGGACTAATAAAGGCTTATCTTATCTTATCTTATCTTATATATATATATAGAATGCTGGGAACTTGCGTTGAGACATTCAGAGATAAGTTAGTCGAGCTGTACAATAATACAACTAGTAAGAAAATGGTTCTGTGGAGACTTCAATATTGATTTACTAAATCCATATCAACAAAATGTAATTACAGAGTTCATAAATTCTATGTACAGTATGAGTCTATATCCCACAATAACACATCCCAGTAGAATCACATTTCACACTGCTACACTTTTTGATAACTTGTGTGTTAATATTATTGAGAAGAAAATAGAAAGTGGATTATTGATAAATGACATAAGTGACCATTTGCGAGTCTTTGCACTTTTCCATGGCCACATGGGGGCCAATACAGGAAAAAAAAAACTTTAAAATCTTGCAGATACAAATCACAAAATGCAATCAGCTCTTTTAAAGAAGACTTGCTGAAGCAAGACTGGACAGAAGTCTATGTATCAGATGTAAATGAAGCCTATGACACATTCATGGACATTGTAACCCCTCTTTATGAAAAAAATTGTCCATTAGTAAAGAAAAAGCTGAAACAGAATTTTGTCGACAGAGGATTACAAAAAGCGAGTAAAAAGAAAAATTCATTATATAAAGCTTTTCTAAAGAAAAGGACAAAAGAAGCAGAGTAGCAGTATAAAACATACAAAAATAAGTTAATATATATATATAATGAGATGTTATGGCGCATATTTAGGGCGCATATATGGTAATCATATTCCCCGCATATTGAGTTTTTGCATATGACGTCAGGGGGCGTGCCGCACTGGCCCGTTAGAGTGTGCCGCCATACTGGATGGCAAGAAACAGCAGCAGCAGGGTGAAATAAAGCACATAGCTCACGTGTACATACAAACTCCGCAAAATGGTGTACTCCTGTTGTTCCCCCTGATAAGGGGATAAGCGGGGAATTAAATGGCCGGTGTGAAATGCAAAAAAAAAAAAAAAAAAAAAAAGTTGGATTTTTGAATAATTACCTTCACTGACGTAATCTCTCGCTTTCTCATAACGGGCTGCACGGTGGCGCAGTGGTTTAGCACTGTGGCAGCACAGTTTACCCTCGGCCGAGGGATCGCGGGGATCATGAGACCGTGGGCTCGATCCCAGCCCCCGACCAACAGTGAGCTGTGTGGAGTTTGCATGTTCTCCCCGTGTTGCGTGGGTTTACTCCGGGATTTCTCCGGTTTCCTCCCGCATACCAAAAACATGTAGGTTTAGGGCGCTCGCGTACGCAGCGGCCGGTGGCTTGTCACCAGACTGCAAACCAAATCTACCTACAGGTACAAATAAGTAACAAAAAAAAAAAAAAAAAAACTTTGTGAGTCGGGTCTGGTTTGGGGGCGCCTCTCTGCTTGCTACAAAGGACAATGCACACATGAAAGGGGAGAAAACTATTGTAAATGTGCATAAAATCAGGTACGTTTTAACGCGGCGCGCCGTGGAGAGCCTTTAAAAAAAAACAGACACGCAGCGCGCTTCACTCACCTCCGAGTCCGAGGAGCTGCTGTTGTTTTCCGACTCGTTCACCAGCAAAGACTTCACATCATCCAGATCCCTTTCCGCTGACACGTTTTCCGATATCTTTTCCTCCTGCTCCCCTTCGTCTTTGAAAGATATCATCTCATCGTTTGCCCCCAAATCATCCCCGCTGAGCAGATTACTGGCAGTCATTGTTCTGCTAATTGCTCCAGCTGTTACCCCACACCCACCACCTCCGTTCAACTGAGGCATTTCGGCACACCAGAGGAGCGCACGGGAGCAAGATTAAAAGCACTTGTCTGTTGTTATGACTGCTGACAATGACTCCACTGAATGTGACACAGACATCGCAGACACAGTGTCAGAGGCCACAGTGTCAGTTGTTGAAGAGGATGATAGGATGTTATTATGTCAGACTGTGACTGTGTGTTCTCCTCACTCATTCTGATCGCTAAACAGTACAAGTTACGCCTGGGTTGTCACAGTGCAACTGGTGCTCTTGCCATCCAAGATGGCGGCACCTACGGCGTGTTTATGTTTACCCCCGCGAGTCATGTGAATTTTACGAGCCTACGCAAAAACTCTATACCTAGTAGGCATGACGGTGCATATTCTGGAAGCTTCACGTCTTAATGGCCAAAGAGGACCTGACCCTGCAGAGACCTACGGGAGGTGTGAAGTTGCTCTTGCAGGAGACGGGAAGTTGGAGAGAATGTCCCAACAGGAGCCCCGGAGGCTAGAAGGATGAGAGACAATGGAGACGCCAAGGAGCCTCGGGGGCTGTATGTTTACTAAAGGACTGTGGGTTGGGGGGGTGTTATTTGATGTTGGGGGTTTGTGACTTTGGAGAGTATAAGAACTGTGAAGGACGATTGTTCTGCCTCTTTTCTGAGATTCTGTGCTTGTTAGAGGATGTGACCTCTCAATAAACCAACCCTGAGAAATAAACTCAGTCTCGTCTGTGAAAGGCATCCTCTACACTGGTGACCTACGACAAACTATGGCCGGTGGCAACGATCTTCCCGCACCGGATTCTTCAGGAGCCAACCAGGTTAACGCAGCTACCACACTACGGCTGCCCGATTTCTGGCAACATAACCCGCACTCCTGGTTTACCACTGTGGAGGCGCAGTTCCACCTTCGGGGAATCTCAGCAGATGCAACGAGGTTCTACCATGTCGTCGCGAAGCTGGACAGCCTCACAGTGCAGCGGGTGGAGAGCCTGACCAACCACCTGCCCCAGGACGACAAGTATGGCGCACTGAAAGCCGCCCTCATTCGAGCTTTCACTCCCTCGCAGGGAGAGCGAGCAGAGAGACTTCTGGCGCTGACAGAAGGGGAAGCAGACAGGCCGACAGATCTGATGGCGAGGATGATGAACCTGAGAGGCGAAGATGACGACAGTTTTATCTTCGCCCACCTCTTTCTCAGAACACTACCGCCAGCAGTGAGAGTCACCCTGGCCAGCTCACAGCTGCTCAACGACCATAACTACCACGGGCTGGGCCAGGAGGCGCAGCAGCTCATCGACGCCCATAGACGACAAGCAACCACGACTTCGGCAACGGAGCTGAACGCACCCCCGCGAGACGAGGGGAGACCAGAGGCCGCAGCACCGGACCCACTGACGTCAGTAGCGGCAGAGACCAGGAGAAGCGGAGCGGATGGCACCCTCTGCTTTTACCATCGATGTTTCGCCGAGAGGGCGCGCAGATGCATCCCACCGTGCCGATACAAGCGCCAGGGAAACGCCAAAACCGAGAGTCGGTAGCAGCTGCTGCTCTCGGCGCGAAGAACAAGCTGCTTTTCGTGACGAACGCGAATTCAGGGAAGGATTTCCTGGTGGACACAGGCTCCCAGCTGAGTTTTGTCAAGCCTTCCTACGCGGACCTGCTGGTGCCTTCCAGCGGACCCCTGGTGCTAGCGGCAAATGGCTCGATGATCAAAATCTATGGGGAGAAGACACTCCTCCTATCCTTCCACGGTCGCACCTTCGAGTGGACTTTCGTCGTAGCTGCAGTTAGCAACAGCATGCTAGGTGCTGATTTTTTATGCTCAAACAGTTTATTAGTTGATCTTACTAATAGACGTATGGTAAATGCAGAGTCTTTCCACTCTATCTCCTGTACAGCTCAGGTGGCCCTGCCTTCTGCACATCCCAATGTCACAGCTGCGGGTGGTTTCCAGCACTCACGGTCCCAACATTTTCAGCGTCAGTAGCCAAACACGGGGTCGAGCACTTCATAACTACCTCTGGCCCCCCTGTTTTTGCAAAAGCTCGGCGCCTGGACCCAGCTAAACTGGCCATTGTGCGAGAGGAATTCGCCAACTTGGAAAAACTGTGCATTGTTAGACGCTCTAACAGCCCTTGGTCGTCACCCCTGCATATGGTTCCCAAGGCTGACGGCTCGTGGCAGCCTTGCGGTGATTTCCACAGGTTAAATAATGCTTCAGCACACGACCGCTACCCGATTCCGCACATCCAGGATTTTTCGGCACATTTGGCGGGGGCGCGCATCTTTTCCAAAATAGATTTGGTGCGCGGTTATCACCAAGTCCCAGTCTGCGCTCAAGACATACCCAACACGGCAGTAATAACCCCCTTTGGGCTTTTCGAGTTTTTGTGCATGCCTTTCGGCCTCAAGGGCGCCGCACAGATGTTCCAACGCATGATGGATGCGGTGTTGCACGGCCTCCCTTTCGTGTTCATCTACTTGGATATTTTAGTAGCCAGTACATCCGAGGACGGACACGAACACCACCTCACAGCAGTTTTTCAGAGGCTGACAGAGCATGGGTTAATAATTAACCCAGCGAAATGCCAGTTCGGGGTAGCGCAAATCGATTTTTTGGGGCACAGCATTTCTCCAGAAGGAGCGGTCCCGCTGCCCGATAAAGTACGCGCGATAACGGAGTTCCCCCAACCGCAGACAGTTAAAGCATTGCAAGAATTTTGGGGGATAGTCAGTTTTTATAACCGCTTCCTCCCCAGCGCGGCACAGCTCATGCACCCACTGTACGCAGCACTAAAGAAACAAAAACCTGCAAATAAAGTCGAGTGGTCCCCGGAACGGGAGCGCGCTTTCTCCCAGGTCAAGTCGGCCCTGGCGAACACTGCGTTATTGGCACAACCGGTTCCAGCAGCTCGCATGGCACTAACCACGGACGCTTCCAACGTAGCAGTTGGGGCGGTTGTCGAGCAACTGGTAGCAGGGAGCTGGCAACCGCTTGCGTTTTTCAGCAAAACATTGCGTGATAACGAGCGGAAATACAGCGCGTTTGATAGGGAGCTTTTAGCCCTGCATTTGGCCATCTGCCACTTCCAGTTCTGGCTGGAAGGGCGCCGTTTCACCGCGTTTGTAGACCACAAACCATTAACATTTGCAATGGCCAAGATTTCAGAGCCTTGGTCAGGCCGACAGCAGAGACAGCTGGCCACGATTTCGGAGTTTACCACCGACATTCAACACGTGGCGGGCAAACACAATGTAGTGGCAGATTGTCTCTCGTGCGCAGTTGCAACGCCAGGCCCCCAGGGGGCAGACACGGTGGCCGTGGACGCGGGCCAGGCTTGCGGTGCAGAAGCGCTCGCAGCCCCAGTCTGCGTGGGCTTAGATTATGCAGCCATGGCCACCGAGCAGGTTAGCGATGTGGATGTGCACGCGGTCCAGTCTGGGCCAACAGGGCTAAGGCTGGAGCACAGGGTGCAACAGATAGGTGTGCCTCCCCTAATCTGCGATGTCTCGCGCGTTTTGGAGTCCCGTCAGACATAATGTCTGACAGGGGTTCTCAATTCGTTTCCGAGCTCTGGTCATCCATGGCACTCAGTCTGGGGGTGAACATTCAACGCACTACCGCTTATAATCCCCAAGCCAATGGTTTGTGCGAACGCTTTCACCGGTCATTGAAAGCAGCCCTCAGAGCGGCTCTCACGGACACAAATTGGGTTGATAAACTTCCATGGGTTTTATTAGGGTTGCGTTCAGCACCTAAGGAAGATTTGCAAGCCTCTCCGGCTGAGCTAGTTTTTGCCCAACCCCTCCGGTTACTGGGCGAATTCCTTCCAGAGAACCCCGCACCAAACTGCCCACCCGCTCAGCTGCTGCAGAGCGACACGGGATCAAACACCCTCCCCGGCCCAGTTCATCACAGTTTCCCACGCCTTTTTGTGCCTAAGACCTTAAAGAACGCAGAATTTGTCTTTGTCAGACACGACGCTCAGAGGCCAGGTTTAAGACCGCCTTATGATGGACCGTTCAGAGTGTTGGAAACTGGGGAAAAACATTTTTTGCTCGATTTCGGTGACAGGAGGGAATTAGTCTGCATTAACAGACTCAAACATGCTTTTGTGTTGGCTGATGAACAAGTGCAGTTAGTCAGGGCCCCCCGTCGCGGCAGGCTATCGGGGAGACACTGTTCTAAGCTTTCACAAGGATGTGCTATCGACTCTAATCCACAGATGCAAGAAACAGCTACAGGCAGATCAAAACCAGCTTACAGCAGATATGGCAGGAGGTTGAAGCCCAAGCAGTTGGGAGTGTGATATGTTGTGCCATTTTGCTGTTCTGTGTGATATGACATGATTCTATGCATATTGGGGTGTACTTTGTCCTTATTTAGACGTTTTTGGGGGGGTTATATGGTGCATATTTAGGGCGCATATATGGTATTCATATTCCCCTCATATACCTAGTAGGCATGACGGTGCATAATCTGGAAGCTTCACGTCTTAATGGCCAAAGAGGACCTGACCCTGCAGAGACCTACGGGAGGTGTGAAGTTGCTCTTGCAGGAGACGGGAAGTTGGAGAGAATGTCCCAACAGGAGCCCCGGAGGCTAGAAGGATGAGAGACAATGGAGACGCCAAGGAGCCTCGGGGGCTGTATGTTTACTAAAGGACTGTGGGTTGGGGGTGTGTTATTTGATGTTGGGGGTTTGTGACTTTGGAGAGTATAAGAACTGTGAAGGACGATTGTTCTGCCTCTTTTCTGAGATTCTGTGCTTGTTAGAGGATGTGACCTCTCAATAGACCAACCCTGAGAAATAAACTCAGTCTCGTCTGTGAAAGGCATCCTCTACAATGTAGTAAAAGCTACCCAACCAATCTTTCAAAAAAAAAAAAAAAAAACAACTCAGTGTGAATGCAATCTCACCTGCAGATGAATTTAATAACTTTTTTGTTAACATTGGTCCTAATTTGGCTCGAGAAATACCCATTATGACACCTACAGGTGATACAATAAGCAAAAACATTGCCATAAAAGACTCCATTTTCACAAAGAACAAAGACAAGAGAGAGGTCATTGAAATTGTTAAATCGTTTAAAAGTAAAACATCTATGGATTGTGATGGTACTGACATGTTTTTAGTCAAAACTATCATTGAATGCTTAGTGAAGCCACTGACATATATCTGTAACCTGTCTCTCCAAACAGGTATATTTCCCAATGCAATGAAAATAGCTAAAGTAATTCCGATATACAAGATGGGTGACAGAGGGGAATTTCCAAACTACAGACCAATTTCACTATTGCCACAATTTTCCAAGATACTTGAAAAAATATTCTGTGAGAGAATTGACAACTTCATAATGAAGAATAATTTATTGTGTGAGCAGTAATACGGGTTCAGACATAAGAGGACAACTGCATTTGCTCAAATGGAATTTATAGAAAAAGTATCAACTGCCATTGAAAACAAAGAGTATTCAGTTGGGGTATTCCTGCATCTTAACCACTTGCACTCTGGTCAATTTCCCTAAAAACGCCAAAAAATAACGTACCCAAAGTAAATCAAAAGCTGTTCCTCAACCCTTTGCAGCATCTTCATGGGGTTGGTCTCATTTAAAAGAAAACACTTTGAATTTTTTGGCAAAACAGTCATAATCTCTCTAAGTGCTCCGGCCACTGAGTAACAGTCATCTAAACATACTGAACTTGAAGAAAATAAATTTCGCCTGGGTGTTTTTTTGGATACAAATGCTTGCAAATAACACACAGCTTCAGATCCGGGCTGGAAAATGCAACAGAAATGTAGAACCAAGTGTTATCCAGCTGAGGTCAAAATTTTGTAACAATACCACAAAAAATGAATATATTACACAGCTTTTTTGTCAGTTGTGGTATATATCACTCAGATATTCCATACCTACATTGGTTAGAGCATGTGGAAATGTTTGGGACAACATATACAAAGGAACTTCACACCTCTGAAAGAACAAAGGAATCTCACCGCCGTGTGAAGACCCATGACGTCACAGGACGCCATGGCAACAGACTCGACACCTTCACCCCTGAGGGAGGAGAAGGTTTTCCCATCACCTCCCAAGGCGAAGGGAGGAGTTAACAGGACTAATAGGGGATTTAGATAACGGGGAGATGTTACCTTTTTCAATGAGTGGACTCTGACGTCAGCTGTTTCAATGAGTGGTGCCATGTGTGCTTGTATTTAACCAGCGAGCAAAGCAGAGATCTCTCTCTTGCCTTCTGCTAAGCTCTGCACCTGATGAGATTTGATAGAGGAACTATTCAATAAAAACCCTGTTTTTAATTCAAAGCCGCCTCGTTATTTCAGCTCCACTACACTGGTGACCCTGACGCGAGAATATGGACCGGAGGCGCTCTTCAAGCTGCTCATCCATGGTGGCTCTGGCACACGCCAGCGACGACGCAGACGAGGGAACAAGCAGACAGCTGTTCCCCGCGGCAGAGGGCACTGAGAGAGCTCAACCGAGCTCCAACACCGCCGCGAGAGCCGGAGAAACGCACTCTCACCCGGCGAACACGACAATGACGGTGTGTACGAACGCCGTCGCTGTCAAGCTGCCAGACTTCTGGAGAGAAGACCCTGCATCTTGGTTCCAGCAAGCCGAAGCCCAGTTTATACTGGCAGGTATCACAGCAGATGATACCAAATTTTATCACATCATCTCCAAGCTCGACTCCGCAACTTCGAAGTGTGTGCGGAGCTTGGTCCAGCAACCACCAACCCGGGACAAATATGACACACTCAAGGTGACCATCGTGGCGAATTATGTCCCGTCAGCGGAGGAAAGAGCCGAGAGGATCCTGGCGGTCTACGGCCACAGAGGGGGCAATCCGAGGACCCTCATGGAGGATTTGCTACAACTCAAGGAGGAGGATAATGATAATTTCCTTCTCCAATTCATTTTCCTCAGCACGCTACCACCGCATTTGAGAGGGACACTCGCCAGGATGAAGTGCAATAACCATCAGGATTTCCGCACACTGGCCAACGAGGCTTACTGGCTCGTCAACGCCTGCAGAGAACAGACACCCACAGCGGCATCCGCAGATCTGAGAACTGACACCCCGAGCCTTGGAGAGACTCAACCCACGGTGACAGCGGCGCGGCCCAAGCGCAACGAGCAGAACGACGTCTGCTATTATCACCACCGCTTCGCAGAGAAAGCCCGCAAATGTGCTCCCCCCTGCAAGTTTACGATGTCGGGGAAACGCCAAAGCCGAGGGCCATTAACAGCAGCAGTTCTCAGCGAGAAGAATAAGCTGTTATACGTGACGGATGGATACACAGGCAAGCAGTTCCTCATCGACACGGGCGCTCAGCTGAGTTTCGTCATGCCCTCCCACGCAGAGCGAACCATGGGCACCCGGGGCAACGGAGCAGTGGCAGCCAACGGCTCTGACATCGACACGTTCGGGGAAAAGAGCCTGCACCTCCTCATCCACGGCCGCAGCTACAGATGGACATTTGTTGTAGCAGCGGTGAGCTTTAACTTGTTAGGCGCAGATTTTCTGTGTGCACATGGGTTATTAGTGGATCTTGCAAATAGGCGCCTGGTTAATGCACTCTCTTTTGCTTCTATTCCATGCTCAGCTCGAGTTTCTCCACCACCTGAGCAGGCCAACGTCACTACAGCAGGAGGTAAGTTTGAGCAACTCCTCACCCAATTTCCAGCACTCACAACCCCCAAATTCTCAGCCACTGTAGCCAAACACGGGGTTAAACACTTCATTCCAAAAAACGGACCTCCCGTTTTTGCCAAAGCTCGCCGCTTAGACGCGGCCAAGCTCAACATAGCGAGGGACGAATTTGCAGCTCTTGAAAAATTAGGCATTTGCCGACGTTCAAAGAGCCCTTGGGCCTCACCACTTCATATGGTCCCGAAATCCGACGGTTCTTGGAGACCGTGCGGAGATTACCGCAGGCTAAACAACGCTACAGCGCATGACCGCTACCCCATTCCTCACATTCAGGATTTTTCATTGCATTTAGCAGGTGCACGCATTTTTTCAAAAATAGACTTAGTCCGCAGTTATCACCAGGTCCCAGTCCGAGCTGAAGATATTCCTAAAACAGCGGTTATAACCCCTTTCGGCCTTTTTGAATCTCTAACAATGCCATTCGGCCTCAAAGGCGCGGCTCAAACTTTTCAACGGATGATGGACGCAGTCCTACGCGACCTACCCTTTGTTTTTGTCTACCTCGATGACATGCTGGTAGCCAGTTCATCCGAGGAAGAACACGAACAGCACCTCACTACCGTTTTTCAGAGGCTGGAAGAGCACGGACTTATAATCAATCCAGCCAAATGCAAATTCGGCGTATCACAAATTGATTTTTTTGGGACATAGGGTCTCCCCGGCAGGGGCAATTCCGCTTCCAGACAAAGTTCGTGTGATAGAAAGTTTTCCACGGCCTCAAACGGTTAAGTCGCTACAGGAATTTTTGGGGATGGTTAATTTTTACAACCGTTTCCTCCCCCACGCAGCTCAGCTCATGCAACCCCTATATGACGCGCTCAGAAAAAAGAAAGCTTCCAACGCGGTCGAATGGACCCCGGAGCGCGAACGCGCTTTCGCGGAAGTAAAAAGCGCCCTAGCTAACGCCACGATGTTAGTTCACCCAGATCCCTCAGCCCGCATTGCTCTAACCACAGATGCTTCAGACCTGGCTATAGGGGCAGTTGTAGAACAACTTGTCAGTGGGGTCTGGCAACCTTTAGCATTCTTTAGCAAATCGCTAAACCCTACTGAACGCAAATACAGCACTTTTGACAGAGAGCTGCTGTCGCTTCATTTGTCCATCCGCCACTTCCAGTTTTGGTTAGAAGGGCGGAGTTTCACGGCTTTTGTGGACCATAAGCCGCTCACTTTTGCTATGGCTAAAATTTCAGAACCATGGTCGGGCAGACAGCAAAGACAGCTAGCTGCGATTTCAGAGTTCACCACAGACATTCGACACGTAGCAGGCAAACTTAACGTAGTAGCTGACTGTCTCTCTCGTGCTGTGGCACCGCCAGAGCACGAGGAGACAGATTACACTGCTTCAGCAGCTGAGCTTTTCTCTAATGCAAACACATATGCAGCACCTATCCATGAAGGGATAGATTATGCAGCCATGGCGGAAGAGCAAGGTAGTGATGCGGACGTGCGCGCGCTCCTGTCTGGACCAACAGGGTTAAGGCTGGAGGAAAAAGGGTTGCGCGACGGCGTGCCCCCCCTAATATGCGATGTTTCAACCGGCCGACCTCGCCCGTTAGTACCAGCTGCTTGGCGCCGCCGCATTTTCGACGCAATTCACTCCCTCGCGCACCCAGGTGTGCGCGCCTCGGTCAAAATGGTTGCCGAAAAGTTTGTGTGGCCAGGCCTACGCAAAAACGTAAAAGAATGGGCAAAAACTTGCATTCCTTGTCAGCGCGCCAAAGTACACAAACACACTAAAGCCCCTCTGGAGCCTTTTCCAATCCCTGCTAGAAGGTTTGACCACATTCATGTCGACCTCGTGGGGCCGCTGCCTTCCTCCCAAGGTTTCATACACCTGCTAACAATGATAGACCGCACCACGCGCTGGCCAGAGGCAGTCCCGCTAGCAGCAACCACAGCGGAGGAAGTCGCTCGCGTTTTTCTAACAAATTGGGTGGCACGTTTCGGTGTCCCATCAGACATCACGTCAGATAGGGGGCCTCAATTTGTCTCAGAGCTCTGGTCAGCCATGTCCAACAGTTTAGGGGCAACAATTCATCGTACCACCGCTTATCACCCTCAGGCTAATGGGTTATGCGAGCGTTTTCACAGGTCCTTAAAGGCCGCCCTCAGGGCCTCATTAACGGACACAAATTGGGTAAATAAACTTCCCTGGGTTTTATTGGGGTTGCGTGCGGCACCTAAAGAGGATTTAGACGCTTCCCCTGCAGAATTAGTCTTTGCTCAGCCTATCAGACTACCAGGTGAATTTTTACCAGAAAACCCGGAACCAGGGCACCTCCCAGTCCCAAGGTTTTTAGGCAGTAACAGTCCAGACTTTCTCCACGGTCCAGCTCATCACTCCTTTCCACGAGTTTTTGTTACTCAAACTTTAAAAAACGCTGAGTTTGTTTTTGTTAAGCATGAAGCTCTAAAACCAACGTTACGCCCAGTATACGATGGCCCGTACAGAGTGCTGGAAAATGGTGACAAACACTTTGTGCTTGATTATGGGGATAGAAATGAAACGGTCAGCATTGACAGACTCAAACCTGCCTTCTTGTTGAGAGACGGACCTGCACAGCTGGCCCGAGCACCTCGGTGAGGTAGACCCCCCAAGGAGAAAGTCTCAGCCCCCAGGCAGGGAACAGATAATCTCTCTCCTTCCCACACTGCAGATTCCTCACAACAAGGTCCCAGCAGGACGCCTAAACCAACCTACAGCAGCTTTGGGAGAAGATTGAAACCCAGACTACACAGGGACTGATTACACCACTATGCAAATTTTCGCTAATTGTGCCGCAACAGTTTAGGACTGATTTATGATTATACTATGCTGTTATGTTTTCACTGAACTCTCTTAGGAGCATGGCTGCTTGAAAGTTTCTTCTGTTGCAACAGCTGTAACACGTAGTATGTCTTAGTAATTACCCTAGACTGTGAATCTTTCTGTGTCCTTTCATAGTTGTTTGGGGGGCCTGTGGTATATATCACTCAGATATTCCATATCTACATTGGTTAGAGCATGTGGAAATGTTTGGGACAACATATACAAAGGAACTTCACACCTCTGAAAGAACAAAGGAATCTCACCGCCGTGTGAAGACCCATGACGTCACAGGACACCATGGCAACAGACTCGACACCTTCACCCCTGAGGGAGGAGAAGGTTTTCCCATCACCTCGCAAGGCGAAGGGAGGAGTTAACAGGACTAATAGGGGATTTAGATAACGGGGAGATGTTACCTTTTTCAATGAGTGGACTCTGACGTCAGCTGTTTCAATGAGTGGTGCCATGTGTGCTTGTATTTAACCAGCGAGCAAAGCAGAGATCTCTCTCTTGCCTTCTGCTAAGCTCTGCACCTGATGAGATTTGATAGAGGAGCTATTCAATAAAAACCCTGTTTTTAATTCAAAGCCGCCTCGTTATTTCAGCTCCACTACACAGTGTCACTTTTTTTTCAGTGTCTCCTAGGATGCACAGTGTGCATACTAGGACGCCCTTGTGCGCCCTAGGATGCAGAGACGTGCCCGCCCGCGGTACACCGAAGTGCAACAGGTTAAAAAAGAATTTGACACAGTGGATCATAAATTATTATTAAGGAAACTACAAAATTGTGGTATTAGGGGGGTAGCATTTTCCTGGTTATGTAGTTACTTAAAGAATAGATATCAGTATGTATGTGTTGACAGCAAAAACTCACAGTTACTGAAGGTTACTTGCGGAGTCCCACAGGGTTCAGTTTTGGGGCCATTGTTGTTCATTAAGTATATAAATGACATGTAAAGTTTCGGAAAAAATGGATTTAATATTGTTTGCAGATGACACTAATTTATTATGCAGTGGAAGTAATTTGGAAAAACTTTTGGATACACTGATTCTTCTTCCGGCTTTCAGAGAGAGCAGTCGCATTTTCTCCTCCTCTCCTCCTCCGCTTCCCTGACTGATCCCAGCTTGCTGTGCCCTGTCTGTGTCTGTCTCTCACTCCTTCTCGCCGATCTCAAGCCAAACGGAAAAACGGAAAAATGGAATTTCGGGCTTTAAATGCAATTGACACCACCTTTTCAACAGAAAATCAGGCCCGGGGGAGCCCAAATGTGTGACTCATGGGTCAATTGGAACTCATGTGTCTGTGTGATTCGATTGAAGATGCAGAAGACATCTATCTGTTTGGCTATGATCACAGGATTTCTACTGTTTGGCTCCGGAGTTTCCTAGTGTATCGGAAATTAAAGAAGTTGGAAGAGCTGGTCAAAATGCGGATCCCGGCGAAGCTCCTTCAACAATTTCGACCAGCATGGGAGTGCACTGATAGCGGCAAATGGTGGACTGATTGTTGAACTGAATCAGAGGTTGAATACATCTTGAGCCGCTGGGTGCTCTCCAGGGAATGATTTTAAGCCTGTGAATTGAATTAATTGTGATGCACAGAATCGCATGAGAGTGGAAATCATGCTCCAAGTGACTGTGCTCATCTGGCCTTGATTTGGTGTCCTTGGGAACTCATTCCTCCAGGTGCAGAGATTGCAGGAAGGTGTTTTGGCTTCTCTTTAACCCAAACAATTAACAAACAATTGCTGTTGTTCAGCAAATTGGACTCTTCAAGGACAGCGTTATCATGTGTCTAATACAGAACTTTGCCATCTGGCATGCACGAAGAGAGATAGACTCTGTGGACATGCTTATCTGTGTTTAGAATACATGAACATAACATCCATCCGTTGCCAGGAGGCACTCCTTGCTGTGCACCAGCAACTGATACATCCACACTGCATTCATACTGATTACATGCTGACTATACATACTGGTCTCTCTCTTCATCTTTTGTTATTGTGTGATCTGCATTGTCTGCTACTTGTGCATTAGAGGGTTTTTTTCTATGTAATCACAATTTTGCTCATAACGAGCTTTATTTTGATTAACTATGTTTTTTCTAACTATGTTTTTTCTCTCTGCCCATTGTGTCATTCCCCCCCCTTCCCCTCTTTACCCTCCTGTATGACAGGCGCCTTGCATGATTGCCGCGTCATTGGGAAGCGCTTATCGAGCGCGCCCAATGTCAAGTCAAATTCCTCGTATGTTTATGTTTACGTAAACATGCTTGGCAATAAAGCTATTCTGATTCTGATTCTGACTCTGAAAGGAATTAGGAAAGCTTAAACTGGTTTGATTCAAACAAATTAATGCTCAGTTTAAGTAAGACAACATTTTATAATTTTTAGCAATCATCACAACAACTCAGTATTTAAACTCAGTGCAAATGGTGTAGAGATTGAAAGGGTATCTGAAATCAAATTTCTTGGAGTAATAATTGATAAACTGTGTTGGAAGTCACATATTATGTTAAATGTTTAAAATTGATTAATTTATTGAGTGATCAAACAGGTATAAAGTGAAATTAAAGATTAAATTGCTTCTTAAAGATAGAAGCTGGTGCCCCTTACGAGTGTTATTAACTTTTCTGATGTATATGAAATGAGATTTGAGCTCAGATTCCAATACATCAATATAAATTAAATAATTCATACCTGATCATATTTATTATTTATTAATATTTCTATTTTATGCTACAGATTTATTGGTGCCCCGTGTGAGGCCTGGTTGAACTTGACACGACTCAGAATGAAAAAAAAATTAATACATAAGCTGTGTGGGATTTTGGTCAATTTTAACTCACAAAGGTGCTTCATTGTCTGCAGCCAGTCTATTGTCTCTGTCTCTGTGTCACGAGGGGAAGGGGGTGAATTCGCCCCCCTGATTACTGCTGTGTGTGTGTGTGTGTGTCTGCTGACCAAGAGAAGGTGGGGGTGAAGAAACCCCACTGCACCCTAGTCAGTTTAGTTTTTTCAATGCATGCTTAAGCGTGACTACACGCTGAATAATTAAAATAGGCCTGGGAACAAAATAGCGAAGAAATCCTATTTGTTTTCCCCGTTATTTCAACACCCCGCAGGCGAAGCAAACCCTTGGGGGATTTAATTGAATTAACCATTGTATAAACTTGTTGAATAAAGTTTAGGGAGACCAAAGTTTTCCCGCCTTTGGAAAGCAAGGCGTGGTTTTATGGACTGAAGCTTGAGCTGCATCCACGTGGCACGTGCACGCTCAGTCGCGCACGCGACCGTCAAGCTGTGCAAAAACTGCGCATGTGTAGATCGGCTCAGCGATGCCATCTTAAGTCTAGGTAGAGTTCCCTGTAGCCGCCATTTTGAGTAGAGATCCTTGACTCTTTGTGACGTCATTGGGTTTCCTCTTCTGGAAGTGCAGACGAAAACTGCCTCCATCTTGTGGTGAAACATAGGGACCGCAATTTTTATTTAAACTTCTAATCTTTAAAGACGATTTATAACCAAATTAAGTCTTCAAAGTAACTTCAAAGCCATTCATATTATTTGGAATAAACTAAATTTAACACTAATCCAAACTTTTATGCCAAGAATAAAAGGAAAAGGACCTGTTGGCTTCTGAAAGTTTTTTCTCAGTGGTGAAATCCCACTCATTGCATAGACACCTATAGCAGGAACATTTATAAACACCCCTATTGTATTTAATTACTTATATAACCACATATTATAATCTTTTAAGCTAAAAGCAAACATATTTACACACTTTTAAGCAAAAAGTTGCAAACTTTGAAGCTATATGTGTGCTTATTTTGCTGTTTTTAAATGTGATATGGTGTGATTCCCTTCCCACAGAAACCCAGTTTTAGCTTAAGGATTCTATTGCTAATGTTTACTCAAGAGTAGCATTAAAGTAGGATTAGTCCTGTGCATTTTAACAAATTTACAGACTTAGTGAATATTTATAATTTTTCCTCTTTCTCAAATTTAGGAAACCACATCAAGCAATTAACACTTAAGAGAAGCTCTAGGTGTTATTTAAACTCATTGTGTCATTTCTGATTCATGTTTTCTCTACAGGAAAAGAAAAACATTTAATCAACCAGCATAATTTTCAAATTTTTCCCAGGATTTAAGAAAAAGTCAAAAAGGTGCAAACATTGATTATTCTGTAAATAAGAAATTTATAGATAACAATCAAGACAGATCACTATTGGCTTCAATCCTAAGAAATCCTTGGACACCAAATATTCAAACAATTCACTTGTTTCTAATTTGTAAATATTTTAAACATTTAATGCTTCAAAGGAAAATAGGCTTTTGTGGTATATATTACTCATATATTCCATACCTACATATGTTAGAGCATGTGGAAATGTTTGGGACAGCATATGTAAGGAACTTCACACCTCGGAAAGGACAAAGGAATCTCACCCGCCGTGTGAAGATCAAAGACGTCCCAGGACGCGGTGGCGGGGACAGACTAGACACCTTCACCCCCCAAGGCGAGGAGAGGAATTCCCATCACCTCCCAAGACGAAGAGAGGAGATAACAGAACAATGGGGGGATTAAGATAACGGGGGATGTCAGCTTGTGTAATGCATGTCTTTGATGTGTGCCTGTATTTAACCAGCGAGCTGGGCAGAAATCTTCCTCTTTGCCTTCTGCCAAGCTCTGCACCAGATGAGACAAGATAGGAGAGCTGTTCATTAAAGACTCTGTTTTTTAATACAAAATCGCCTCATCATTTCCAGCTCCTCTACACTGGTGACCTTGACGCGAGTATGGACCGGAGGCGTTCTTCAAGCGACTCATCCATGGCGACTCTGGCATACGCCAGCGACGACGCAGACGAGGGAACAAGCGGACAGCTGTTTCCCCCGGCAGAGGGTACCGAGAGAGCTCAACCGAGCTCCAGCACCGCCGTGAGAGCCGAGGCAAGGCACTCTCACCCGGCGGGCACAACAGTGATGATGTGCACGAACGCCGTCACTGTCAAACTGCCAGATTTCTGGCGAGAAGATCCGGCCTCTTGGTTTCAACAAGCTGAAGCCCAGTTCATACTGGCGGGCATCACGGCAGACGATACTAAATTCTACCATATCGTCTCCAAACTCGACTCCGCCACTTCGAGGTGGGTGCGGAGCTTGATCCGGCGACCACCGGCCCGGGACAAGTATGAGACACTCAAGGCGACCATCGTGGCGAATTACGTCCCGTCAGCGGAAGAAAGAGCCGAGAAGATCCTGGCGGTCTACGGCCACAGAGGGGGCAATCCAAAGACCCTCATGGAGGATTTGCTGCAGCTCAAGGAGGAGGACAATGATAATTTCCTCTTCCAATTTATTTTCCTCAGCACGCTACCACCACACATGAGAGGGACACTCGCCAGTATGAAGTGCAACAATCATCAGGACTTCCGCACACTGGCCAACGAGGCTTATCGGCTCGTCAACGCCTGCAGGGAACTGACACCCACAGCGGCATTTGCAGACCTCAAAACGGACGCCCCGAGCCTTGGAGAGCCACAACCCACGGAGCAGACTCAACCCACGGTGACAGCGGCGCGGCCCAAGCGCAACAAACAGAATGACGTCTGTTATTATCACCACCGCTTCGCCGAGAAAGCCCGAAAATGTGTTCCCCCCTGCAAGTTTACGATGTCGGGAAACGCCAAAGCCGAGGGCCATTAACAGCAGCGGTTCTCGGCGAGAAAAATAAGCTGTTATACGTCACGGATGGACACACAGGCAAGCAGTTCCTCATCGACACGGGAGCTCAGCTGAGTTTCGTCATGCCCTCCCACGCAGATCGAGCCATGGGCACCCGGGGCAATGGAGCAGTGGCAGCCAACGGCTCTGACATCGACACGTTCGGGGAAAAGAGCCTGCACCTCCTCATTCACGGCCGCAGCTACAGATGGACATTTGTTGTAGCGGCGGTGAGTTTTAACTTGTTAGGCGCAGATTTTCTGTGTGCACACGGGTTATTAGTGGATCTAGCAAATAGGCGCCTGGTTAATGCACTATCTTTTGCTTCTATTCCATGCTCAGCTCGAGTCTCTCCACCACCTGTGCAGGCCAACGTCACCATGGCAGGAGGTAAGTTTGAGCAACTCCTCACCCAATTTCCAGCACTCACAACCCCCAAATTCTCAGCCACTGTAGCCAAACACGGGGTTAAACACTTCATTCCAACAACGGGACCTCCCGTTTTTGCCAAAGCTCGCCGCTTAGACGCGGCCAAGCTCAACATAGCAAGGGACGAGTTTGCAGCTCTCGAAAATTGGGCATTGTTAGACGCTCGAAGAGCCCTTGGGCTTCACTACTTCACATGGTTCCGAAATCCGACGGTTCTTGGAGACCGTGCGGAGATTACCGCAGATTAAACAACGCTACAGCGCATGACCGCTACCCCATCCCTCACATACAGGACTTTTCACTGCATTTAGCGGGTGCGCGCATTTTTTCAAAGATAGACTTAGTCCGCAGTTATCACCAAGTCCCAGTCCGAGCTGAAGACATTCCTAAAACAGCGGTTATAACCCCTTTCGGCCTTTTTGAATTCCTGCGAATGCCGTTCGGCCTCAAAGGCGCTGCTCAAACTTTTCAACGTATGATGGACGCAGTCCTACGCAACCTCCCCTTTGTTTTCGTCTACCTCGACGACATGCTGGTAGCCAGCTCATCCGAGGAAGAGCACGAGCAGCACCTCACTACCGTTTTTCAGAGGCTAGAAGAGCATGGACTAATAATTAATCCAGCCAAATGCAAATTCGGCGTATCGCAAATTGATTTTTTGGGACATAGAGTCTCCCCGAAAGGGCCAGTTCCGCTTCCAGACAAAGTTCATGCGATAGAAGGTTTTCCACGGCCCCAAACGGTCAAATCGCTACAGGAATTTTTGGGGATGGTTAATTTTTACAACCGTTTCCTCCCCCATGCAGCTCAGCTCATGCAGCCCCTGTATGATGTGCTTAAGAAAAAGAAAGCTTCCAACGCGGTCGAATGGACCCCGGAGCGCGAACGCGCTTTCGCGGAAGTAAAAAAGCCCTAGCTAACGCCACAATGTTAGTCCACCCAGATCCCTCGGCCCGCATTGCTCTAACCACAGATGCTTCAGACCTGGCCATAGGGGCAGTTGTAGAACAACTTGTCAGCGGGGTCTGGCAACCTTTAGCATTCTTTAGCAAATCGCTAAACCCGACGGAACGCAAATACAGCACTTTTGACAGGGAGCTGCTGGCGCTCCATTTGTCCATCCGCCACTTCCAGTTTTGGTTAGAAGGGCGGAGTTTCACGGCTTTTATGGACCATAAACCGCTCACTTTTGCTATGGCTAAAATTTCAGAACCATGGTCGGGCAGACAACAAAGACAGCTAGCTGCGATTTCAGAGTTCACCACAGACATTCGACATGTAGCAGGCAAACTTAATGTAGTAGCGGACTGTCTCTCTCGCGCTGTGGCACCACCAGAGCACGAGAAGACAGATTACACTGCCTCAGCAGCGGAACTCTTCACTAACGCAGACACATACGCAGCACCTATTCATGAAGGGATAGATTATGCAGCCATGGCGGAAGAACAAGGTAGTGATGCGGACGTGCGCGCGCTCCTGTCTGGACCAACAGGGTTAAGGCTGGAGAAAAAAGGGTTGCGCGACGGCGTGCCCCCCCTAATATGCGATGTTTCAACCGGCCGACCTCGCCTGTTAGTACCAGCTGCTTGGCGCCGCCGCATTTTTGACGCAATTCACTCCCTCGCGCACCCAGGTGTGCGCGCCTCGGTCAAAATGGTTGCCGAAAAGTTTGTGTGGCCAGGCCTGCGCAAAAACGTAAAAGAATGGGCAAAAACTTGCATTCCTTGTCAACGCGCCAAAATACACAGACAGACAAAAGCCCCTCTGGAGCCTTTTCCAATCCCTGCTAGAAGGTTCGACCACATTCATGTTGACCTTGTGGGGCCACTACCTTCCTCCCAAGGTTTCACACACCTGCTAACAATAATAGACCGCACCACGCGCTGGCCAGAGGCAGTCCCTCTAGCGGCAACTACAGCGGAGGAAGTCGCTCGCGTTTTTCTAACAAATTGGGTGGCACGTTTCGGCGTCCCATCAGACATCACGTCAGATAGGGGGCCTCAATTTGTCTCAGAGCTCTGGTCAGCCATGTCCAACAGTTTAGGGGCAACAATTCATCGCACCACCGCTTATCACCCTCAGGCTAATGGGTTATGCGAGCGTTTTCACAGGTCCTTAAAGGCCGCCCTCAGAGCCTCATTAACGGACACAAATTGGGTAAATAAACTTCCCTGGGTTTTATTGGGGTTGCGTGCGGCACCTAAAGAGGATTTAGACGCTTCCCCTGCAGAATTAGTCTTTGCTCAGCCTATCAGACTACCAGGTGAATTTTTACCGGAGAACCCTGAACCAGGGCACCTCCCAGTCTCAAGGTTTTTAGGCAGTAACGGACCGGACTCTCTCCACGGTCCAGCTCATCACTCCTTTCCACGAGTTTTTGTTCCTCAAGCTTTAAAAAACGCTGAGTTTGTTTTTGTTAAGCATGAAGCTCTAAAACCAACGTTACGCCCAGTATACGATGGCCCGTACAGAGTGCTGGAAAATGGTGACAAACACTTTGTGCTTGATTATGGGGATAGAAATGAAATGGTCAGCATTGACAGACTCAAACCTGCCTTCTTGTTGAGAGACGAACCTGCACAGTTGGCACGAGCATCTCGGCGAGGTAGACCCCCCAAGGAAAAAGTGTCAGCCCCCAGGCAGGGAACAAATAATCTCTCTCCTTCCCACACTGCAGATTCCTCACAAGAAGGTCCCAGCAGGACGCCTAAACCAACCTACAGCAGTTTTGGGAGAAGATTAAAACCCAGACAGCACAGGGACTGATACCAACCACTCCGCAATTATTCGCTAATTGTGCTGCAACAGTTTAGGACTGACTTATGATTGTACTATGCTGTTATGTTTACCACTGAACTCTCTTAGGAGCATGGCTGCTTGAAAGTTTCTTCTGTGGCAACAGCTGTAACACGTAGTATGTCTTAGTAATTACCCTAGACTGTGAATCTTTCTGTGTCCTTTCCTAGTTGTTTGGGGGGCTGTGGTATATATTACTCATATATTCCATACCTACATATGTTAGAGCATGTGGAAATGTTTGGGACAACATATGTAAAGGAACTTCACACCTCGGAAAGGACAAAGGAATCTCACCCGCCGTGTGAAGATCAAAGACGTCCCAGGACGCGGCGGCGGGGACAGACTAGACACCTTCACCCCCCAAGGCGAGGAGAGGAATTCCCATCACCTCCCAAGACGAAGAGAGGAGATAACAGAACAATGGGGGGATTAAGATAACAGGGGATGTCGGCTTGTGTAATGCATGTCTTTGATGTGTGCCTTTATTTAACCAGCGAGCTGGACAGAAATGTTCCTCTTTGCCTTCTGCCAAGCTCTGCACCAGATGAGACAAGATAGGAGAGCTGTTCATTAAAGACTCTGTTTTTTAATACAAAATCGCCTCATCATTTCCAGCTCCTCTACACTTTAACAAATAAAACCAAAGGAAAGCCTTAACTTTAAAAGAAAGTGGAAACTTGTAATCTTAAAACTTTAAAGCATTTAGCCTCTTCTCTTTTTGTATTTCTTTGTAAATAAAATCCTCACTTTCAAAGTGACATTCTGCAAAATTCCAAAGCTAGTTATTGATGACAAATTCCAATACTAGACTTTAAAAATCAAAGGAAAGAAGTCAATCCACACAATTGAAATTCCTGTTTTGTTTTGTGAAACAAATTCAATCCAATTTCAATTCAACTTTATTTATCAATACAGGTTCAACAAAAATTAATTGAAGCATCACTACATTTCTAAATAATTTCAAAATTCTATTTCCCATCCTGCAAGCCTACAAGTTGAAACAAATTCTAAAGGAACTTTCAACTATCACGGTTGTAACATAAAAATCTCAAGGTTAAACCTTGTTGAACAAATTTAAGAATAATCAACTAGTTGAATTTTTTTTTTTTTAAAAAAGGCTAAATAACAACAACGGTCAAACATGACGGGTCATCAGACAACCGACCAATTTACCAAACTGGATGACCTTCAAACAACATTGGAAGCATGGACTTCTAATTTAATTTCTAGCTTCACAACACGGGTCAAGGAAACACAGCCCGAAGAATTGGAGCAACTCACTGAAGAACTTTTGAATGGACACACTGAAAAACCACCAGAAGGCAAGGACCTCACCAGTGTGTTAGGTAAGTTTGCGCTAACATTAGTCGCAAGATTAAAGGTAGCCGAGAACGAGCTAGCAAATCAACAAACAACGATCCTATCTCTCCAAGAAGAGAATGAAACACTGAAAGAAAATCTGGAACAATCTCAAGAGGAGAATGACAAAACTCAAAATCAACTGGATGAAGCGTTACAAGATTTGGACCGTGCAGAGTCAGAAAATAAACGGTTGATAGATAACAATGACGTGCTTCACCAAGACAACAATGAACTTGAAGATGCCCTTCAAGACACAAAGAAGGAACTCAGAAGAGTTGAAGGTCAACTGGAAAATGTGAAGAAGGACTACAAGGAATGTCGACTGCTCCTAAAGGAAAAACATGAACACCGGGACATCCACCGCACTGCCTCGCCCAATTCCCGCTTCGAACACGGACGACCGCGTGGACAGCGTGCGTGTGCCCCTTCAGACCGCGACCTTGACAAGATCGCGCAAAATATCACCAAATTTGATCCAGGACCTACGGGTTCACCTGATGCCAAAGTCTATTTACAGGACATTGATTACTACCTGCGCAAGTATCCTGATGCTACGACAGACGATTGCATCTATCTGATTAAACTAACATCTAACAGGTCAGTATCAAAATTCATAGAAAGACAGCCGACAAACATCAAAGCAGATTACACGCTGCTCCGCAAAGCCATCAAAAAGGAGTTCTCCGACGACTGCCTACAGGCAGGGCTAACCGCAGCCCTAGCCATGAAGCAAGGACGCTCAGAGCCGACACAAGCCTACTACCAGAGACTCCTACTTGCATATTTTGGATCTCAAAATACACCAGGGATGGAAGAAGATCACAATTTCAAGACCCTCTTCATCCAAAACCTCCATCCCACTGTGAGTCATTACCTAGGAGTTACAGCTAACCCAAGGTCAAACTCAATAAGTCAGCTGAGAGAGTTTGCACACTATGCGTTCCAAAAACGGCAACAAAGTCGCAACAAGCACGCTGAGCCTGCCACAGTGCTAGCTATTAGCGATGCATCTAACACCTTGGAGTTGGAAGGAGCTCCTCGCTCTTCTCCACCTCTTACACCGCGAGTACATCAACAGCCGAAGCATTTTCCCAAGCGACCTCATCAAGGTCCAAACCACACTAGGTCCTCTGGATACCACTTTGGACCAACTTTGCAAAAACCCGACTACCGTCGTAGACCATATCCACGGGATAGGTCACGAGAACGCGATACAGACTACCATGATGACAGATACTGATACGAAGACACGCGTAACCGCGACAAATGGTCTCCATCCCATCACAGAAGCTCAGAAGCAGAGACCTATCACAAACCTTGGAAGGAAAAAGAAACTCCTACATTCAGTAGAGAAGCTATTGAAATTGTCCAACACCTCCTAGCAGAGATTCAAAACTACAAAGAGAATAAAACTGCTAACATTCTAGCTATATCAGCTGTGCCAACTCAAAACAAGCGTTCCAAATGAAGGAAACGCAAGAAGAAAATCCCTCATGCAAATGAGGAAGGACCAAAGGACTCAACACAGTCCAGTGCTGTCATGGCAGCCCAACCACAGGTCACAGACCACTCCTCTAACAACGTGTCACAACTCTGTGTCGAACCATCGGTTCCACAATTCCTATGCGACTTAAACGAGAGGGGGGTGGCACGGAAATTCTACCTTCCACTGATCCTTGAAGACATGGTGTGTCAGGACGCTGTTTTAGACACCGCTGCTGACATCACGCTCATGTCACACACCCTTTTTGATAAACTACGTGTAGCCGCTAACCACGCTAACAGACATTTGAAACTGGAACCCTGTTCATTAGCTGTGCGACCATATGCTCTCACTAAAACAACCCTGTTGGGCGTATCACTACTAAACATGTCCATTGGACCCATGACCTTGACACATCCGGTCTACGTGTCCAAACTTGACACCATTCCATTACTTGTTGGCAAAGACCTACTGAACCGTTTTCAGCCACTGATTGATTTCAAGAACCTCAAACTATGGGCTCAAACGCAACACTCTCACCCATTTGACCCACCAAGGACAACTGAATCACAGTGCTTTGTTCTGAACACTTTAGACACCCCAAGTCTCACACAACTAGCACTGTTGGAACAACTGCAACCGATTGAAAGCGACCGCCAAGACCAAGGTGAGTACTGTCCTAAAGAAGTCAAAAGTTACTTTCAAATACAAGGTCACACCAAGGAAGCAAATGACATTGAAAACTCAACGGCCGAGCAGAAAACCCCAAACGGCCCCCTTGAAACCCTTGATACCCATGATTCAATGGTGGTGTCACATTTTGAAACCCACCCACCCACTCATGAGGCCTACATGGTCACAAGAGCCACACCAACCGGCTCTCTAGACCCTCTAAAACCTCAACTTTTTGCAACAACAAACCCAACTTTTACAAACGCAAGGCGCACACTCACTCAACCTTGCAAACAAATGATCCATAAAACCGTCAAACACCGGTTGGATAAAACGGTACATGCACTGACCGCGTCTAAACCCTTTGACATACCAAAACTGAAACCACTTCATGCGACTCAATCTTCTCTGCAGCTATGCAATGGCACTCCTATTCATGCTTCCGACGAACCATCATCGCCACCGCTCAGAGTTCCTCGAAACCAGAGGGGGGTGATGACTGCCAATGCCCATAACACTCAAGCTGCAGAGCACAAAAGCGTCAAAACGACATACAAAGCTCCCAAGGCTGTATTTCAAAACCATTCAGACCGAGTCGCTGAACAACAGAAAGCGTACAACGATCAAAAACTCTCGCATGACAAACTGCGAAGGGGGGACAAGATCTTCCACCCCACATTTGTACCACAGACACCTGAAATAAATTTACAGGAAAGGAAAATCACTCCTAAATTCCTGCCCGAGTGGATGAATCCACACATTGTCAACAACAAACTTTGGCCACTCAAGAGCCAAATCCAAGACCCAATTTTCAAATGGGCTCCCCAAAATCAGAGTAACCTTTACCAAAACCCCATGGGACTTGTCGGGTACAACACTGTCAAAGTAAGTCCATAAATAAGATTAAAATTAAACCTACGTCTGAGAAATAACTGTAGCTAACTACTAGCCTCAGGTACACTCAGTCAAATCTCTCCAAACAATTAGTTAACTGCATCAAACTTCCAGAAGGAAAGGGTATATTAAAACCATATTAGCCCTTAAACAAATTTCAAAGACCTCTGTAAAATCTAATAAACTTCAATCAACTTACTATTACCAAATAGCATACACGAGACATTCAACACCATTAGCTTGAGCTAATAATCTTAAAACTCCCATCAAAGGTGAAAAACAAGCACAAGGTTTAGAGTTCAATCTCTTAAGCTCTATTCTGTAATTTCCCAGTTTTGGGATCAATAAAGTACATCCATCTAAAAGAAATCATTCCACCTCTGAGAGGAATTCTCATTTGCCAACCAGGTATCTAAAGAAAGATCAACAAGAAGATTAAGATCCAAAACCACTCACTTTTATGTTTGCCAAGATGATGGCCCTCCTGTTTATCAGTTTAGCCATCTGCCTAGCAATCACACCCACTGTTACCCAGTCAGAATTGGGCCAAGCCAAAACGAAAGGTCAAAGATCCTCGGGTGGATTCTTAATAACAGCCTCATCATTAGAGCCTCTTGTTAACCTTAGCATGCCCACTGTTAACTCGGTCAACACTGCTAAACCGAAACGCCAGGTTGTCGAACCACAAATGGTTACCAAAATCTTACAAGACACTGTGTTGGTTTTGAATGCTTGCTCCGAAGCTTCAGTCAAACTCAACAAGGTCTTGAACTCTTTGCTCTTTGTGTTAAAGGTTGACTATGCTCACACACAGCCAATGTCTATGTTACTCTCAGAAGTAGCTAGAAACATTAGCTTTTCAGTTAACGCTTTAGCAATGAATATGCTCTCTCATCATATCCTTTTTGCAGTAAATCCAAATTTACTTCTCATTGCCATCCAAAGAATGATAACGACATCCTATGCCCACTCAGTTTTTCTGAACAAAAGCCTCAAACACCCTATGATTTGGACATCTGTGGAATCATGGTTTAGTCTAACTAAACAAATTCAATTTGAACCTCCTTGAGTCACCTCAATATTGATTAGTCTGAATCTACCTCAAGTATGAAATAATTTTATTTTTGCTTTTAACTGAGATTTTTGGATACATGTTTGTGTATATACAAATAATCCTTTATACATTTAGATTTTATGCACATTTAAACTGTTTTTGAAATCTTGAATAGCTATTTTTCAGCAAACCCAAAACATTTATATCAAGTATGTCGAAACCCACATACTTCTAGTTCACTTTTTTTTGGTACCCAGAATTTTTAAGTCTTTACAGGCTTATACAGAACTTTAGTATATCCTAGACAATTATACAATGTTTATATTTGGTCACGCCCAAATTATTTTTGAAATTTCCAGAAGTTTTTCAGAAAACCAAATTTAAGGACCTACACTTTGGAATAGATACTGTTCACAAGCTTAAGACTTATCGACATCAGAACTTTAGTTCAGCATTTGGATCAAGCCTCGCCAAATTGGGATTTGATGCCTAGGATTGCTATCAACGCTGAATCAACGTCACCATTGATACCAGAGGGGGGACTGTAGCATCATTTTTTTGATCCGTCTTTTTTTTTCACCCCACTTATATCACGGACACACAGATCGTCCTAAATGTCTCCTGAGCCGGTGGACGGAGCCACTGTCTATAGCAGGATACGATACAGCAGAGAACAGCTGCTAGCATTCAACCGCCACCCGGTCCCATTGGAAAAACTCGACATACCGAGTGAACTGAGGCGAAAACGCCGCGGCTGCCGGGCTGGAGTAAGGCGGAGGACAAAAAATATAAGGTACAGACCCTCCCTTCCATCTGTTGTCATGGGAAATGTACGGTCGATACTGGGAAAGTTAGATGAGCTAGCGGCTATCTCCCGTTATGATAGCACATACCGGGAGTGCTCTCTCCTTTTGTTTACTGAGACGTGGCTAACTGAACTAGCAGCAGATGCTAACATTGAGCTGGAGGGTTTTCACATGATACGAGCTGACCGAACACCAGACAGTGGCAAGGCTAGGGGCGGTGGAGTGATCATGTATGTTAACAACAACTGGTGCAGACCGGGACATATTACTGTTAAACAACGACACTGCAGCAAAGACATTGAGTTGCTAGCTGTTAGCATGAGGCCTACATATCTCCCGAGAGAACACTCACACGTGATCTGCATTGTTGTTTATGCAAATCCGACGGCGAACGCTGGGACAGCACGTGACGTCATCCATTCAGTAACCAGCAGGCTGCAGACAGAACACCCAGATGCTCTTCTCCTCATCTCAGGCGATTTCAACCATGTTTCACTGTCTCCCATTCTACCCACGTTCACCCAGTATGTCACATGCCACACTAGAGACAATAAAACACTGGATTTATTCTACGCAAACACTAAGGAGGCGTACACCTCATCACAACTACCCCCACTCGGGAGATCGGATCACAACTTGGTTCATCTCCGGCCGGTGTACAAACCCCTAGTGCACAGACAACCTCCGGCCATGCACACTGTGGAGTTATGGTCTGAGGAGACAATGGACACCCTAAAGGGCTGTTTTGAAGCCACCGCCTGGAAGCAGCTCTGCGATCCACATGGTGAGGACATCGATGGCCTCATTCACACCTTCACGGGCTACCTCAGCTTCTGTGTGGACAAATCCGTTCCCACCAAGACCATACGGCGTCACTCAAACAACAAACCCTGGATCAACCCTGAGATAAAAACACTTCTGAGAGAGAAGAAGAGGATCTTCAGGTCGGGGAACAGGGAGATGCTGAAGTCCGTACAGAGGGAGCTGAGGAGAAAGATCAGAGAAGGCAAGGACAGCTTCAGGAAGAAGATGGAGGACAAGCTGCAACAGAGCGACATCAGCGGGGTCTGGAGAAACCTCAAAACCATCTCGGGGCTCCAGAATACCTCCCCCCAGGCCACAGGGGGCAGGGAGTGGGCGAACAACCTGAATCTGTTTTTCAATAGATTTGACCAACCGCCCTCCCCCCTGACTGCACAACAACCACTGCTGCCTCTAAAGAAATCAAGTCCTGCTGCCCACTCCCCACTCTACCAACACCCCCCCACTCCCAACACACAGCCCCCCATCCTGACCCTGACCAGGACCCAGGTGAGGACGGAGCTGAGGAAGATCAAGGCGAGGAAGGCGCCGGGACCGGACGGCATCAGCGCAAAGCTCCTCAAGTCCTGTGCAGACCAGCTGTGTGGGATTGTGACGTATATCTTCAACATGAGCCTGAAACTGGGGAGGGTACCACAGCTGTGGAAAACATCTTGTGTGGTACCTGTACCAAAAACTTCCCACCCCAAAGACCTGAACAGCTACAGACCGGTGGCCTTGACGTCCCACTTGATGAAGACCCTGGAGAGACTGCTCCTTGCTCACCTCCGCCCCCTGGTGGAACCAGCGATGGATCCACTCCAGTTCGCCTACCAGCATGGCATTGGGGTGGAGGATGCGGTGATCTTCCTCCTTCACCGTTCTCTGTCCCACCTGGAGAAGCCCGGGAATATGGTGAGGATCATGTTCTTTGACTTCTCCAGTGCTTTCAACACCATCCAACCGATGATCCTGAAGGACAAGCTGCTGCGCGCAGGGGTGGACCAGCACCTGTCATCATGGATCCTGGACTACCTCACGAACCGGCCTCAGTTTGTGAGAACCCGGGACTGTGTGTCCGACACGATCATCAGTAGCACGGGGGCCCCCCAGGGAACGGTGCTGGCTCCCTTCCTGTTCACTCTTTATACTGCGGACTTCTCACACAACACAACACACTGCCATCTACAGAAGTTCTCTGATGACTCTGCGATCGTTGGCCTCATCTCCAATGGAGATGAAGCTGAGTACAGAGGGCTTATCCAGGACTTCGTGGACTGGTGCCATCGGAACTGCCTCCAGATCAACGCGAGGAAAACTAAGGAGCTGGTGGTGGACTGCCGCAGGCATGGGCAGCCCCTCACAGTACCAGTAAATATACAGGGAACAGACATCGAGATGGTGACATCCTATAAGTACCTGGGTATTCATCTGAACAATAAACTAGACTGGTCACACAATACTGATGCACTCTACAAGAAGGGACAGCGCAGGCTGTTCCTGCTGAGGAGACTCAGGTCTTTTGGTGTACAAGGGGCGCTGCTGAAGTCATTCTATGACACGGTGGTGGCATCAGCCATCACTTTTGGTGTGGTCTGCTGGGGCAGTGGCATTACTGCAGCCGATAGGAAGAGACTGAACAAACAGATTAAGAAAGCTAGCTCTGTCCTGGGGCAGCGCCTTGATCCGATGGAGGAGATAGGAGAGAGAAGGACGGTGGCTAAACTGTCATCTCTGCTGGAGTCCGAGTTCCACCCTATGCAGGACATACTGAATGCACTGAGGAGCTCATTTAGCAGCAGACTACATCATCCCAGGTGCACAACCGAGAGGTTTCGTAGGTCCTTCCTACCAACGGCTGTCAGACTGTACAACCTAAGCAGGGCTGCTCGCAGAGATAGCAAAAAGACGTAACAAACTAATAGTTTTTTGAATGCAAAAGATGCAATAGACTTACACAATGGTCCTCTCCGGCATACAACTAGGAACATACCGGTCGCTATGGAGGGTGAGAATATGTATGGGCACATAATCATACCATGTAGGATAACTAAGTAGACGGTTATGCTGTTTCATTCCATCTAGCAACAATGCTCTGCACTGTGTGTGTTTATATATTTGCATATTTATTCCATCTAGCTACAATGCTCCGTACTGTGGGTGTTTATATATTTATATATCTACATATTATTCCATCTAGTTACATTGCTCCGCACTGTGTGTGTTTATATACTTGCATATTTATTCCACCTAGCTGCAATGCTCCGTACTGTGGGTGTTTATATATTTACATATTTATTCCATCTAGCTACAATGCTCTGCACTGTGTGTTCATATATTCATATATTTATTCCATCCAGCTACAATGCTCTGCACTGTGTGTCTGTGTGTGTGTGTATATATATATATTTTATAGTAATATGTACATATGTTTATTAGCTGCTCTTGCTTGCTTGTTTTTTTTCTTGCCTTCTGATTGTTGCTCTGAGTGTTGCTATCCCTGTGCTGTTGCAATCCTGGAATTTCCCCGTTGTGGGACTAATAAAGGCTTATCTTATCTTATCTTATCTTATCTTATCATCTCACTTTGGCTCAGCAACAATTATTCTTCTGCTTAAAGACATTTTGTTTCATCCAGGAATAACACAAAGAAATTGATTTTCTTCCCCCAGGCCACAGCTGAAATCCCCTTTGTTTTGTTAAAACCAGCCTAAGGAATTTCCCCAATGTTCGGCTTCACTTTTATTGCCCCAACAGATCCACAACTCAGTTAATTTTCTTAAACTCTGGACATGCTGGATTTAACCAGTGAACTTTAAAGTACATTATTACAAACTCAATTCTAAACCTTCATTCTTTTCAGAACTATGAAAATGCAGATGGACTCTGATGTTTTTGATGTGGAAAATCAATAATATGTGTGAAATGCATTAATCTGTGATTTTATATATTCATGTTAATGTTTAAATGAATGTTTATTCATGCATGTTGATTTAGAAGCACTGCTTATAAGATACACTAAGGTTAGTTTAGTTATACATAAGTGTGTATATTCCAATGTATTTAAAATTGTGTTTATTCATTTGGACCGATATCACATGTGACTCCAACAGCCAATCTCTGCATGACAACTCTTCATCCCAAAGAGCTCCAAACAATAGACTGTTTGTCATTGGATGGAAAGTTCATTGTGCCTCCCACGAAGGACTCTCATTGGCTGAGATCCCAGAAGCCCGCGGAACTTAAATAACAGAGGGACCCCTGCTTCTGCCTCTTTTGCTCTCTTTTCGGCTGCTCTCTCTTTTGCTCCAGATCCTCTTTCCGGCTCCCCCTTTCTCTGATCATCTCCATTGTCTACACACAGCAAGGAAGAACAAAGGACCGTCTGAACAAAGACTTCGACCACGTGTCGCTTTTCTGAACACAGAGCAGATAACTCGTAATTTGTTTATGTAACTTTGTATTTTCTTTTTCTCTTAAATACCTAGGAATTCCTATTTCTTTGAGCTCAATTCTTAATCGGAGTTAAACTCCAATTTTTATTCATCACCTTTTCTTTGTTAAACTTTCTGTAAAACCACCGTTTGTTTAATTTTAATGTAAACTTTAATCTTGACTTTATAATTTTTTTTATATTTTTCTTGACCAACCACACACCAGAAGCTATAATTTTTATCTAAAGTCCGAAAGTTTTCTTTTCTAATTTGAAATCGGATTAGATATCTTCAATTATTCCCGAAGACCTCTGCAGCCATTTGTCTACCAGGAAGAAAAACGTAGCTCCCACATCGCGCAGCTGAGGAATCAGCGCGCTTCTGCAGGATTTCAACCATCGAGATCCAACTTACGATCTCATGAATATCATTCATCGTCAAGAGAATATTTGCGGGACAAATATTCTGGGTTTTGCCCCTGAACAACACTTCAAAACTTCATGAGGACGATGCCAGAACAATCATCACCGAGAATCACGTGAGCTGCAAACTTTTAATTCAACTGCTGAATTAACGTCTGAGGTTCGGTAATAATTTGTGTATCTAATCAGATGCAAATTAAGAAGCCCTTAACATAACTCTTCTTTTCATTAAAATTCCGTTTTTATTTTCTTAAGATGAATCAAGGACTTTTCACATAATTAGTAAACTTTCTCCATAAATTTGCATTGTTTCCATAATCTGTTAACTCAAACTGATAGAAATTGGTTTCTCAGTTTAACCCTGGTTCCGAAAATATTGATATCGTTAATCTATCATTTACAAGATTGATTTTATGATTAATGAAATTACTGCAATGTCTGTTAATCATTTCATTTAATAAATATTTAAAAATGAGAGAAGTTGTTGGGAATTTACTTCATTCTGAGTCTGTTCAAGCCCAGGTATTGAATTCACGGAAAATTTTTGAGACTGATTATTGATTAATTTATTGAGTGATCAAACAGGTATAAAGTGAAATTAAAGATTAAATTGCTTCTTAAAGATAGAAGCTGGTGCCCCTTACGAGTGTTATTAACTTTTCTGATGTATATGAAATGAGATTTGAGCTCAGATTCCAATACATCAATATAAATTAAATAATTCATACCTGATTATATTTATTATTTATTAATATTTCTATTTTATGCTACACAGATGACACTAATTTATTATGCAGTGGAAGTAATTTGGAAAAACTTTTGGATACACTGATTCTTCTTCCGGCTTTCAGAGAGAGCAGTCGCATTTTCTCCTCCTCTCCTCCTCCGCTTCCCTGACTGATCCCAGCTTGCTGTGCCCTGTCTGTGTCTGTCTCTCACTCCTTCTCGCCGATCTCAAGCCAAATGGAAAAACGGAAAAATGGAATTTCGGGCTTTAAATGCAATTGACACCACCTTTTCAACAGAAAATCAGGCCTGGGGGAGCCCAAATGTGTGACTCATGGGTCAATTGGAACTCATGTGTCTGTGTGATTCGATTGAAGATGCAGAAGACATCTATCTGTTTGGCTATGATCACAGGATTTCTACTGTTTGGCTCTGGAGTTTCCT
Organism: Pholidichthys leucotaenia; assembly: GCA_020510985.1. Classification (NCBI taxonomy): domain Eukaryota; kingdom Metazoa; phylum Chordata; class Actinopteri; order Cichliformes; family Pholidichthyidae; genus Pholidichthys; species Pholidichthys leucotaenia. Next base: position 216,710 of record CM035845.1, on the reverse strand, counting down.
AGTGTATCGGAAATTAAAGAAGATGGAAGAGCTGGTCAAAATGCGGATCCCGGCGAAGCTCCTTCAACAATTTCGACCAGCATGGGAGTGCACTGATAGCGGCAAATGGTGGACTGATTGTTGAACTGAATCAGAGGTTGAATACATCTTGAGCCGCTGGGTGCTCTCCAGGGAATGATTTTAAGCCTGTGAATTGAATTAATTGTGATGCACAGAATCGCATGAGAGTGGAAATTATGCTCCAAGTGACTGTACTCATCTGGCCTTGATTTGGTGTCCTTGGGAACTCATTCCTCCAGATGCAGAGATTGCAGGAAGGTGTTTTGGCTTCTCTTTAACCCAAACAATTAACAAACAATTGCTGTTGTTCAGCAAATTGGACTCTTCAAGGACAGCGTTATCATGTGTCTAATACAGAACTTTGCCATCTGGCATGCACGAAGAGAGACAGACTCTGTGGACATGCTTATCTGTGTTTAGAATACATGAACATAACATCCATCCGTTGCCAGGAGACGCTCCTTGCTGTGCACCAGCAACTGATACATCCACACTGCATTCATACTGATTACATGCTGACTACACACACTGGTCTCTCTCTTGCTCCTTTGTTACTGTGTGATCTGTATTGTCTGCCAATTGTGCATTAGAGGGTTTTTTTCTATGTAATCACAATTTTGCTTATAACGAGCTTTATTTTGATTAACTATGTTTTTTCTCTCTGCCCATTGTGTCATTCCCCCCCTTCCCCTCTTTACCCTCCTGTATGACAGGCGCCTTGCATGATTGCCGCGTCATTGGGAAGCGCTTATCAAGCGCGCCCAATGTCAAGTCAAATTCCTCGTATGTTTATGTTTACGTAAACATGCTTGGCAATAAAGCTATTCTGATTCTGATTCTGACTCTGAAAGGAATTAGGAAAGCTTAAACTGGTTTGATTCAAACAAATTAATGCTCAGTTTAAGTAAGACAACATTTTATAATTTTTAGCAATCATCACAACAACTCAGTATCTAAACTCAGTGCAAATGGTGTAGAGATTGAAAGGGTATCTGAAATCAAATTTCATGGAGTAATAATTGATAAACTGTGTTGGAAGTCACATATTATGTTAAAGGTAAAATATCCAAATCAATCACAATACTCCACACAGTGAAATATTTGCTGAATCAACCCACATTATATACTTTGTATCATTCATTAATACTCCCATACATGACATATTGTACTGAAGTATGGGGAAATACATATAAAACAAACATACATCCAATATTTATGCTTCAGATGAGAGCTATTAGAATAATAAACAAAGCTGCTTACAGGGAACCAACAAACCTACTTTTTCTTAAATTAAAAGCTCTCAAGTTGAAAGATCTGGTTGACTTTAAAACTCCAGTTATAATGTTTGCAGCATTTTCATGGGGTTGGTCTCATTTAAAAGAAAACACTTTGAATTTTTTGGCAAAACAGTCATAATCTAAGTGCTCCTGCCACTGAGTAACAGTCATCTAAACATACTGAACTTGAAGAAAATAAAGTTCGCCTGGGTGTTTTTTTGGATACAAATGCTTGCAAATAACACACAGCTTCAGATCCGGGCTGGAAAATGCAACAGAAATGTAGAACCAAGTGTTATCCAGCTGAGGTCAAAATTTTGTAACAATACCACAAAAAATGAATATATTACACAGCTTTTTTGTCAGTGTCACTTTTTTTTCAGTGTCTCCTAGGACGCACAGTGTGCATACTAGGACGCCCTTGTGCGCCCTAGGATGCAGAGACGTGCCCGCCCGCGGTACACTGAAGTGCAACAGGTTAAAAAAGAATTTGATACAGTGGATCATAAATTATTATTAAGGAAACTACAAAATTGTGGTATTAGGGGGGTAGCATTGTCCTGGTTATGTAGTTACTTAAAGAATAGATATCAGTATGTATGTGTTGACAGCAAAAACTCACAGTTACTGAAGGTTACTTGCGGAGTCCCACAGGGTTCAGTTTTGGGGCCATTGTTGTTCAATAAGTATATAAATGACATGTAAAGTTTCGGAAAAAATGGATTTAATATTGTTTGCAGATGACACTAATTTATTATGCAGTGGAAGTAATTTGGAAAAACTTTTGGATACACTGATTCTTCTTCCGGCTTTCAGAGAGAGCAGTCACATTTTCTCCTCCTCTCCTCCTCCGCTTCCCTGACTGATCCCAGCTTGCTGTGCCCTGTCTGTGTCTGTCTCTCACTCCTTCTCGCCGATCTCAAGCCAAATGGAAAAACGGAAAAATGGAATTTCGGGCTTTAAATGCAATTGACACCACCTTTTCAACAGAAAATCAGGCCCGGGGGAGCCCAAATGTGTGACTCATGGGTCAATTGGAACTCATGTGTCTGTGTGATTCGATTGAAGATGCAGAAGACATCTATCTGTTTGGCTATGATCACAGGATTTCTACTGTTTGGCTCCGGAGTTTCCTAGTGTATCGGAAATTAAAGAAGTTGGAAGAGCTGGTCAAAATGCGGATCCCGGCGAAGCTCCTTCAACAATTTCGACCAGCATGGGAGTGCACTGATAGCGGCAAATGGTGGACTGATTGTTGAACTGAATCAGAGGTTGAATACATCTTGAGCCGCTGGGTGCTCTCCAGGGAATGATTTTAAGCCTGTGAATTGAATTAATTGTGATGCACAGAATCGCATGAGAGTGGAAATTATGCTCCAAGTGACTGTGCTCATCTGGCCTTGATTTGGTGTCCTTGGGAACTCATTCCTCCAGGTGCAGAGATTGCAGGAAGGTGTTTTGGCTTCTCTTTAACCCAAACAATTAACAAACAATTGCTGTTGTTCAGCAAATTGGACTCTTCAAGGACAGCGTTATCATGTGTCTAATACAGAACTTTGCCATCTGGCATGCACGAAGAGAGATAGACTCTGTGGACATGCTTATCTGTGTTTAGAATACATGAACATAACATCCATCCGTTGCCAGGAGACACTCCTTGCTGTGCACCAGCAACTGATACACTACCGTTCAAAAGTTTGGGGTCACCTCAGACAGTTTTGTGTTTTCCATGAAAAGTCACACTTTTATTTACCACCATGAGTTGTAAAATGAATAGAAAATATAGTCAAGACATTGACAAGGTTAGAAATAATGATTTGTATTTGAAATAATAATTTTTTCCTTCAAACTTTGCTTTCGTCAAAGAATCCTCCATTTGCAGTAATTACAGCATTGCAGACCTAACATGATTGCACAAGGGTTTTCTAATCATCCATTAGCCTTCTGACGCAATGAGCAAACACATTGTACCATTAGAACACTGGAGTGATAGTTGCTGGAAATGGGCCTCTATACACCTATGTAGATATTGCACCAAAAACCAGACATTTGCAGCTAAAATAGTCATTTACCACATTAGCAATGTATAGAGTGTATTTCTGATTCGTTTAAAGTTATCTTCATTGAAAAAAAGTGCTTTTCTTTCAAAAATAAGGAAATTTCTAAGTGACCCCAAACTTTTGAACGGTAGTGTACATCCACACTGCATTCATACTGATTACATGCTGACTACACACACTGGTCTCTCTCTTGCTCCTTTGTTACTGTGTGATCTGTATTGTCTGCCAATTGTGCATTAGAGGGTTTTTTTCTATGTAATCACAATTTTGCTCATAACGAGCTTTATTTTGATTAACTATGTTTTTTCTCTCTGCCCATTGTGTCATTCCCCCCCCCTTCCCCTCTTTACCCTCCTGTATGGCAGGCGCCTTGCATGATTGCCGCGTCATTGGGAAGCGCTTATCGAGCGCGCCCAATGTCAAGTCAAATTCCTCGTATGTTTATGTTTACGTAAACATGCTTGGCAATAAAGCTATTCTGATTCTGATTCTGACTCTGAAAGGAATTAGGAAAGCTTAAACTGGTTTGATTCAAACAAATTAATGCTCAGTTTAAGTAAGACAACATTTTATAATTTTTAGCAATCATCACAACAACTCAGTATCTAAACTCAGTGCAAATGGTGTAGAGATTGAAAGGGTATCTGAAATCAAATTTCTTGGAGTAATAATTGATAAACTGTGTTGGAAGTCACATATTATGTTAAAGGTAAAATATCCAAATCAATCGCAATACTCGATTGATTTGGATATTTTCAAATCAATATTTGAAAATATCAATATTTCTGATGGGAGTGCAAATCAATATTTGCACTCCCATCAGACCTGCGACCGTATGTCTTGGACACCCGAGTAAAGAGAGGTGCAGAGCTGTCAACTGATCACCACCTGGTGGTGAGTTGGATCCGATGGCAGGGGAGGAAGCCATTCAGACCTGGTAGACCCAAACGTATAGTGAGGGTGTGCTGGGCGCGTCTGGCTGAGGTCCCTGTCCGGGAGGTCTTCAACTCCCACCTCCGGAAGAACTTCAACCACATTCCGAGGGAGTCTGGAGACATGGAGTCTGAATGGGCCATGTTCTCCACCTCTATTGTTGAAGCAGCGACCCAGAGCTGCGGCCGCAAGGTGGTCGGTGCATCTCGTGGTGGCAACCCCCGAACCAAGTGGTGGACACCAGTGGTGAGGGGGGCCATTAAGCTGAAGAAGGAGTCCTATCAAGCTTGGTTGGCTTGTGGGACTCCCGAAGCAGCTGAGGTGTACCGGCAGGCCAAGCGGAGTGCAGCTCGGGTGGTTGCTGAAGCAAAAACCCGGGTATGGGAGGAGTTCGGTGAGGCCATGGAACAAGACTTTCGGTCGGCTTCAAAGAGATTCTGGCAAACTGTTCGGCGGCTCAGGAGGGGAAAGCAGCTCCCCGTCTACACTGTGTATGGTGCGGATGGGACACTGTTGACTTCAACTGGGGATATCGTCGGGCGGTGGAAGGAATACTTTGAGGATCTCCTCAATCCCACTGATACGCCTTCCACAGAGGAAGCAGGGTTTGGAGACGAGGGGGATGACTCGCCTATCACAGGGGCTGAGGTCGCCAAGGTGGTTAAAAATCTCCTTGGTGGCCAGGCCCCGGGGGTGGACGAGATTCGCCCTGAGTACCTCAAGGCCCTGGATGTTGTTGGGTTGTCATGGTTGACACGCCTCTGCAACATTGCGTGGAGGTCGGGGGCAGTGCCCTTGGCATGGCAAACCGGGGTGGTGGTTCCTCTCTTCAAAAAAGGGGACCGGAGGATGTGCTCCAACTTTAGAGGGATCACACTCCTCAGCCTCCCTGGGAAGGTCTATGCCAAGGTACTGGAGAGGAGAGTCCGGCCGTTGGTCGAACCTCGGATTCAGGAGGAGCAATGTGGTTTTCGTCCTGGCCGTGGCACATCGGACCAGCTGTTTACCCTCTCGAGAATTCTTGAGGGTTCGTGGGAGTTTGCCCAGCCAGTTTACATGTGTTTTGTGGACTTGGAGAAGGCATTTGACCGCGTCCCTCGTGGATTTTTGTGGGGGGTGCTTTGGGAGTATGGGGTATCGGGATTGTTGTTACGAGCTATTCGGTCTCTGTACGACCGTTGTGAGAGTTTGGTTCGTATCGCCAACACTCGGTCGGAGTCATTCCCAGTGAGAGTTGGACTCCGCCAGGGCTGCCCTTTGTCACCAATCCTGTTCATAATTTTTATGGACAGGATTTCTAGGCGCAGCCAGGGAATGGAGGGTGTCATGCTTGGTGACCACAGGATCTCATCTCTGTTGTTTGCAGATGATGTTGTCCTGTTGGCTTCATCCAGCAATGACCTACAGCTCTTGCTGGGACGGTTTGCCGCTGAGTGTGAAGCAGCTGGGATGAGAATCAGCACCTCCAAGTCCGAGTCCATGGTCCTCAGCCGGAAAAAGGTGGATTGTCCTCTCCGGGTTGGGGACAGGCTCCTGCCCCAAGTGGAGGAGTTTAAGTATCTTGGGGTATTGTTCACGAGTGAGGGGAAAATGGGGCGAGAGATTGACAGACGGATTGGAGCAGCATCTACAGTGATGCGGATGTTGTACCGGTCTGCTGTGGTGAAGAGGGAGCTTAGTTCTAAGGCAAAGCTGTCGATTTACCAGTCAATCTACGTTCCTACTCTCACCTATGGTCACGAGCTTTGGGTAATGACCGAAAGAACGAGATCGCGGATACAAGCGGCTGAAATGAGCTTTCTCCGTAGGATTGCTGGACTCACCCTCAGAGATAGGGTGAGGAGCTCAGTCATCTGGGAGAGGCTCAGAGTAGAACCACTGCTCCTCCACATTGAAAGGAGTCAGTTGAGGTGGTATGGGCATCTGATTAGGATGCCTCCTGGACGCCTCCCACTTGAGGTGTTTCAGGCACGTCCCACTGGGAGGAGACCCCGGGGCAGACCCAGGACTCGGTGGAGAGACTATGTCTCCCAGCTGGTCTGGGAACGCCTTGGTATCCCCTCTGAAGAGTTGGAGCAGGTGGCTGGGGAGAGGGAAGTCTGGGTTTCTCTGCTTGAACTGCTGCCTCCGCAACCCGGACCTCTGGAAAAGCGGTAGAAGATGGATAGATGGATGGATGGAATCACAATACTCCACACAGTGAAATATTTGCTGAATCAACCCACATTATATACTTTGTATCATTCATTAATACTCCCATACATGACATATTGTACTGAAGTATGGGGAAATACATATAAAACAAACATACATCCAATATTTATGCTTCAGATGAGAGCTATTAGAATAATAAACAAAGCTGCTTACAGGGAACCAACAAACCTACTTTTTCTTAAATTAAAAGCTCTCAAGTTGAAAGATCTGGTTGACTTTAAAACTCCAGTTATAATGTTTGCAGCATTTTCATGGGGTTGGTCTCATTTAAAAGAAAACACTTTGAATTTTTTGGCAAAACAGTCATAATCTAAGTGCTCCTGCCACTGAGTAACAGTCATCTAAACATACTGAACTTGAAGAAAATAAAGTTCGCCTGGGTGTTTTTTTGGATACAAATGCTTGCAAATAACACACAGCTTCAGATCCGGGCTGGAAAATGCAACAGAAATGTAGAACCAAGTGTTATCCAGCTGAGGTCAAAATTTTGTAACAATACCACAAAAAATGAATATACAGTGGGGCAAAAAAATATTTAGTCAGCCACCAATTGTGCAAGTTCTACCACTTAAAAGATGAGAGGGATCTTCAATTTTCATCATAGGTATACCTCAACTATGAGAGACAAAATGAGAAAAAAAAATCCAGAAAATCACATTGAAGGATTTTTAAAGAATTTATTTGCAAATTATGGTGGAAAATAAGTATTTGGTCACCTACAAACAAGCAAGATTTCTGGCTCTCACAGACCTGTAACTTCTTCTTTAAAAGGCTCCTCTGTCCTCCACTCGTTACCTGTATTAATGGCACCTGTTTGAAAAATGTATTGCACTACTGTGGAAAAAGACTCATAGACCAGATATGACTCAGTGGTTAAGACAGATGCTAACAAACCTTCCACTAGAAAGAATAACAGATATTGAAATCAAAGGAAAATGTGTTTGGGCAGCACGGTGGTGCAGTGGTTAGCACTGTTGCCTTACAGCTAGAAGGTTCCTGGTTCAAATCCCCAGGCTGGCAGGGGTTGGAACCTTTCTGTATGGAGTTTGCATGTTCTCCCTGTGCTGCGTGGGTTTACTCCGGGGGCTCCGGTTTCCTCCCACAATCCAAAGACTTGCATGTTAGGTTAATTGGTTGTTCAAAATTGTCCCTAGATATTTGTTTCCTATAGGCCCTTAGAATAGAGGGTTAGAATTAGTGAAAGCGCTTTGAGTGGTCTTTGTGACTAGAAAAGCGCTATATAAGTGCAGGTTAGTTAGTTAGTAGTTAGTGTTTGAGAATATATGGAGACCTTTCATTGATTATGTAAAGAAACTAAACATAACTTCTGAAGAAGAAGGTGAATGATATGTGTGGACCTTGTAAATTCCAAATTGGTGAATGTATATTATGTATACTTATGTAATGGATTACCTAGGCTAAACAGAGGAGCATTGTTTGACTTGTTTTTGTTAATGGTTGTTGGTGTTTTTAGAACATTTATTTTTAATTTACTTTAGTGTTAGTGTTTGATTGTTTGTGTCATGTTTGTTAAAAAAGGTTCAATAAAAAATATTGTGGAAAAAAAAAAAGACACCTGTCCACAACCTCAAACAGTCAGACTCCAAACTCCACTATGGCCAAAACCAAAGAGCTGTCAAAGGACACCAGAAACAAAACTGTAGACCTGCACCAGGCTGGAAAGACTGAATCTGCAATAGGTAAACAGCTTGGTGTGAAGAAATCAACTGCGGGAGCAATTATTAGAAAATGAAAGACATACAAGACCACTGATAATCTTCCTTGATCTGGTGATCCACGCAAGATCTCACCCCATGGGGTCAAAATGATCACGAGAATGGTGAGCAAAAATCCCAGAACCACACGGGGGGACCTAGTGAATGACCTGCAGAGAGCTGGCACCAAAGTAACAAAGGCTACCATCAGTAACACACTACGCCATTAGGGACTCAAATCCTGCAGTGCCAGACGTGTCCCCCTGCTTAAGCCAGTACATGTCCAGGCCCATCTGAAGTTTGCTAGAGAGCGTTTGGATGATCCAGAAGAGGATTGAGAGAATGTCATATGGTCAGATGAAACCAAAATAGAACTTTTTGGTAAAAACTCAACTTGTCGTGTTTGGAGGAGAAAGAACACCATACCTACTGTGAAGCATGGGGGTGGAAACATCATGCTTTGGGGCTGTTTTTCTGCAAAGGGACCAGGATGACTGATCTGTGTAAAGGAAAGAATGAATGGGGCCATGTATCGTGAGATTTTGAGTGAAAACCTCCTTCCATCAGCAAGGCCATTGAAGATGAAACGTGGCTGATGTAATGTTCTCCTGGAACATGTAATGACGAGGCGCACACACCGGGTGTCAGTTAGGACTTTTTACTTGTCACTTCAAGTGCAACTAACAACTAACCACACAGTGGCACATGTACATCTCCTTTTATAGTCAGGTCATGGCCGGGGTCATACTGCCCTCTAGCGGTGACTCCATATGAACTTCACATATCAATACATCTCCCTTTTTTTTAAGTAAGGTCATGTCCAACTATAAACTTTTTCTCAAATTTCTATATACAAAATAAATTCCATTTCTTTTTTTTTCTTTTTTTTTTTTTTTTACATCTTTGTCAACCTTGTACACTGATTCACAAGTTCAATTTTTTCTCTGTTTACAATTCAACATCAACACATTTTTTCCTCTGTTTACAATTCAATATCAACACTTTTTTTTTTTTCTCTCCTTACATTTCCTCAATCAATCTTTTCGGTTTCACAATTTGCCTTTGTGATCTTCTGATTTGTGTCACCTCAGTCTGTTCGTTATTGTCTGTCTCTAAGTTTTGGTTCTCAGCCATTTCTGGTTTTTCGGTTTGGCTGTAAATTAGCATGTCGCTTATTTCACTGTCTGTGACTCTCATTTTTGTCTGAGGCACTTTCAGTAAGTGACGTCGGTTTCGCCTCATTGTTTTTCCATGCTCTGTGATGACTTCATATGATCTGGGAGTTGTTTCCTTGACCACTTTCGCCAGCGGTCCCCATTCTCCATCACATCTCACTCGCACAATGTCCTCATGTGCAAGTGGTCTCAGAGGTCGTGCTGTTCTGTTGTACAGTTCAGTTTGCCTCTCATCACGCCTCACATCTCTCTTTTCTATCACCTGAGATGCTGATGGAAGTCACGTTCTGAGTTTTCTGTTCATGAGCATTTCTGCTGGGGACAGTCCATTCTCCAGTGGTGATGCTCGGTAATTCAGGATCGCCAGATGTGGGTCTTCTGCATTGTCTGCAGCCTTTTTCAGTATGCGCTTCACAATTTGCACCCCTTTCTCTGCTAACCCATTTGACTGTGGGTACAGAGGGCTTGAGGTCACGTGCTTGAACCCATATGTGTCTGCAAAGTCTTTGAAGCACTGACTCGTGAATTGTGGTCCGTTATCGCTTACAACAGTCATTGGAATTCCATGGCGTGCGAACATTGTCTTTGTATGTGCAATCACCTTTTCTGCTGTTGTGTCACTCAACCCTGCAAACTCTGGGTAGGTGGAATGATAGTCCATGACTAACAGATAGTCCTTGCCCTTAAGCTGAAATAGATCCATGCCCACTTTTCTCCATGGCCCTTGAGGCTTCTCATGGGGCCTCATAGGCTCCTTTGGCTGTTGATACCTGTGGCGCTGGCAAATCTCACAGCGCTGCACATATGCCTCAATGTCCTTGTGCATGTTGGGCCAATATAAAACATCACGTGCACGTCTTTTGCACTTTTCAATACCCAAATGCCCCTCATGCACTAATTTAACCATTTCTGATCTCATGGAGGTAGGTATGACTATCCTTGTACCCTTTAACAGAACCCCATCTAACACAGACAGTTCACCTTTAAAGTGTTGGTAAGGCTTGTCAATCATAACCTGTCCTGGCTGATGTATCTGTTCCATTACTCTTTTTAGTTTCTCATCTTTTTGTGTTTCTTTCACTATCTTCGTCCATTTTGCATCTGACACTGGCATGTGTGCCTTAATAGAGTCTACATGTATTTGCACAGCTTCCTCTGTTGTGCTGCTGGTGTTGCTCAAGCTAGCCCTACTCAGCGCATCGGCTACAATTAGTTGCTTGCCTGGTGTAAACTCAAATTTCAAGTCATATTTCTGTAATCTTAACATTAGACGCTGGATGCGCGGTGGTGCGTCACCCAGTGGCTTCTGTGAGATCGCAATCAGTGGTTTGTGGTCTGTTTCTAGTATTACTGACCTTCCATACACATATTCATGAAACTTCTCGCATCCAAACACTGCACCTAGAGTCTCTTTCTCTATTTGCGCGTAATTTTTTTCTGCGCTTGTCATGGTGCGCGACGCGTATGCGACTGGATACCACTCTGTGTCATGTTTTTGCAATAGCACAGCTCCTAGGCCGGCTTTGGACGCATCTGTGGACACTTTTAGCAGTTTGTCCTGATCATAGAATTTTAACACTGGCTCCTTTATTAGACTGCTTTTGAGCCACTCCCATTCTCTGGCATGCTCTGCCATCCACTTCCACATTGTATTGGTCTCTAACAAGCTTCTAAGAGCTATTGTGTTAGCTGATAAATTTGGGATAAATTTCCCCATGTAATTGACTAGTCCTAGGGCTCTTTGCAAGTCATTTTTGTCCTGCGGTACTGGCAGCTCTGCTATGGCCCGCACTTTTTCCGGATCTGGTTGCACGCCTGCCCCAGATAATTTCTCTCCCAGGTATGTAATCTCCCGTACCCCGAATTGGCACTTACTCTTATTCAGTTTCATACCTGACTTTTGCGCCTGTGTGAGAACTCTAGCCAACCTTTCGTCGTGCTCCTCTTTTGTTTTTCCCCAGACTACCACATCATCAAGAAAAACTCCCACCCCTTCTATTCCGTCAAACAATTGCTGCACAGTTCTATGGAAAATTTCAGGGGCTGAGCTAATCCCAAACGGCATTCGTAGAAAGCAATGCCTTCCGAATGTCATATTAAATGTGCACAATTTAGCGCTTTCCTCATCTAGCACTATTTGGTAAAACCCAGATTTGGCATCTAATTTTGTGAAGTAATTTGCTCCACTCATTGTGCTGGTTATGTCAGATTTTGTTGGTAGCCTGTAATGCTCCCGCTGTATTACTTTATTTAGATCTTTTGGATCTATGCACAATCTCAAATCTCCATTTGGCTTCTCCACTATAACTAGTGAGTTAACCCATTCAGTTGGTTCTTCTATTTTTCTGACCACTCCGTCTGCTATCAGTGAGTCTAGTGTTTCTCTCAGCCTCTTTTTAAGAGCTATTGGCACTTTTCTTGCTGCATGTATGACTGGCTCTGCATTCTCTTTCAGCCTAATTTTTTGTTTGCCTGGTAGGCGGCCTATTCCTTTGAACACCTCTTTGTATTCTTTCACCCAGTCAGTGTGTTTGTGCTTACTTGTTGTAGCCTCTGTATTTTCTCGTGTTGTCACTTTGTCTGTATCAATGACATTCACCCTTTTGATCAGACCTAGCTGATCGCATGTTTTTAAACCCAAAATTGCTTGTCTATTTCCATCAACAAGTACAAACAATGTATTCACTGTTTTACCTTTGTTTGACAGTGTAACCCTGCACATTCCTTTAGTGGGTATTGGCTTATCGTCATATGTTCTCAGGTTAATCTTTTTATCTCTTATTTTCGGTTTGTTTTTCAGTCTTTTAAATTCTTTCATTGGCAGGATGTTTACCTGCGCACCTGTGTCGAGCTTCAGTGACATGTCCGTGCCATTCATCTCCAGGCACACTATCCATTCGTCAGCGCTCGTCTCTCCCTCGATGGCGTCCACGTAAAACTGATCCTCCTCGCTGTCGCTCTTTTTCTCCACGAGTTGCACCCTCCTCTTTGAGAAGCAGGTCTTTGCGAAGTGATTTTTTCCGCCACACTTGCGACATTCCTTCCCGAATGCTGGACACTGTTTCAGCGCGTGTTGCCTTCCACACCGCTCACAGTTCCCGCGCGCGCGCTCTGGGTTTGCCTCCCTTTTTCTTGCCTGCAACGTTCCTTTCGGCTTCGCGCGCTGCACTGCACCGACCTCAGCAGTCTCTTTTTCCTTGCTGCTAAAAGTCTTTAATTGTGCCTTTATACTCTCAGACGCTTGGCAAATCTGTATCGCTTTCTCCAGCGTTAAGTTAGTCTCTTTCAGTAATTGCATCCGCAATTTGTTGTCTTGGACCCCAATTACAATTTGGTCCCGTATCATTGACTCATTCAATGTTCCAAAGTTGCATGACTGACATTTCAACCGTAGGTCTGTGACATACAGCTCGATGGACTCTGACTCTTTCTGAAGTCTTTTTCTGAACACATACCTCTCGTACGTTTCATTCTTTCTCGGTGTGCAATAATCGTCAAATTTCTTCATCACGGCGTCGAAGTTGCCTTTTTCTTCTTCCGTGAAGATGAATGTGTTAAACACATTTAGCGCCGCTCGCCCTGCTACTGTCAGCAGTAATGCTATTTTCCTCTCCTCGTCACGGAGACCGATAGCAAGCGAATAAAGTTCAAAACTCTGTTTGAATACTTTCCAGTTCTCGTTGACGTTACCGGTCAACTTTAACTCGTCCGGCTGTCGAAGAGCGTTCATCTTCGCCGTCGGTTCGTAGTTTTATCCTGGTTCCATGTAATTTACTCCTGGTACCATGTAATGTTCTCCTGGAACATGTAATGACGAGGCGCACACACCGGGTGTCAGTTAGGACTTTTTACTTGTCACTTCAAGTGCAACTAACAACTAACCACACAGTGGCACATGTACATCTCCTTTTATAGTCAGGTCATGGCCGGGGTCATACTGCCCTCTAGTGGTGACTCCATATGAACTTCACATATCAATACAGCTGGGTCTTTCAGCATGACAATGATCCCAAACACACCACCCGGACAGCAAAGGAGTGGCTTCGTAAGAAGCATTTCAAGGTCCTGGAGTGGCCTAGCCAGTCTCCAGATCTCAACCTCATAGAAAATCTTTGGAGGGAGTTGAAAGTCAGTGTTGCCCAGCGACAGCTCCAAAACATCACTGCTCTAGAGGAGATCTGCATGGAGGAATGGGCCAAAATACCAGCAACAGTGTGTGAAAACCTTGTGAAGACTTACAGAAAATGTTTGACCTCTGTCATTGCCAACAAAGGGTATATAACAAAGTATTGAGATGAACTTTTGTTATTGACCAAATACTTATTGTCCACCATAATTTGCAAATAAATTCTTTAAAAATCAGACAATGTGATTTTCTGGATTTTTTTTTCCTCATTTTGTCTCTCATAGTTGAGGTATACCTATGATGAAAATTGGAGACCTCTCTCATCTTTTAAGTGGGAGAACTTGCACAATTGGTGGCTGACTAAATACTTTTTTACCCCACTGTATTACACAGCTTTTTTGTCAGGTTGTTCCCAGGCATTTTTGAACTGTGCCAAATTGTGCCAAATGGCACAGTTTGGAAAAACATCTGTAACTTTTGAATGATTCAATATAGAAGCTTCATCTTGGGCTCTAATGAAAGGTGACACTCAGGGCTGTGTGTGTGTGTGGGGGGGGTGCTTTTTCATTCATGAATGAATGAATGAACAAACAATCCCCCACACACAAAGAAGCATGCCACGTAAAAAATGTGTGGCTTTTTTTTTTTACAAGAAAAAATAACCTACAGTGCACTAAAAATTATACTAAAATATCTGTAATGTAGAGGATAACAACTCCCACCCCCCACCCCCCCCGCTACAGAGGACGGACATCGTCCATCGCCACATGACGGACAGCAGGGACGGTGCGCTGCGGTCCACTACGCACAGTTGTACTAAAATACCTGCAATATATCTGCAATCCGCTACAGAAGAGTAGCGGGGGATTGGGGGGGGGGCGTTCACGGTCCGGACGCGGCGCACAGACCGGTCCGTCATGTGGCACTGACGCACAGTTGTAATTTACCAATCGGTCAAAAGTCATTTTGATTACAATTTTCAGGGAAAAAGAATAATTTAGCTTATAACACTTAACTGTCCACAACAGCAGCGAGGCAGCGTAACTTCTCTTCCTCATTGTCAGATGAACATGACGCTGATCCGCTTGTTACAACTCGTGGTTCTGGTCACGCGACCCGGTCAAACCATGATTCCATTATTGCGGTTTTGCACTTCCATGATTGCGGTTTTGGCAAACGATTTTTCAAAACAACTAAGAACAGTAGTAAGAAAAAAAGACTGGCGAACGCTTGTTTGTCACCCAGCAGCTTACACAAAACAGATTTTATGCACGGAAGGCACGCTTTCAATCGTGGAACTTCTCTGCTTCATTTGACTCGCTGTATTCGCAGCTGTTGGTAGGCGGGTCCTTCTTGCTAGGTTTTCAGTCATTGGTTCTTCAAGGTTCCAGAAATCCAAATCAAGGCTCTAATTAGTCATATGAGAGGTCAATCAAATCTAATCCAATCAAAGCACTCCTTTGGCTTTCTGTTCGCAGCTGTGTCTGTAGTGGAAGAACGGAAATGCAGCTTTTTTTTTTTTCCAGTGCGCACTAGGATGCACAGTGTGCGTCCTAGTGCGCACGAGGGCACACTAGGATGCAGAGACATGACCGCCCGCGGTATCCCGGAGAGCAAGAGGTTAATTATTAATTTCAAAGTACTGCTTTTACATGAGTAGAATTTCTGGTTACTATATCTACCTCTAATTCAATTCAATTCAACTTTATTTATATAGCGCCATTTCACAACAACAGTCATCTCATAGCACTATCAACTGTAGGGGGGAACCCCCACAGTTGCAGAAAGACCCCAGCAATCAGGCGATCCCCTGTGAGCAAGCACTTGGCGACGGTGGAGAGGAAAAACTCCCTTTTAACAGGAAGAAACCTCCAGCAGAACCAGGCTCAGGGAGGGGCAGTCATCTGCTGCGACTGGCTGGGGGGTGAGGGGATAGAGAAGAAGAAAAGAACAGACATGTAGAGAGCAAACAGCACGATGGGGACTCAATCTATGGGAGAGAACAAACAAATGTTAATGACCAGCAAAAAAAAAATATTTCATAGCGAGTGAGGAAAGGAGTGAGGCCCAGTGCATTACTGGAGGTCCCCCGGCTGACTAAACCTATTAGCAGCATAACTAAGGGAGGGTTCAGAAACACATGATCCCTCCCTAATTGTAGGCTATATCAAAAAGGTAGGTTTTAGCCCTATTCTTAAAAACAGAGATCGAGTCTGATTCCCGAATCCAGATTGGCAGCTGATTCCACAGAAGAGGAGCTTGATAACTGAAGGCTCTGCCTCCCATTGTACTTTTGGAGATTCTAGGTATTACAAGTAATCCTGCATTTTGGGAGCGTAGTGCTCTGTTAGGATAATACGGTAGTATCAGATCTTTTAAATAAAAAGGAGCCTGATTGTTTAGAGCTTTGTAAGTAAGAAGAAGGATTTTAAACTTAATTCTAAACTCTATGGGAAGCCAATGAAGGGAGGCCAGAACCGGAGAGATATGATCTCTCTTTCTAGTACCTGTTAAAACTCTTGCTGCAGCATTTTGGATCAGCTGAAGACTTTTTAAAGATGTTTTAGGACAGCCTGATAATAAAGAATTACAATAATCTAATCTCGAGCTAACAAAAGCGTGGATCAGCTTCTCAGCATCACTCTGAGACAAGATAAGATAAGATAAGATAAGATAAGCCTTTATTAGTCCCACAACGGGAAAATTCCAGGATTGCAACAGCACAGGGATAGCAACACTCAGAGAAACAATCAGAAGGCAAGAAAAAAAAAACAAGCAAGCAAGAGCAGCTAATATACATATGTACATATTACTATAAAATGTATATATACACACACACACACACAGACACACAGTGCAGAGCATTGTAGCTAGATGGAATAAATATGTAAATATATAAACACCCACAGTACGGAGCATTGCAGCTAGGTGGAATAAATATGCAAGTATATAAACACACACAGTGCGGAGCAATGTAGCTAGATGGAATAATATGTAGATATATAAAAACACAGTGCGGAGCATTGTAGCTAGATGGAATAAATATATAGATGTATAAATATAAACACACCCAGTGCTGAGCATTGTAGCTAGATGGAATAAATATGTAAATATATAAACACACACAGTGCAGAGCATTGTTGCTAGGTGGGATGAAACAGCATAACCGTCTATTTAGTTATCCTACATGGTATGATTATGTGCCCATACATATTCTCACCCTCCATAGCGACCGGTATGTTCCTAGTTGTATGCCGGAGAGGACCATTGTGTAAGTCTATTGCATCTTTGCATTCAAAAAAAAACTATTAGTTTGTTACGTCTTTTTGCTATCTCTGCGAGCAGCCCTGCTTAGGTTGTACAGTCTGACAGCCGTTGGTAGGAAGGACCTACGAAACCTCTCGGTTGTGCACCTGGGATGATGTAGTCTGCTGCTAAATGAGCTCCTCAGTGCATCCAGTATGTCCTGCATAGGGTGGAACTCGGACTCCAGCAGAGATAAGATGCTCCTAATCTTGGCAATATTACACAAATGATAGAAGGCAGTCTTAGAAACAAATTTAATATGTGAATTGAAGGACAAATCTTGATCAAAAATAACTCCAAGGTTCCTCACAGAGCTATTAAGAGAAAGAGTAACCGCATCCAAACTGAAAGTTTGATTTGGAAAGGAATTTCTAAGGTTTTTTGGACCAACAAGAATGACTTCAGTCTTATCTGAATTTAATAGCAGGAAATTACAAGTCATCCAAGCTTTGATTTCCTTAAGACAGGCTTCTAACTTGGCTAATTGATTACTATCATCTGGCTTCATTGACAGGTATAATTGTGTGTCATCTGCATAACAATGAAAATGTATACAGTGCTTTCCAATAATGTTGCCTAACGGAAGCATATATAAACTAAAAAGAGTAGGGCCTAGCACAGATCCCTGTGGAACTCCATGACTAAGCTTTGAGTTGAAAGAAAACTCATTATTGACATGAACAAACTGGAACCTATCAGATAAATAAGATCTAAACCACTGCAACGAAGTTCCATTAAGTCCAACATAGTGTTCTAATCTATCAAGTAGAATATTATGATCGATAGTATCAAAAGCTGCACTAAGGTCTAAAAGGACAAGTACAGAAACTAGTCCATTATCAGATGCAATGAGGAGGTCGTTAGTGACCTTCGCTAAGGCTGTTTCAGTACTATGATGGATTCTAAACCCAGATTGAAACTCTTCAAGTAAACCATTTCCCTGCAGGTTGTCAAATAATTGCGTAGCAACAGCTCTTTCTAAGATTTTTGAAATGAAAGGGAGATTAGAGATTGGATTGATTAGAGATTAGAGATTGATCTGATCATATAATTAAAGTATGCTTGAGTACATTACTATTATGAATGTTTCTTTCCCTTCCCTACTCTCTCGATGGGAAAAAAGAAACACTAGAATAAAAATACAAACAATACAGATATTTTTGTCATTTATGTAAACCATGACAAAAAAATCCTGCAGGACAAAACGTGACACTTGATATTTTCTCACGTGTTTGTATACCACCATAAAAAGAGAGAGAACTTGAATTAGACAGAGCTCAGAGAGGCAAAGATGAGACAGAAGAGAGGAGCCAAGGAGAGGAAAGTGTTCAGGCAGAGGAAGGAGAGAAGGATAACACCACTAAAAAGTCTAAACACAGGATGTCTGGGTGGGACCCCAACTGGCCAAATAATCAAGCCTCGGTTGTACAATACTTCAAATGGTATGTTCCATATGCAGCGTTATTGTGTAAAATTTTAAAAAGAAATAAATAGTATAAAATTAATATATTAGTCGGCGGCGGCCTCCGTCGGTCTATGATGACCATGGAAGAGAATCCTAAACGTCTACTCTGCTGGAACAGCACCTCCTGTGGCTGAACAGGCCGATGCGTGAATGGCAGTCCCTGTCACACAGGTCGCACTTGTGGGTGGTTGCCGTGCTGCTGGAGCTGTGGCGGTTCTTCCTGCGGGTCCTTTTTTCATCTGCTGCAGCAGTCAGTCTCTCTTCACCCGCCTTGAGCTGTCTGGTCATGGTGCCTCTCCATTTGGAGCGGTCTGTTGCAAGGTCCTCCCAGCGCTCTGTGTTGATCTCCAGGGCCTTCATGTCTCTCTTGCAGACGTCTCTAAAGTGCAGCTGTGGGCGGCCAACGTCTCTCCTGCCAGTCCCCAGTTCTCCATAGAGGATGTCTTTGGGGATTCTGCCATCCTCCATAATGTGAACGTGGCCTAGCCAGCGGAGCCTCTGCTGCCTGAGTAGAGTGAACATGGAGGGAAGGCTGGCGCGGGACAGAACTTCTGTGTGGGCACTTTGTCCTGCCAGGATACGTCCAGGATGCGGCGAATGCAGCGCAAGTGGAAGGAGTTCAGTCTCTTTTCCTGCCGGGCGTATGTTGTCTAAGTCTCACTCCCATAGAGCAGTGTGCTGATGACGCAGGCATTGTACACTGCCATCTTTGTCTTGACAGAGAGTTTGGGATTCTCCCACACTCGTGTGGTGAGGCGAGCAAGTGTGAAGGCTGATTTTCCAATCCTCTTGTCGATTTCTGTATCAAGGGAGAGGTTGCTGCTGATCGTGGACCCCAGGTACGTGAACTGATTCACGACCTCCAGCTCGTAGTCGTCAATGGTGATGGTTGGTGGTGCTTCCGTGCCTTGCGCCAAGACGTTCAATACTTGAAATGGTATTTTCCATATGCAACATTACTGTGTAAAAGTTTAAAAAGAAATAAATAGTAAAAAAGTTAATATATTAAAATTAAAATATTTAACAAATAAAAATATTAAAAGTAATATGTTCCAGCATGTTTACCCCCCGTCTGGGAAAAATATGTTGCCACCGCGTCAAGGTCTTTAAGCCAGAGGAAACACTGAGACAGGAAGTATGCTTATCAGCCTATAATGACTAATTTCCCGTTTGTCTCCGGCTTTGTGTATGGGGGTTACAATGGTGGTTTCAATGCATCTGGGAAGATATTTTCATGTATTGATTTATATATTAGTTCAGTAATCAGAATTACTCAAGTATCTTTATATTTTTTTCAGGAATACAGTGTCGAGTCCATGAATATCCTTAGCTCTGGAACTTGATAGAGATGATACAATTCTGTTAAGCTTTATCTCATTTGTGGGTTTATAGTTTAGATCAGCTTCATGATTTATTTTAATTTGGTGCGGGTATGTTTGGGTAAAATTCAGACCCAGTTCTTGTACTGATTTGATAAAATACTCACTAAAATTGCTGGCGATATCCAAGCTATCTGAGCGCAGTTTTCCATTTAAAATGAGTTGCATGACTTCACCTTTTTTTTGCATTTTTTTCCTCAGTTTATCAATACATTTCTAGAGTTACGTAAAATATGTATTTTTCAAATTATTTACTATGGTGTCAACCATGTGTGACATCCGACAGCAGCTCACATGCATGGAGAGCCTCTGGGTCTCTCCGTGCAGCGCATGTGGAGAGCACGGAGAGCAGCAGCTTCCTGCTTATCCTCCCAATCCTCGGTAAGTCATGAACAGATTTGGAAAAAGTAAAATCATAGAGGAAGACAGAGTTTAATTCTGTGTGAACAGATTCATTTGTGTTCATGTGTAGTTATGTGGAAGGAATTCCTCCACAAGAACATAAACAAGGAGAAAAACTGCCGCAGGGTTTCCTCTGGTGACATTTCCGTATGGCGAGCCACCACCCTTGAAGTTATACCACTATGGCGGGTGGTGGCTTACTCTCCTTGGCGCTTGGCTGTGCCCTGACCACGACAGGTTTCTGTGACCCACTGGGGCCGGTGTCTGGAGAGCCAGTCCTGGGGTGGCTGTGCGTCTAGCCTGGGATGGGGCTGTGGAGGGGGATCCGTGGCTGTGGGCTGGCTGGCCTTGCCTTCTGGGTGGGGCTGGGACTGACCCTGGGCCCCTGGTACTGGGAAGGATGGGGGGTGTGGGCCAGCCCCGGAGCATCCCCCCGCACTCTGGGTGACTGCTGGGTCGCACACGGTGAAGCGCCGCCAGAAGCAGCGCAAATATCTTGTCTTTGTAGTTTATTCAACTTAATATAGGTTTATAAGGATTTGCCATCCATCCATCCATCCATCTTCTATCGCTTTTCCGGAGGTCCGGGTCGCGGAGGCAGCAGTTCAAGCAGAGAAGCCCAGACTTCCCTCTCCCCAGCCACCTGCTCCAGCTCTCCAGAGAGGATACCAAAGCGTTCCCAGACCAGCTGGGAGACATAGTCTCTCCACCGAGTCCTGGGTCTGCCCCGGGGTCTCCTCCCAGTGGGACGTGCCTGAATCACCTCAAGTGGGAGGCGTCCAGGAGGCATCCTAATCAGATGCCCATACCACCTCAACTGACTCCTTTCAATGTGGAGGAGCAGTGGTTCTACTCTGAGCCTCTCCCGGATGACTGAGCTCCTCACCCTATCTCCGAGGGTGAGTCCAGCAATCCTACGGAGAAAGCTCATTTCAGCCGCTTGTATCCGCGATCTCGTTCTTTCGGTCATTACCCAAAGCTCGTGACCATAGGTGAGAGTAGGAACGTAGATTGACTGGTAAATCGACAGCCTTGCTTTAGAACTAAACTCCCTCTTAACCAAAACAGACCAGTACAACATCCGCATCACTGCAGATGCTGCTCCGATCCGTCTGTCAATCTCTTGCTCCATTTTCCCCTCACTCATGAACAAGACCCCAAGATACCTGAACTCCTCCACTTGGGGCAGGAGCCTGTCCCCAACCCAGAGAGGACAATCCACCTTTTTCCGGCTGAGGACCATGGACTCGGACTTGGAGGTGCTGATTCTCATCCCAGCCGCTTCACACTCAGCGGCAAACCATCCCAGCAAGAGCTGTAGGTCATTGCTGGATGAAGCCAACAGGACAACATCATCTGCAAACAACAGAGATGAGATCCTGTGGTCACCAAGCATGACACCTTCCGTTCCCTGGCTGCGCCTAGAAATCCTGTCTATAAAAATTATGAACAGGATCGGTGACAAAGGGCAGCCCTGGTGGAGTCCAACTCTCACTGGGAATGACTCCGACCGAGTGCTGGCAATACGAACCAAACTCTCACAACGGTCGTACAGAGACCGAATAGCTCATAACAACAATCCCGATACCCCATACTCCCGAAGCACCCCCCACAAAACCCATGAGGGACGCGGTCAAATGCCTTCTCCAAGTCCACAAAACACATGTAAACTGGTTGGGCAAACTCCCACGAACCCTCAAGAAATCTCGAGAGGGTAAAGAGCTGGTCCAATGTGCCACGGCCAGGACGGAAACCACATTGCTCCTCCTGAATCCGAGGTTCGACCAACGGCTGGGCTCTCCTCTCCAGTACCTTGGCATAGACCTTCCCAGGGAGGCTGAGGAGTGTGGTCCCTCTAAAGTTGGAGCACACCCTCTGGTCCCCTTTTTTGAAGAGAGGAACCACCACCCCGGTTTGCCATGCCAAGGGCACTGCCCCCGACCTCCACGCAATGTTGCAGAGGCGTGTCAACCATGACAGCCCAACAACATCCAGGGCCTTGAGGTACTCAGGGCGAATCTCGTTCACCCCCGGGGCCCAGCCACCAAGGAGACTTTTAACCACCTTGGCGACCTCAGCCCCTGTGATAGGCGAGTCATCCCCCTCGTCCCCAAACCCTGCTTCTTCTGTGGAAGGCGTGTCAGTGGGATTGAGGAGATCCTCGAAGTATTCCTTCCACCACCCGACGATATCCCCAGTCAAAGTCAACAGTGTCCCATTCGCACCATACACAGTGTGGACAGGGAGCTGCTTTCCCCTCCTGAGGTGCCGAACAGTTTGCCAGAATCTCTTCGAGGCCAACCGAAAGGATTTGCAAATCATTTTATTTTATTTTTAAATACATTTTAAACAATGTCCCAACTTCCTCGGAATCGGAGTGTTAAAAAAAACAACAACTAAAATTTACAAGAAAAACTCACAAATTTATGACAGAAAACAGTAGTTCCTGATTTCCCAAGTGTAGGATTAATTATGATCATCATCTAATCTCATCTTTATTCTTGTCAATGTAAATTTTTTCTAAATTTACAATTTATTTTGAAACTTTGTTTTTAACTTTGCGGTGGGGTCTTCCCCTCCCCGGGGGCCCTGGTGGCACTCTGGGGGCTGGTACCTGCATCCTGGGATGTCGTCCCCTGTTCTCCGGGACCTGCGGGTGTGGGTGTGTGTCCACATGTAAGCATACGTCTGTGAGTGTGTGTACGCATGCATGTGTGTAGGAGTGCATGAGTGTGGGTCTGTGGATTCGTGTGTGGGGTGGGGGGTGCATGCACGTGTGTGTGTGGGCGGGGGTGGGGCGGGCAGTCTGGTGGCCTGGCGGTCTGAGGCCTGGCTGTCCTGGGGCTTGTTGGCTTCAGGACATTTGTGCTCTGTGGGGGTTGGTGGCGTTGTCCTGCATGCTCGAGGTTTTCGGGGGGGGGGGGGGCTCCAGCCACCCTCTTCATATGGTTCCTGGCAAACCACTCACATGCACATAAAATAGGAGCACTTGTTTGAAACTCAGCAGCAAACACCAGCTGATTGATGATACAAATAATAGATAGAAAAGAAACCCAAGGCGGGGGTGGATCCCCACAATCAATTGACAGCTCATTTGACACAACAGAGCTTTCATTTTGTGATTGAAAGCTGTAGAAACCCATGAGTGATAAAGGTTCATGAAGGTCCAACCTCATGGCTAACTTGAACACAATGAGCCAGTTGTATCAGAGTAAGCAAATGATGGACGTGTGGGTGAGCCAACTAATTTCTGAATTCAAGGATACCTTACAAGGGGGGATCCAGCCCATTTCCTCCCTCTAAAGCCCCTGCGTTAAGCATGTGCGTAAAGTTAGCGTAAACCAGTCCCATGAATCCAAGGCAGAAGTGTTGTAATATCACTCACTTTTTTGAAAAATGGCTAAAATTAACACTGAACATTGAAGAAATTATTAATTACTTGATCTGGTCGTAAGCTGAAGAATCATGGGGGGGTGACCATGATTGCATTTAGCACGGTTTGAAGACACCTGGTTACAGCCTGAGAAAAAAGGTGTGTAATATATTAATTTCTTGTCCGATTGTTAACAAATTTTTACCTGCACTTAAGACTTCTACATTCCTTTTCTGTTTTCCAGCCAGTATCTAACAGCTGTATGTTATTTTCAGGCATTTTCATAAAAAAAACACCCAGGTGAATGTTATTTTCTTCAAACTTAAAAATGAGTGTTTTCTTTTGAATGAGACCAATGCCATGAAGACAGTGCAAGGAGCTGAAGAACAGTGATACATTTAGTTTGGGTCCGTTTTTAAGGCTCTTCAAAGGGAAATAGGCTGAAACCTAAGGGGTGAAGAATGGTTGCGTGTGTTATATGCTTTTATTGTGAAATGCTGTCAACCAGATACACTTGCATAAAATAAGACGTAAAGCCGACAGTTTTCCCTCACAATTTGAAAAGAAAAAAGAAAAAAAAAGAGAGGAGAGAAGATTCTCTGACAGTGATGTAGAGATGAGCCTTTTATTTTAAGGATGTTCTCAGCTTTTTGTCTAAAGGATAACTGCTAGTTTGTTACCTTTGGGTTTGTTACCAGTGACTTACAAGTGTAGACTGTCTATCAATGCCACGCATTTTAAAAAACAATTCTGGTTTCATCCCAGATGCCAAAAACATGCAAGTTAGGTTAATTGGCATCAAACTGGGGATTCTAAATGGTCCTTAGGTATGACTGTGAGAGTGAATGGTTGTCTGTCCCTCTGTGTTGGCCCTGCGATGGACTGGCGATCTGTCCAGGGTGTACCCTGCCTCTCGCCCAAAGATGCTGGGATAGGCTCCAGCCCCCCTGCAACCCAAAAAGGATTAAGCAGAAGAAAATGGATGGATGAATGGATTATAACCAAAAGTTAGCTAAGCAGAAGAATAGGAGTGAGTTCAAAAGATTGATTCAAAGATCTGGATCAATCCACATTTGACTGAGCCGATATCGAGCCACAAAATCTGTGGATCAATCTTTTAATATAATGCTTTTACATCTGAACATCTGCAAAGTCTGATTGGGTCGAAACCGGGTCAGTTAGCCAGGAACAGCAGCAAAGAGCCAGAAACACCCGGAGCGCTAACGGAGATGCTGGTTCTTCTTTTGTGGTGTTAAAATGATTCTCATTCGGAAAGAGTTCCCTGCGGCGTATGCGCATGTCTTTACTTCAGTGTTTACATGAGCGGAGCTGTTGACGTGCGTGTCCCTTTATTTATCAACAAAAGTCACCATAAAGACTGTCCTCAACAGTTACCGAATATTTTTCATCAAGTGGGGATAAACGGTTTTGTACTACGTGCAGCATTGTGTTGGAACATAAAAGTCAATGACTGAAAAACACTTCAAACGGAAAACGCACGGAGACTGGCTGAAACTTATGAACAGAGAGGGAGCTGCTGAGATTGTACATAAAATAGCCTTTGTTTAATATTTGTGTCGAAAATTAATAATTTATCCAGCATGATGGTGTTTTCTGTTACAAACTATGGATACAGTAGTTAACTGTTGGTTAAGCGCTGTGAATAAATGCAGAATAAAGGTATATTTCATGAGATTATGGACTTCTAGCACTTAAGTGAAAGATTTGAAGACAATAATAAATCAAACCAGGATGGTGGTTCCTCTCTTCAAAAAAGGAGACCGGAGGGTGTGCTCCAACTTAAGTGGGATCACACTCCTCAGCCTCCCTGGGAAGGTCTCTGTCAGGGGAGTGGAGAGGAGATTCCGGCCGTTGGTCAAACCTCACATTCAGCAGGAGCAATGTGGCACATCGGAGAAGCGCTTTACCCTCTCAAGAATCCTCAAGGGTTCGTGGGAGTTTGACCAACCAGTTTACATGTGTTTTGTGGACTTGGAGAAGGCATTCGACCATGTTCCTCCTGGTCTTTTGTGGGGGGGGGGGGTGCATGGGGAGAATGGCATACCAGGCTTGTTGTTGAAAGGAATTCGGTCTCTGTACGACTGTTGTGAGAGTTTGGTTCGTATTGCCAACACTTGATCGGACCCATTCCCAGTGAGAGTTGGACTCCACCAGGGCTGCCCTTTGTCACCGATCCTGTTCATAATTTTATGGAAAGGATTTCTAGGCACAGCCAGGGAACGGAGGGTGTCATGTTTGGTGACCATACAATCTCATCTCTGTTGTTTGCAGATGATGTTGTCCTGTTGGCTTCATCCAGCAAAGACCTACAGTTCTAACTGGGATGGTTTGCCGCTGAGTGTGAAGCAGCTGGGATGAGAATCAGCACCTCCAAGTCCGAGTCCATGGTCCTCAGCCGGAAAAAGGTGGATTGTCCTCTCTGGGTTGGGGACAGGCTCCTGCCCCAAGTGGAGGAGTTTAAGTATCTTGGGGTCTTATTCACGAGTGAGGGGAAAATGGAGTGAGAGATTGACAGACGGATTGGAGCAGCATCTGCAGTAATGCGGACGTTGTATCGGTCTGTTGTGGTGAAGAGGGAGCTGAGTTCTAAGGCAAAGCTGTCAATTTACCAGTCAATCTACGTTCCTACCTTCACCTGTGGTCATGAGCTTTGGGTAATGACCGAAAGAACAAGATGGCAGATACAAGCGGCTGAAATGAGCATTCTTCGTAGGATTGCTGGACTCACCCTCAGTGATAGGGTGAGGAGCATAGTCATCTGGGAGAGGTTCACACTAGAACCGCTGCTCCTCCACATTGAAAGGAGCCAGTTGAGGTGATATGGGCATGTGATTAGGATGCCTCCTAGACGCCTCCCACTTCAGGTGTTTCGGGCACGTCCCACTGGGAGGAGATCCCGGGGCAGACCCTGGACTCGCTGGAGAGACTATGTCTCCCAGCTTGTCTGGGAACGCCTTGGTATCCTCTCTGAAGAGCTGGAGCAGGTGGCTGGGGAGAGGGCTGGCCTTCTCTGCTTGAACTGCTGCCTCTGCAACCCGGACCTCCAGAGAAGTGGTAGAAGATGGATGGATGGATGGATGATTTTCACATATTCTGTATTGTTTCTTAGTATGATTTATTTTCCTGTTTACACTCATTATGCTTTTGTTATTTCTCTATTTGAAGTACTTGTCTTTATTTGCCAACATATCATAATTGTATCCTGTTGTGTTTTTTCTCTCCCTCTCCGGGACGGCTGCTGTCAGTGGCACTTCTGGGTTTTTTGCTCTGTTGTGGGCAGTACTCCTGTCCGCTGTCAGTCCCGTTTTCTCCCTCTCATTACTCCCAGCTGATCTCTATTGTCATCTTTGTTACCCCTTGCCCATTCATGTGATCCACACCTGGATCTAGCTGTGTTCATTGACACCATGTCCAATTGAAGTTCCTTGTTTCTGTCATTCATTGTTGGAGCCTCTGTTTTCTGTCGCTGTGCATCAGAACCCATTCCCCGTTCTGGTGCAGCTTCATGATTAATCCCACCTTCTCCGATACCTTCTCTGTAAGTTACTTTGTGCACTATTGGGATTTTTGTGTTTTGTGCACTATTTGGATTTTTTCTTCCCTTCAATAAATATCACAACTACAGTTCAACATATGGGTCTTCATTCCTGCCTCGAGGGTCAATTCATGACACAAGGCTCCAACCAGTTGTCGATCCATCAGCTGTAGGTTGTGGCATTTCTTTTTTTTTTTTTTCTCACTCACCTGTTTGTGGAGTCATCATGTCCTCAGTATGCCGACCTCCACCAAGCAAAGAGAGATTGGTAGCGGGGAACCCAAGTGTCAAGGAGCAGTGGGCCACCGAGTTCGTCCAGGGATTCATGGATGAAGCTCTAACCTCCCGCAGCCCAAAGAAGATCTGGGAGAGTGTGAATTTGGCGACCGTTTTTGTCAAGGCACTCCCAGGGTTGTGGAAGTTTTCCCAGTTCACGGAGTTGTTGAGCATGCACCGAGACAGACGCCCTGCTCCACCTCCAGTTCGCCTATTCCTGCTCCCACTCCATCGGCTCCAAGACGCCGCCACCCAGCTCCGAACAACCGGAGGAATACCCCCGCCTCCCAGGCTGCAGTTTCCCCTTTGACTTTCTCGGGCAGTCCTGTCAGCCTTTTCCTCTGCTGCTGCTGCTTCTCCCTCCTCCTCAGTGATTCGTTCCGCTGCTCAGGGTCTGGCCGTTTCTTCTCCGGCTCCAGCCATCTCTGTGTCCGCAGGGGCGGCTCCTCCATGATCCTCTAAGGGGCCCATGACCACTGTAGCCACGGACAAGGATGACTTTATACCAGCTGCAGCAGAAAACATCATGCCCTGGGAATAAAGTCAAGTGTTTTTTCATTCTCCATCACTGACTCATGAATTATCTTGCCAGTGGTGAGGCTGAGCCTGTGCAGTCCTCTGAGTCCTCACTGCCTGCTGCAGCTATAAACCTTTCACCTGATCTCTCCGTGTCTCCTCCTTTGCCCCGAGTGTCCGCCAGCCCCATGGTCGAGCTGCCGGACATTGAAGGGGCTTGCAGTCATGGAGGACCTGGTATAAGCCCCACAGCCATGGTCCGGACGGAGGGTGAGTGCTGCCAGTGATCTGGAGCCTGCGCCGATGACTGAGCGTCCCCGGGCTTCAGCTGAGAAGGATCCAGTGCCAGCAGGGAGCAAACCTCCTGTTGCCACGGTGGGCAAGCCACCCACATGGGTCACTTCAGTGGGGGATCTAGGGACTGCATTGACCACCATGCCTGCTGCTGGGGCTGCCACAGCAGAGTCAGGGCAGGGCCCAACATGTCGCCGCTTGGATCAACAGTGTCCTGGACGGCGGTGGAGCTTGAGCTCAGGCAAGTGCTCTCCTTTGTTTTCGTTGTTTCTAGTTGGAGAGATCTTGTCTGGGTCTTGGTGGGGACATCCAAGTGCAGTCGTGAGCTGCACCTGAGCTCACTTCGCCAGGCTCCCACTGCTGCTGGTGACCCTGACCCTGTGTCTCTGTCCCTCATATCTGAGCCTTTCCACAGGGTCACTGAGACTCATCCAACTTCACTTGAGGTCTCCATGCAATCGGGCTCACTGCCTGAGGTCTTCATGGGTCTAGCTCCTCCTACCAAGGAGGTGTTGCTTCCCCTGCAGCCGAGGTTGTCGAGGGTGTTCAGTCCCAACCCGGGGCCTCTGTAGGTGCTGTTCCCCCTCTGGATGAGAACTTTGCGAGTGTGCCATTGAAGGCTGGGGCTTCCAAAGGGTGCTTCTTCCCAGCTAGGTGAGGTTGTCTTGTGTGCTCTGTCCAAGCCCGGGACCTCCGTGGGTGCAGCTCTTCCTCAGTCCGGGCCTCCATGAGTGCTAAGCTCCAGTCGGGGCTGTCATGGGTGGTGCACCCAAGCCTTAAACCAATGTGGGTGCTGTGCTCCAGCTTGGGTCCGCTGTGGGTGTTACGCTCTGACCCAGCCCAGAGCCACCCCGGGTGCCGCCTTGGGCCAGCCCGGAGCCACTGCGGGTGCCACCTTGGGCCAGGCTGGAGCCACTGCGGGTGCCACCTTGGGCCAGCTTGGAGCCACTGCGGATGCCACCTTGGGCCAGCTCGGAGCCACAACGGATGCCACCTTGATCAAGCCTGGAGCCACCACGGGTGCCACCTTGGGCCAGCCCGGAGCCACCGTGGGTGCTGCCTTGTTCAAGCCCGGAGCCACCGTGGGTGTCGCCTTGGGCCAGCCCGGAGCCACCGCACGTGCCGTCTTGCTCCAGCCCTGGAGCCACTGCAGGTGCTGCAATACCCCAGTCCAGGACCATCAAGGGTGCTACTGGCCGGTCCAAGGGCATTGTGGTTCCCTCTCCTCTGCCCGGGGCCGTGGCAGTTCCCTCTCCTCTGCCCGAGGCCGTCGTGGTTCCCTTTCCTCCCCCTGACATCGTCATGGGTTCCTCTGCTCCTCCCTCCTCTTCGTTGCTGGTTGTCCCTGTTGGGCAGCAACCCTCTGGACCACCTTTCCTGTTCAGGTGGTTAAAGAACACTGGTAGACCACCTGAAAGACTGTGCCATTGGGTTGGGTGGCCCATATTCTCCGGCAGGCTGTCTGACTCTTAGAATCATGCTGCCGGCCAGGTCTGGGACTGTAGCCAGCTTTCTGAACTGTCTAGCTCTCTGGTCCAGGGGGTCTAATGCCTTGGTTCTGCATAGGTGTGGGTCCTGAGTGGGGTTTTTCGTTTTTGTTTCCTCTTAGTCTGGGATTTTCTGGGGTGTGAGTTCTGAGAGTTTT
This sequence comes from Pholidichthys leucotaenia, assembly GCA_020510985.1. Taxonomy (NCBI): domain Eukaryota; kingdom Metazoa; phylum Chordata; class Actinopteri; order Cichliformes; family Pholidichthyidae; genus Pholidichthys; species Pholidichthys leucotaenia. The sequence continues at coordinate 186,938 of CM035845.1, read as the reverse complement.
TCTTATTTTCTCTAATTCGCTTCGGTCCCTCCGTGCCTGGGTCCCCCTCCTCAAGCCTGGGGTGGGGTTGTTTTCTTGTTTTTGGTGGGGTGGGTTCATTGTGCTCCCCTCATGGATCGTCACCTTATCGTGGTGGGGAGGTTTGCATGCCCCAGTGATCCCAGGAGCTATGTTGTCCGGGGCAATCTGCCTCTGATAGGGTCACCCAAGACAAACTGGTCCTGGGTGAAGGGCCAGATTAAGAACGATCCAACAGACCCTCATGATAAATTGTATATCAAGGATTCAGTGTACCCCGCCCGGTATGGGGTTACCGGGGCCCAACCCTGGAGCCAGGTCTGGGGGAGGGGCTCGAAGGCTAGCGTCTGGTGGCCGGGTTTCCACCCATGGGACCCGGCCGGGCTCAGCCCGAAGCAGTTACATGGGTCCGCCCTCCAGTGGGCTCACCACCTGCAGGAGGGATCATGGGGGTCTGGTGCTATGTGGATTAGGTGGCGGCCAAAGGTGGAGACCTTGGCAGACTGATCCCAAGCTTTCTAAACTGGCTTTTGGTACGTGGAATGTCACCTCTCTGGTGGGGAAGGAGCCTGAGCTGGTGTACGAGGTTGAGCAATACCGGCAAGATTTAGTCGGCCTCACCTCAACATACAGCTCCGGTTCCGGAACCAGTCTACTGCAGAGGGGCTGGAGCTTGGCCTTTTCTGGAGTTGCCCCGGGCGAGAGGCGACGAGCAGGGGTGGGTATTCTTGTATCGCCCCACCTTGCTGCCTCTATATTGGAGCTTTCCCCGGTGGACGAAAGTGTTGCTTCCCTGCACCTTCGGGTTGGGAAACGGGTCCTGACCATCATTTATGCCTATGCACCAAATGATGTTTCAGAGTACCCACCCTTTTTGGAGCCTGTGACTGGGGTGCTGGAGAGTGCTCCTCTTAGAGACTCCATTGTCCTACTGGGGGACTTCAATGTGCACGTGGGCAATGACAGTGAAACCTGGAGGGGGGTGATTGGGAGGAACGGCCTGCCCGATCTGAACCCGAGTGGTGTTCAGTTATTGGACTTCTGTGCCAACCACAGTCTGTCCATAACGAACACCATGTTCAAGCATAAGGGTGTCCATATGTGCACCTGGCACCAGGACACCCTAGGTCGCAGGTCGATGATCGATTTTGTTATCGTGTCATCAGACCTGCGACCGTATGTCTTGGACACCCAAGTAAAGAGAGGTGCAGAGCTGTCAACTGATCACCACCTGGTGGTGAGTTGGATCCGATGGCAGGGGAGGAAGTCATTCAGACCTGGAAGACCCAAAAGTATAGTGAGGGTGTGCTGGGAGCGTCTGGCTGAGGCCCTTGTCCGGGAGGTCTTCAAATCCCACCTCCAGAAGAACTTCAACCACATTCCGAGGGAGTCTGGAGACATGGAGTCTGAATGGGCCATGTTCTCCACCTCTGTTGTTGAAGCGGCGGCCCAGAGCTGTGGCCGCAATGTGGTCGGTGCATCTTGTGGTGGCAACCCCTGAACCAAGTGGTGGACACCAGTGGTGAGGACGGCCATTAAGCTGAAGAGGGAGTCCAATCAAGCTTGGTTGGCTTGTGGGACTCCCGAAGCAGCTGAGGTGTACCGGCAGGCCAAGCGGAGTGCAGCTCAGGTGGTTGTTGAAGCAAAAACCCGGGTATGGGAGGAGTTCGGTGAGGCCATGGAACAAGACTTTCGGTGGGCCTCAAAGAGATTCTGGCAAACTGTCCGGCGGCTCAGGAGGGGAAAGCAGCTCTCCGTCCACACTCCGTATGGTGCGGATGGGACACTGTTGACTTTGACTGGGGATATCGCCGGGCGGTGGAAGGAATACTTCAAGGATCTCCTCAATCCCACTGATACGCCTTCCATAGAGAAAGCAGGGTTTGGGAACGAGGGGGATGACTTGCCTATCACAGGGGCTGAGGTCACCAAGGTGGTTAAAAACCTCCTTGGTGGCCGGGCCCCGGGGGTGGATGAGATTCGCCCTGAGTATCTCAAGGCCCTGGATGTTGTTGGGCTGTCATGGTTGACACGCCATTGCAACATTGCATGGAGGTCGGGGGCAGTGCCTTTGGCATGGTTCCTCTCTTCAAAAAAGGGGACCTGAGGGTGTGCTCCAACTTTAGAGGGATCACACTCCTCAGCCTCCCTGGGAAGGTCTATGCCAAGGTACTGGAGAGGAGAGTCCGGCCGTTGGTCGAACCTCGGATTCAGGAGGAGCAATGTGGTTTTCGTCCTGGCCGTGGCACATCGGACCAGCTCTTTACCCTCTCGAGAATTGTTGAGGGTTTGTGGGAGTTTGCCCAACCAGTTTACATGTGTTTTGTGGACTTGGAGAAGGCATTTGACCGCATCCCTCATGGATTTTTGTGGGGGGGTGCTTCGGAAGTATGGGGTATCGGGCTTGTTGTTACGAGCTGCTCGGTCTCTGTACGACCATTGTGAGAGTTTGGTTCGTATTGCCAATACTCGGTCGGACTCATTCCCAGTGAGAGTTGGACTCCGCCAGAGCTGCCCTTTGTCACCGATCCTGTTCATAATTTTTATGGACAGGATTTCTAGGTGCAGCCAGGGAACGGAGGGTGTCATGCTTGGTGACCACAGGATCTCATCTCTGTTGTTTGCAGATGATGATGTCCTGTTGGCTTCATCCAGCAATGACCTACAGCTCTTGCTGAGACGGTTTGCCACTGAGTGTGAAGCGGCTGGGATGAGAATCAGCACCTCCAAGTCCGAGTCCATGGTCCTCAGCCGGAAAAAGGTGGATTGTCCTCTCTGGGTTGGGGACAGGCTCCTGCCCCAAGTGGAGGAGTTCAAGTATCTTGGGGTCTTGTTCACGAGTGAGGGGAAAATGGAGCGAGAGATTGACAGACGGATCGGAGCAGCATCTGCAGTGATGCGGACGTTGTACTGGTCTGTTGTGGTGAAGAGGGAGCTGAGTTCTAAGGCAAAGCTGTCGATTTACCAGTCAATCTACGTTCCTACTCTCACCTGTGGTCACGAGCTTTGGGTAATGACCGAAAGAACGAGATCGCGGATACAAGCGGCTGAAATGAGCTTTCTCCGTAGCATTGCTGGACTCACCCTCAGAGATAGGGTGAGGAGCTCAGTCATCCGGGAGAGGCTCAGAGTAGAACCGCTGCTCCTCCACATTGAAAGGAGTCAGTTGAGGTGGTATGGGCATCTGATTAGGATGCCTCCTGGATGCCTCCCACGTGAGGTGATTCAGGCACGTCCCACTGGGAGGAGACCCCGCGGCAGACCCAGGACTCGGCGGAGAGACTATGCCTCCCAGCTGGTCTGAGAACGCCTTGGTATCCTCTCTGAAGAGCTGGAGCAGGTGGCGGAGGAGAGGGAAGTCTGGGCTTCTCTGCTTGAACTGCTGCCTCTGCGACTCAGACCTCCGGAAAAGTGGTAGAAGATGGATGGATGGATGGATGGATGGGTTCATTGTGTGGGTGGGTCCTTTTCTTTCGATGTTGCCCGGGGTGTCTGTTGTCCACCCTTGAGGGTGGGGACTCTGTCACGATCTGAGCACGGGGATGGGTGGGTGGGGGGATTCCACTGTGCCCTTTTCTCTTTCCCCTTTTCTTTTTAATATTTGTAATGTGGAGGTAAAAAATAAGTTTATTCCTCCATCATCATGAGACACACTCCAGCACTGTGTGCTGTGTGTGAGCTGTTGTGAGTGCGCTGTCATGAGGCATGTAAAGTCCGATCTTTTATACAGACAAGAGAGAATGCATGGCACATTTACATATTGATATACATATCAGTCAATACATATCAATTGCGTGATTAACTGGTGCCGGAATTACTCTCCTTATTCCGGGGATGCATAACAATAGGACAAGAGAGAATGCATGGGACATTTACATATTGATACACTACCGTTCAAAAGTTTGGGGTCACCCAGACAATTATTTTGTGTTTTCCATGAAAAGTCACACTTATTTACCACCATGAGTTGTAAAATGAATAGAAAATATAGTCAAGACATTGACAAGGTTAGAAATAATGATTTGTATTTGAAATAATTTTTTCCAAATACTCAACCTGCTCAAAGGAAGGTCAGTTTTATAGCTTCTCTAACCAGCTAAACTGTTTTCAGCTGTGCTAACATGATTGCACAAGGGTTTTCTAATCATCCATCAGCCTTCTGATGCAATGAGCAAACACATTGTACCATTAGAACACTGGAGTGATAGTTGCTGGAAATGGGCCTCTATACACCTATGTAGATAATTCACCAAAAACCAGACATTTGCAGCTAGAATAGTCATTTACCACATTAGCATTGTATATTAGATATTAGAGTGTATTTCTGATTAGTTTAAAGTTATCTTCATCGAAAAAAAAAACAGTGCTTTTCTTTCAAAAATAAGGAAATTTCTAATTGACCCCAAACTTTTGAACGGTAGTGTACATATCAGTCAATACATATCAATCGCATGATTAACTGGTTGTACCCCAAGGGCTCTCTGTTCGTATGCAATCCCTGCTGAGCGTGAATATTATCAGTCTGCATTGTGCTGGGTGCCCAAAGTATGATGCATTTTTGAGTTCTTATTCCTTTTATTTTATCTTTGGCTGATTTTCACATGCTCTGTATTGTTTCTTTGTATGACTTATTTTCCTGTTTTCATTTATTATAGTTTTGTTATTTACATATTTGAGGTACTTGTCTTTATTTGCTATCATATCATAATTGCATCCTGTTGTGATTTTTCTCTCCTGCTCCGGGGCTGCTGCTGTCAGTGGAACTTCTGGGTTTTTTGTTCTGTTGTGGGCGGTGCTCCTGTCAGCTGTCAGTCCCGTCTTCTCCCTCTTCTTACTCTCAGCTGATCTCTATTGTAATCTTTGTTACCCCTTGCCCGCTCATGTGATCCACACCTGCATCCAGTTGTGTTCATTGACACCATGTCCTATTTAAGTTCCTTGTTTCTGTCATTCATTGTTAGAGCTTCTGCTTTCTGTCACTGTGCATCAGAACCCATTCCCCATTCTGGTGCAATTTCCTGATTAATCCTGCCTTCTCCATTACCTTCTCTGCCTGCAAGTTATTTTGGGCACTATTGGAATTTTTGTGTTTTGTGCACTTTTTGGAATTTTTGTTCCCTTCAATAAATATCACAACTACAGTTCAGCGTGTGGATCTTTGTTCCTCCCTCGAGGGGCAATTCATGACACTGGCGGAGGTATGCATTCTTGGATCATTACAAAAATGGAATGGGTTCCTCTCTAGAACAAGAACCACCTCTGGTGAAAATTTCATCAAAATCTTCTTTTTTTAGATTTGACTGGTGGTTGGCAACGAGCTTATGGGTGCATTACCACCACATACTTCACTCTACATCATCACTCCTTGTCGAAAGATCGTATCATCACTCCATATAAATCTGTCCAGTAATTTTTGCGTAATCATGTTAACAAGCAGACCACCCCAATTACATTAGCTCCTTGGCGGAGGTAATTACAGTTTAATTACAAAAGATACAACTAAAAGAACTGATTCAAATACTGTTCCCAGAACTAGAGATGTACAAAAATAGTTAAATTAACAAGAGACCTCGCTCTACTGGGCCGAATTCTTCTGTGTAAAGTTGAAGGTTTCTCTAGACTTTTGTATCCATGCCGCTCTTTACACACATCTTCCAAAGTAATCGAGACATCCAAGTCCATTATCAGGGTTTCCTCTGGTAACATTTCTGTTTGGCGGCCGCCTCCCTAAGGGAGTAAATGAAATGGCGTTCACTTATATAGCACTTTTTCTCATCTCTGGATGACCAAAGCGCTTTACAGATCCTGCTATCCACCCATTCACGCACACATTCACACACTGATGGTTGCAGAGCTGCCATACACACACAGGCGCTAGCCTGGCCACCAGGAGCAACTGGGGGTTCAGTGTCTTGCTCAAGGACACTTCGACATGCAGACTGCAGACAGTGGGACTCGAACCCATGACCCTCCGATCAGTAGTCGGTCACTCTACACCTGCGCCACAGCCGCACAGTGTGGAGTGTGTGAAATCAGAGGCAGATTCATTTCAGATGATGTATTACACACTCACATTTCACAAGCAAAGAACAGACTGACTACTCACATTAAGCATCCCTCGCTCTATATCAAGTCACACTTCACAAGATTCAAGGCACTTCCTCATAACAGCAGGACATCTACACTACACTTCATTCAACCCCCTCTCCCACTGTTCTCCCATGTGTATTCATTGTCTCTGTCTAAGGTGTGAAATAACCTAAGGCCCACACTGCCCCCCCCAGCATCTTAGATAGAACAATAGAATATCAGTCCACACGCTGTTTCGGCTTCAGTCTCCTCCCATATCTGTTGCAACTGGGGTTTACCACCTCCGTGGCGCTGCTGTGCCGGTGGGAGGCTGCTGGGAGTGTGTCTGACTGCGGGTGAGCCGTGGAGAGGGGAGGTGGGGGGGTTCACTCTGTCCGTGTGGCTGCTCTGGTGAATCGTTTCCCTGGGGAGCTCTCCGTGGGGGTCTTCCACGCCGAGGGGCCTTAGCCAACAGCACTTGCTCGTCCGCCAATGCACTCGGACGAGCAACAGCACTTGCTCATCCGAGTATGCCGCCACACCTATAATATTAATTTAAGAAAAATTAAATATGAAAGAAACGCTCCGCAGGCATGCACATGATCAACACATGTGACTGTCATCTGCGCGGAAGCGCCCCACACACATGGCGCCTGCGTGACTGTTTCTGCAGGCAGAGCGTGTGTAAACCAGCTGAGAAAATGACCCCCCTTTTTTTTTCTCAGATGTCAATTGTATTAATACAATTGTGTGATTTTATTTTGAAAACCGATTATTTGGGGAAGAGGAAGTGTGATCCTCGTTATCCAACTTTTAAATTCCCGTTTCATGGTCACGTTGGGCGATTGTGGTCTTTTCATTCGTTAAGAGCGATATTAGTCCCGCCTTCCGAGCAGAGGCAGCAGGTGCGCACTCGGTTCTCGGTCTTCTACAATCTGAGAGCGGACGAGAGAGGCTGTGGACGGTCTGGTTCACACTGATACCTCTTCTTGGTGAGTTTAATATAGAAAGATGCTGTAAATGAATCTAAACACTGTCCAAACACTAATTTGAAACCTTTATTATCCTAAGTTGATGGGAGCACGAGCTTGAGAGGCCGTAAGGCTGTGACTTTTGCTGTGTAACCACTGATACCTCATCTTGGTGAGTGAGAATCGAGTGTGTACTAAACAATACATGCTAATGCTAATCGCGAGTGGATTTTTTCTGTTTAAAAGCAATGGAAAAGACTATTTTTGTGTTTGTATGGTTTTCCTAAATGTGATTTCAGTTCCAAACAGTATGCTGAAGTACTTTTAGTTCTTATGCACTATTTCTGTCGAATGTAATGTGTAGTTTGATGCTAAAAGCACATGGTGTTGGTCTCCTATGTAAATTCGTAGGTTATGCTAAACCCAGTAGCTCAGACAGGGTTTTACTGTTTTTAAAAGGGAATATTGGAAGTAATGGGACAGTATATTCCCTGGTTATGTGTTAAATTAATTGTATTTCATTTCATGATTTACAAAGACAAGATTAAAAAGGATTAATCATAATTTCATGTGCTACCAGAGAGATTGTGAGAAAAGAACACATGGATGTAAGATGTGAAATGTATGATATTACTATATTACTGGATTGTAAAAATAGTAATATGAGAGTAGAATTTAAACACTTAGCTATAGTGTTATATAAGAAGAGATTGGAAAACGAATTACTCTAGCTGTAAACAATAATACCATTATTGTTGTTCAGCCTAGGTTTTTTTGGTTGCCGATCAAGAACCTTCTGGATCCCGGATTCTCTCCGAATGGAGATGGCAAGCCCGACCCGAGACTGAACCGAGATCTAACCAAGATCTCGACTGAAGAACATCCTTCCTCTCTCCAGTGACCAAGATTCAAAGTGGTAACAACTCAAGTCGCCGCTTTAAAAGAGGAAAAGAAACCTGAGTCTGGAGATACAAGATATCTTGACTGGTCAAACGACTAAACCAAAAGGACAAACAAACACTGAGCTCAGTAGAACATTTTGGGGGTTTTATTTCATGCCGGCCGTTGTTATATTTGTAAATTGTTTGTATATATTGTTCTCTTTACCTCTACAAAATGACAACCAGTATTGCTCATTTCTTGCCTCCAGCTATTTCATTCCACACTCATTTTAATTCCCTATTGTAACCCTTATGAACCTAGCAACTGGTCTACACTTAATAATTTCCCTTACCTAATTAACATAAGGCAAGGGTTACATGTGTCTCTCTAGCATTGCTGTTTAATAGGCATGAGCTTATTAACGTACTTTAAACACTGAAAAAAGGACAAGAGATAAGCAGTGGAGGAATTTCTAGTGGTTTTAACCTGCTGGTACCCGGAACAACAATGAAGAGTCACTTAGCTAAAAGGTCTGGTTCGACTTCATTGCAGGGAAAGGCAAGAGTGACTGATGAACCGCTGAGGATTTACTTCACCAGCTACTACAATATTAATTAATAATTTATGTTCATTATTATGTACCTGGCAAGTTAAGATAAGATAAGCCTTTATTAGTCCCACAATGGGGAAAGTCAAGGATTGCAACAGCACAGGGACAGCAACACTCAGAGCAATAATTTAGAAGACAAGAAAATAAGAGCAGTGAATATAGATACAGTATGTACACATAAATATATATACACGGTGCGAAGCATTGTAGCTAGATGCAATAAACAGCATAATCGTCTACTTAGTTACCCTACATAGTATGAATACGTACCCATACATATTGTCACCCTCCATAGCAACTGATATTGTCCTAGTTGTATACTGGAGGGGACCATTTGTGTAAGTCTATTGCGTCTTTTGCATTCAATACTATTAGATCATCACGTTTTTTTGCTATCTCTGTGAGCAGCCCTGCTTAGGTTATAAAGTCTGACAGACGTAGGTAGGAAGGACCTGCGAAACCTCTCGGTCGCAAACCTAGGATGATGTAGTCTACTGCTAAATGAGCTCCTCAGTGCGTTCAGTATGTCCTGCATAGGGTGGGACTCAGACTCCAGCAGAGATGACAGATTAGCCACCATCCTTCTCTCTTCTAACTCCTCCACTGGGTCAAGGCGCTGCCCCAGGACAGAGCTAGCTTTCTTGATCAGTTTGTTCAGTCTCTTCCTATCGGCTGCTGTAATGCCACTGCCCCAGCAGACCACTCCAAAAGTGATGGCTGATGCCACCACCGTGTCATAGAATGACTTCAGCAGCGTCCCTTGTACACCAAAAGACCTGAGTCTCCTCAGTAGGAACAGCCTGTGCTGTCCCTTCTTGTAGAGTGCGTCGGTATTGTGTGACCAGTCGAGTTTATTGTTCAGATGAACACCCAGGTACTTGTAGGATGTCACCATCTCAATGTCTGTTCCCTGGATGTTTACTGGTGCCGTGAGGGGTTGTCCTTGCCTGCGGCAGTCCACCACCAGCTCCTTAGTTTTCCTCCCGCTGATCTGGAGGCAGTTCCGATGGAACCAGTCCATGAAGTCCTGGATAAGTCCTCTGTACTCAGCTTCATCTCCATTGGAGATGAGGCCGACAATCGCAGAGTCATCAGAGAACTTCTGTAGATGGCAGTGTGTTGTGTTGTGTGAGAAGTCTGCAGTATAAAGAGTGAACAGGAAGGGAGCCAGAACTGTTCCCTGGGGGGCCCCCATGCTACTGATGATCGTGTCGGACACACAGTCCCGGGTTCTCACAAACTATGGCCGGTTTGTGAGGTACTCCAGGATCCATGATGACAGGTGCTGGTCCACCCATGCGCACAGTAGGTTGTCCCTCAGGATCATCGGTTGGATGGTTAAGATGACCAAAATTCACCAAGTCAATGACTTTAATCCATCAGCAGCCTTCAGACAAACTAAACGTGCCAACATTTGAATTTCAAAATATGGGAGGTTTTTTCCTGCTGTCTGGTTGGTGAGGAGATTTCTAAAAAAATGATAAATACATCGAAATATTATAAGAGAAACAACTGCATATTTAGTCATTTAAGTTAACTTATTTCTTTAAATATAATTTTAAAAATTATATTTCTTAGAGTTATTGTTGGGCAGCACAGTGGCGGAGTGGTTAGCACTGCGGCAGCACAGCAACTCACCCTTGGCCAGGGGATCCTGAGTTCGATCCCAGCCCCCGACCAACAGTGATCTGTGTGGAGTTTGCATGTTCACCCCGTGTCTGCGTGGGTTTATTTCGGGATTTCTCAGGTTTCCTCCCACATGCCAAAAACATAAAAGTTAGGTTAATTGGCATCAAACTGGGGATTCTAAATTGTCGTTAGGTATGACTCTTGAGAGTGAATGGTTGTCCGTCTCTCTGTGTTGGCCCTGCGATGGACTGGCGATCTGTCCAGGGCGTACCCTGTCTCTCACCCAAAGATACTGGGACAGGCTCCAGCCCCCCCGCAACCCGAAAAGGCTTAAACAGAAGATGTATGAAAAAATTATAGTCAAAAGTTTAAATTGTCTGAGGAAAAAAGTAAAAAAATTGCCACATTCTTTTTAAAATTTATTTAAAAAAAACCATCCCTTTTATAATAATCTGCCTTTGTCCATCAGACAGGCCGCTTCACTATCCAGTTTTAACACTCCTCTTAAAACAAATTTTTATTATCTGGCTTTTGACCCAGTTTGAGACATTGATTTTATTTGTTCTTATCAATCAATCAATCTTTATTTCGGATAGATTAATAGTACAGATTAAAAGAAACAGAATAACATAACAAAGGGGGAAAGAAAATCCAACAAGGTCATATTAGACAATAACTCCTCTGATTATACAGCTCAACATAATTTATCCAAAATGGGTGATGGCTGAAGCCACAGCTTATATTGCCCACCCATATTCCATCCAAGAAATCAAAAGAAAAACAAAAAGAGCGATTACAATTCAGAACAAAGTGAAGACAAAATGTGACAAAAAGAAACTAAGCAACAACACAACGCAGACTGGATATGACAATCCTTACGTGATTTTTATATGTCATCTTGTATATATGTTTGGAGTATTTCATCCTTTAGTTTTTGTTTAAATTGTCCAAGCACTGTACATGATTTTAATTCAGGTCCAAAATCGTTCCATTGTGGAGAGCGTGAAAAGATGAGGCTGAGTTTATTTCTCAATTCAAGTTTATTTACCTATCTCCAACATCCTTCAAACAGAAAAGAGAAAGCATTCCCCCACATCTGCCCCTTTTATACCCCAGGACATCAAAGCACAGAGTCACATTGTCTTTTAATCCCAAGACACAATACTTCTTCTTCCAGGTCTTCCCCCCCTCCACCTAAAGTCACTGGTGGTCAGGAAATCCCTCGAGGCCCTCTCTTTGCATAACAATTATCACATTTCGCATCCTCCCGTTATCTCTAGGAGACTCAGTCCTATTGTTCATTCTGAGACGTGAAGCAACAGTAATATACATATGAGGCTATGAAACTCATATATGTGTCCCACATGACCCCCCCCCCCCCAAACGTCTAAGATGGAACAATATAACACAGTCTGCACAACATGACAAAATCACAAACATCAGTCCACATGCTGTTTGGGCTTCAGTCTTCTTCCGAACCTGCTGTAAGCGGGCTTCACCACTCTCACGGTGCCATCCTGCTGTGGAGGTGCTATCTGTGGACGAGAACTGTTAGTCAATCCCTGTGGGAGCTCTGGGGACAGCTCCCTAGGGGGTCTGCCGCGCCGAGGAGCCCTCGCCAACTGCACAGCTTCGTCAGCCATCACAAAAGCGGGTTTGAGCCTGTTTATGCCAATCATTTCCTTTCTGCCCCCCAAATCTAGCAAAAAATGCTTATCTCCTGTTTCCAGCACTCTAAATGGTGGCCATAAGGCGGTCACAAGTTTGGGCGATGGGCATCATGTCTGACAAAAACAAACACCGCATTTTTTAAAGCTTTAGGCACAAAAACGAGCGGGAAGCTGTGATGAACTGGGCCAGGAAGCGTGCTCGATCCCGTGTCGCTCTGCAACCACTGAGCGGGGGGGCACTCTGGCGCAGGATTATCTGGGAGAAACTCCCCGGGCAGCCAGAGTGGCTGCGCAAAAACTAACTCAGCTGGGGAGGCTTTTAAATCCTCTTTAGGTGCAGAACGCAACCCCAATAAAACCCATGGTAGCCTGTCCACCCAATTTGCATCCGTAAGCGACGCTCTGAGGGCTGCTTTCAATGACCTATGGAAATGTTCGCATAAACCATTAGCCTGCGGGTTGTAAGTGGTAGTGCGGTGGATCGTTACCCCCAGGCTGCGGGCCATCGCTGACCAAAGCTCGGAAACAAATTGAGGACCTCTGTCAGACGTAATGTCCAACGGAACTCCGAAACGCGCTACCCATGCTGTTAAAAACGCACGCGCCACCTCCTCGGCTGTGGTTGATGCCAGTGGGACCACTTCCGGCCAACGCGTGGTGCGGTCCACCACTGTCAAAAGGTGTGTGCACCCCTGTGACGGCGGGAGGGGGCCTATGAGGTCAACATGCACATGATCGAACCGCTTAGCCGGGATGTGAAAAGGCTCCAAGGGAGCTCTAGTGTGTTTGTGTATTTTGGCTCGCTGACAAGCCACGCAGGCTGCTGCCCACTCCTTGACTTGCTTGCGCAGGCACGGCCATACAAATTTCTCTCCTACCATTTTGACAGACGTGCACACCCCCGGGTGCGCTAGAGAATGAATCGAGTCAAAAACGCAGCGGCGCCACGCGGTCGGCACCACCGGGCGCGGTCGTCCCGTGGAGACATCGCAGATTGGGGGGGGGGGGGCATACCGTCTTGCAGCACCCTGTTCTCCAGCCTTAACCCTGTTGGTTCAGACTGGAGCGTGCGCACGTCCGCGTCGCTAACCTGATCCGCGGCCATGGCCGCATAATCTATCCCCACGCGGACTGGGGCCACGCGCACTTCGGCGCCGCTAGCCTGCTCCACGGCCATGGCTGTATAATCTACCCCTATGTGGACTGGAGTAGTTACGGCGTGCGAGAGACAGTCTGCCACCACGTTTAGTTTACCCGCCACGTGTTGAATATCGGTAGTAAACTCAGAGATTGCAGCCAGCTGCCTCTGCCGCCGGCCTGACCATGGTTCTGAAACCTTGGCCATCGCGAAAGTCAGCGGCTTGTGGTCGACGAACGCAGTGAAACGGCGTCCTTCCAGCCAGAACTGGAAGTGGTGAATGGCCAAATGGAGCGCTAACAACTCTCTGTCGAACGGGCTGTATTTTCGCTCGGTATCGCGCAGAGTCCTGCTGAAAAAAGCGAGTGGCTGCCAAGCCCCGGCAACCTGCTGCTCCACGACCGCCCCTATGGCCACGTCCGATGCGTCAGTAGTGAGCGCTATGCGGGCCGTTGGGTCTGGGTGTGCTAACAACGCAGCGTTTGCCAGGGCTGTTTTGACCTCCGAGAATGCGCACTCCTGCTCTGGAGAACATTCGATTTTATTTGTGGGTTTTTGTTTTTTAAGCGCGGCATACAGTGGTTGCATGAGCTGCGCTGCGCGGGGGAGGAAACTGTTATAAAAATTCACCATTCCCAAAAACTCCTGTAATGCTTTGACCGTTTGCGGCTGGGGAAAATTTGTTACTGCACGCACTTTGTCCGGCAGAGGAACCGCTCCTTCTTGAGAGACGCAGTGCCCCAAAAAGTCGATCTGTGCCACCCCAAACTGGCACTTCGCTGGGTTGATTATTAACCCGTGCTCTCCCAACCTCTGAAAAACTGCTGTGAGGTGATTTTCATGTTCGTCTTCGGACGCGCTGGCTACCAAAATGTCATCCAGGTAGACGGACACGAAGGGGAGATCGCGCAACACTGTGTCCATCATGCGTTGGAATGTCTGCGTGGCGCCTTTAAGCCCAAACAGCATGTGCAAAAACTCGAACAGGCCAAACGGAGTTATTACCACTGTTTTGGGTATGTCCTCAGCGCGCACTGGGACTTGGTGGTACCCGCGAATCAAGTCTATCTTGGAAAAAACGCGTGCCCCTGCCAAATGGACGGAAAAATCCTGGATATGCGGGATTGGGTAGTGGTCGTGCGCTGTAGCGTTATTCAACCTGCGGAAATCGCCGCAAGGTTGTCATGAGCCGTCGGCCTTAGGGACCATATGAAGCGAGGAAGCCCATGGGCTCTTCGAACACCTGATGATGCCCAACTTTTCGATGTTGGCGAACTCCTCGCACGCTATGGCCAGTTTAGCTGCATCCAAGCGCCGAGCTTTTGCAAAAACGGGAGGACCGGTGGTAGTAATAAAATGCTCCACTCCGTGTTTAGCGACGGCCGCTGAAAATGTGGGAACCGTGAGTGCTGGAAACTGGGTGAGGAGTGTGTGGAACTTACCGCTTGCCGTTGCGACGTTGGCTTGTGCTGTGGGCGGGGTCACTCGGGCTGCACAGGGAATAGAGTAAAAACAAAGTGCATTAACCAGGCACCTATTAGCAAGATCAACCAACAAATCATGTGAGCAGAGAAAATCAGCCCCTAACATGTTGAAGCTCACCGCAGCTATAATAAAAGTCCACTCAAATGTACGGCCGTGTAGGGACAGAAGCAGAGTCCTTTCACCGAAGGTCTTAATCCTCGAGCTGTTCGCTGCCGATGCTCCGTGACTCCCGGGGCCTGCCAGCCGGTCAGCATAGGTTGGCATGATGAAACTCACTTGGGAGCCTGTGTCCACGAGGAATTGCTTCCCCGAACGTGCGTCCGTCAAGTAGAGCAGCTTGTTCTGTTCTCCGAGGGCCGCGGCTGCTACTGACCCCCGGTTCTGGCGTTTCCCGAGCTCTTGAACTGGCACAGTGGTATACGCCTGCGTGCCCTCTCTGCAAAGCGGCGATGGTAGAAACAGAGGTCGTCTCCTCCGTGATGTCTGGCCTTCATCGCCACCGTTGTCGGTGGGTCTGCTGCCTCCGCCTCTGGCCCCCTGCCATTCCCGGCCGACGCGCCGAGTCCTGTCGCTGCTGCGGTGGCCGCGCACTGTCTGCTGGCGTTGAGAATCCGCTGTGCCTCCTGGGCCAGCGCGCGGAAGTCCCGCTGGGCCACCAACTGTGAAACGGCCAGGGTCGCTCTCGTCTCGGACGGTAGGGTTCTCAGGAAAATGTGGGTGAAAAGGAAGTCGTCGTTGTCTGAGCCTCTCAACCTTAGCATGTCCTCCCTGCCCTAGCAGGTCGACGGGTGTGCTATCTCCCAAGTCGTTCAGGGCCAGGAGTCTCTCCGCTCTCTGATGGACTGAGGGAGTGAAACGTTGGATGAGGGCAGCCTTCAACCCGCCGTACTTGTTGCCAGCCGGTGGGTGCTGCACCAGGCTCTGCACATGTCGAGCCGTGCGGCTGTCGAGCTTGGCAATAACGTGGTAGAATTTCGTGTCGTCTGCCGTTATTCCCTGGAGAGCGAATTGAGCTTCGTCCAAGAGGAACCAGGAGCACGGATTGTCCTGCCAGAAGTCTGGTAGCTTGATTGAGACTGCGTTTGCCTGGCTGGTTCTTGGCGAGTCCGGCTTGGGGGAATTTATTTCATCCATGATACGTCGTAAGGTCACCAGTGTGGAGAGCGTGAAAAGATGAGGCTGAGTTTATTTCTCAATTCAAGTTTATTCACCTATCTCCAACATCCTTGAAACAGCAAAGAGGAAGCATTTCTCCACATCTGCCCCTTTTATACCCCAGGACATCAAAGCACAGAGTCACATTGTCTTTTAATCCCAAGACACAATACTTCTTCTTCCAGGTCTTCCCCCCCTCCACCTAAAGTCACTGGTGGTCAGGAAATCCCTCGAGGCCCTCTCTTTGCATAACAATTATCACATTTCGCATCCTCCCGTTACCTCTAGGAGACTCAGTCCTATTGTTCATTCTGAGACGTGAAGCAACAGTAATACACATATGAGGCTATGAAACTCATATGTGTCCCACACCATAATCTAACTCCTTGCACTGAAACACAGTGTGCTTGGTGGTAGTTCTCACTGAAGGTTTTTGAAATATACATGTTCCTCTGAAATGATATTGTTTCTCCCTTATTTGGAACAACTTTTGGATATTTGCGGGCAGTGATAGATTCTTCACTTTAAACATTATTACAGGGATGAGAATGGGGTTTGGGAAAAAAAGAGGAAACTAAGCTGGGGGTCTTAGTTAGGCCTGTGCCCCCCAAGGCAGATCCAAGGCGGAGCCTTGGTGGGGGGTCTGTTGCCCCCCAGAAGCTAACGAAATCTGGTGTTTTAGAATGCTCAAATGTGGTCTTCTATTTAAAGTTAGAAGTAAGTACAAATGCATTTATAGTTTACCTTTTTAATCTGCTGCTGCATCACATATGTAAATTTGTGATATCTGAATGGTATGTTGATGTAATAATACTAAATTATATTTTACTATTTAATATGTTTAGAATGGGATCAGTCCGCCAAGGTCTCCGCCTTTGACTGCCACCTAATCCACATAGCACCGGACTTCCATGATCCCTCCTGCAGGTGGTGAACCTACTGGAGGGCGGACCCATGTAACTCCTTCGGGCTGAGCCCGGCCGGGTCCCATGGGTGGAAACCTGGCCACCAGACGCTAGCCTTCGAGCCCCTCCCCCAGGCCTGGCTCCAGGGTGGGGCCCCGGTAACCCCATACCGGGCGGGGTACACTGAATCCTTGATATACAATTTATCATGAGAGTCTGTTGGATCGTTCTTAGTCTGGCCCTTCACCCAGGACCAGTTTGTCTTGGGAGACCCTATCAGAGGCAAATTGCCCCGGACAACATAGCTCCTGGGATCACTGGGGCACGCAAACCCCCCCACCACGATAAGGTGACGATCCATGAGGGGGTATAGTATAGGTATAGTAACGTATAGTGAGGGTGTGCTGGGAGCGTCTGGCTGAGGCCCCTGTCCGGGAGGTCTTCAACTCCCACCTCCGGAAGAACTTCAACCACATTCCGAGGGAGTCTGGAGACATGGAGTCTGAATGGGACATGTTCTCCACCTCTGTTGTTGAAGCGGCGGCCCAGAGCTGCGGCCGCAAGGTGGTCGGTGCATCTCGTGGTGGCAACCCCCGAACCAAGTGGTGGACACCAGTGGTGAGGGGGGCCATTAAGCTGAAGAAGGAGTCCTATCAAGCTTGGTTGGCTTGTGGGACTCCCGAAGCAGCTGAGGTGTACCGGCAGGCCAAGCGGAGTGCAGCTCGGGTGGTTGCTGAAGCAAAAACCCGGGTATGGGAGGAGTTCGGTGAGGCCATGGAACAAGACTTTCGGTCGGCTTCAAAGAGATTCTGGCAAACTGTTCGGCGGCTCGGGAGGGGAAAGCAGCTCCCCGTCCACACTGTGTATGGTGCGGATGGGACACTGTTGACTTCAACTGGGGATATCGTCGGGCGGTGGAAGGAATACTTCGAGGATCTCCTCAATCCCACTGATACGCCTTCCACAGAGGAAGCAGGGTTTGGGGACAAGGGGGATGACTCGCCTATCACCGGGGCTGAGGTCGCCAAGGTGGTTAAAAATCTCCTTGGTGGCCGGGCCCCGGGGGTGGACGAGATTCGCCCCGAGTACCTCAAGGCCCTGGATGTTGTTGGGTTGTCATGGTTGACACGCCTCTGCAACATTGCGTGGAGGTCGGGGGCAGTGCCTTTGGCATGGCAAACCGGGGTGGTGGTTCCTCTCTTCAAAAAAGGGGACCGGAGGGTGTGCTCCAACTTTAGAGGGATCACACTCCTCAGCCTCCCTGGGAAGGTCTATGCCAAGGTACTGGAGAGGAGAGTCCGGCCGTTGGTCGAACCTCGGATTCAGGAGGAGCAATGTGGTTTTCGTCCTGGCCGTGGCACATCGGACCAGCTCTTTACCCTCTCGAGAATTCTTGAGGGTTCGTGGGAGTTTGCCCAACCAGTTTACATGTGTTTTGTGGACTTGGAGAAGGCATTTGACCGCGTCCCTCGTGGATTTTTGTGGGGGGTGCTTCGGGAGTATGGGGTATCGGGCTTGTTGTTACGAGCTATTCGGTCTCTGTACGACCGTTGTGAGAGTTTAGTTCGTATTGCCAACACTCGGTCGGAGTCATTCCCAGTGAGAGTTGGACTCCGCCAGGGCTGCCCTTTGTCACCGGTCCTGTTCATAATTTTTATGGACAGGATTTCTAGGCGCAGCCAGGGAATGGAGGGTGTCATGCTTGGTGACCACAGGATCTCATCTCTGTTGTTTGCAGATGATGTTGTCCTGTTGGCTTCATCCAGCAATGACCTACAGCTCTTGCTGGGACGGTTTGCCGCTGAGTGTGAAGCGGCTGGGATGAGAATCAGCACCTCCAAGTCCGAGTCCATGGTCCTCAGCCGGAAAAAGGTGGATTGTCCTCTCCGGGTTGGGGACAGGCTCCTGCCCCAAGTGGAGGAGTTTAAGTATCTTGGGGTCTTGTTCACGAGTGAGGGGAAAATGGAGCGAGAGATCGACAGACGGATTGGAGCAGCATCTGCAGTGATGCGGACGTTGTACCGGTCTGTTGTGGTGAAGAGGGAGCTTAGTTCTAAGGCAAAGCTGTCGATTTACCAGTCAATCTACGTTCCTACTCTCACCTATGGTCACGAGCTTTGGGTAATGACCGAAAGAACGAGATCGCGGATACAAGCGGCTGAAATGAGCTTTCTCCGTAAGATTGCTGGACTCACCCTCAGAGATAGGGTGAGGAGCTCAGTCATCCGGGAGAGGCTCAGAGTAGAACCGCTGCTCCTCCACATTGAAAGGAGTCAGTTGAGGTGGTATGGGCATCTGATTAGGATGCCTCCTGGACGTCTCCCACTTGAGGTGTTTCAGGCACGTCCCACTGGGAGGAGACCCCGGGGCAGACCCAGGACTCGGTGGAGAGACTATGTCTCCCAGCTAGTCTGGGAACGCCTTGGTATCCCCTCTGAAGAGCTGGAGCAGGTGGCTGGGGAGAGGGAAGTCTGGGCTTCTCTGCTTGAACTGCTGCCTCCGCGACCCGGACCTCCGGAAAAGCGGTAGAAGATGGATGGATGGATGGATGTTTAGAATGGTATATGGCATTCACTTATATAGCGCTTTTTCTCATCTCTGGATGACCAAAGCGCTTTACAGATCCTGCTATCCACCCATTCATGCACACATTCACACACTGATGGCGGCAGAGCTGCCATACACACACAGGCGCTGGCCTGGCCACCAGGAGCAACTGGGGGTTCAGTGTCTTGCTCAAGGACACTTTGACATGCAGACTTCAGACAGAGTGGGAATCGAACCCATGACCCTCCGATCAGTAGTCGGTCACACTACACCTGCGCCACAGCCGCCCCTAGAACTGACACAGAATTACATTCACATAGTTCTAGAACAGACAAAATAATTTAACCAAGTAAAATAAATTATAAATATTAACAAAATTCCATCACCAAGTTCATCACCCATTTATCAAAATATACTGACATTCTGCAAGCATTTTGATTTATTAATGTGTGCATTTGTTAGTGTTACTAGGAATATAAAAAAGTTGTATATTAGTATATTTTAATATTTGAAAGATAATCTAAGAAAGTAAGTAAAACCTAAAAGATGTTTAATTAGTGTTCCAAATTATCAAGTGTTTCAAAACAGGCATGACGACACAACTTACACATGCCATTTCATAAAAAATTCATTACGCGAAAATTCTCAAGTACATTACTTATAACGAGAAAAAAAATCTTACCTCGGAATGTGTCTAACGATCACTAACTGCTGTAATCGGGGCATCTGAATTTAATTGTGTCTATCGATCGTTTTGAATGCAGCACGAGCGAGTAATTCGATCTCCTTGTAGCCACAATTTTGAGATGTTTCTGTTTTTTTTCGAGCCATTCCCAACGAAACGTGTTCCTTATCCCTTTGTCTTGTTGCTTTGTTGTCTTTCATGAGTTTTAGGTTCACCATTTTCACGAAATCGGGAAAACTCGGTTGATTGAATTGTCCGCCATTTGCATTTCGCTCCGCGTGTGGGATATGACAAAGGAATAACAAAATCGTCGATTGGTTGCTTCAATAAGTATCAGCCAATCAGTGGCCTTGTTACATTACATTACTGATCTCGCTGGGTAGCACGTTCTGCATGGTGGATTTGAGCAGCCGATCGAAAATACGACTCGCCGCTCATAACAGACCCCCCCACCCCACCCCACCCCAAAATTTTCTCCTCGAATTTAGACGATTCACGAGAATGACCCTAGACATGATCAAATCCGAGGAATTCCTCGGCTCAGCAGAGGATTCTCATCCCTGTTATTACTGCAGTTTTAAAGTCAACCAGATCTTTCAACTTGAGAGCTTTTCATTTAAGAAAAAGTGGGTTTGTTGGTTCCCTGTAAGCAGCTTTGTTTATTATTCTAATAGCTCTCTTCTGAAGCATAAAGACTGGATATATGTTTGTTTTATATGTATTTCCCCATACTTCAGTACAATATGTCATGTATGGGAGTATTAATGAATTGAATCAGTGAAATCAAAAAGGGCCCAAGTCCACACTTTTTCAATGGGGACTTGGAACCTTTTTGAATTCACCGATTCAATTATACAAAGTATATAGTGTGGGTTGATTCAGCAAATAATTCACTCTGTGTAGTATTGCAATTGACTTGGATATTTTACCTTTAATATAATTAAAGGTAAAAAAATGTTTCTATGTAATCACAATTTTGGTCATAAAATGAGCTTTATTTTGATTAACAATGCTTTTTTCAGAATCAGAATCAGAATCAGAATCAGGTTTACTGCCATTGTTCATGTAGTACACAAACTAGGAATTTGTCTCGGTGCAATGCTGCAACATTAAACATGATAAGATAAAAGAAATAAACTATACATGCAATAAAGTGTAGAATAAGAGTAAGTGATACTGGTCAGCAGTTAAAATATATTAGCGAGCAGCAGATACTGTGGAGAACCATATAGTGCAGTCGGTAATGCAGGAAGAAAACAGTGATGATTGACATGAGTCTGGTTGAGCTGCTGTACATAGTGCACGAGAGTCAATAAGTCACTTAGTGTTCAGCAGTCTGATGGCAGAGGGCAAGAAGCTGTTCATGTGACGGGAGGTTTTAGTCTGGATGGACCGAAGTCTTCTACCAGAGGGGAGGGGGGCAAACAGTACGTGACCAGGGTGTGAGGGATCGGCTATGATCCGGCCAGCACGCCTCCGGGTCCTGGAGATGTACAGATCCTGGAGAGATGGGAGCTTGCAGCCGATCACCTTCTCAGCAGTGCGCATGACGCGCTGCAGCCTTAGTCTGTCCCTGGCAGTGGCTCCTGCGTACCACACGGTTATGGAGGTGGTGAGGATGGACTCGATGATGGCTGTGTAGAACTGCACTAACATCTTGGTGGGTAGCTTGAGCTTCCTCAGCTGCCGCAGGAAGAACATCCTCTGCTGGGCTTTTTTGATGAGTGAGCTGATGGTCGGCTCCCATTTGAGGTCCCTGGTGATGGTAGTGCCTAGGAAGCGGAAGGAATCAGCAGTGGTGATGGGAGAGCCTGAGAGGGTGAGGGGGGGCAGAGGGGTAGTGACTTTCCTGAAGTCTACAATCATCTCCACTGTCTTCAGAGCGTTCAGCTGCAGGTTGTTATTGTTGCACCAGGACGCCAGCTGGGCCACCTCTCTCCTGTAGGCGGACTCGTCGCCGTTGGAGATGAGCCCGATGAGGGTGGTGTCGTCCGCAAACTTGATCAACTTGACAGACTGGTGGCTGGAGGTGCAGGAGTTGGTGTAAAGGGAGAAGAGTAGGGGGGAAAGTACACAGCCCTGGGGTGATCCAGTGCTGATGCTAGTAGAGTCTGAGACAGTCTTTCCCAGCCGCACATGCTGCCTCCAGTCCGTCAGGAAGTCGGTGATCCACCTGCAGAGGGAGTCAGGCACGTTGAGCAGGGACAGCTTGTCCCGGAGCAGAGCGGGGCGGATGGTGTTGAATGCGGAGCTGAAGTCCACAAACAGGATCCTGGCGTAGGTTCCCGGGGAGTCCAGGTGCTGCAGGATGGAGTGGAGGGCCAGGTTGACTGCGTCGTCTACAGACCTGTTGGCTCGGTAGGCAAACTGAAGCGGGTCCAGGAGAGGGGTGGTGATGGACTTGAGGTGGGGCAGGACCAGGCGCTCAAAGGACTTCATGACTACAGAGGTGAGCGCTACAGGTCTGTAGTAATTAAGTCCAGTGATCCGTGGCTTCTTGGGGACAGGGATGATGGTGGAGGATTTGAGGCAGGACGGCACGTGGCATAACTTAAGGGAGGTGTTAAAAATGTCTGTGAAGACAGGAGCCAGCTGTTTCGCACAGTGTCTCAGGGTGGAGGGAGACACGCCGTCCGGGCCGGGGGCCTTGCGCGGGTTCAGTCTGGAGAACTGTTTGAGCACGTCCTGCTCACTGATGATAAGGGCAGGGGGGGAGGAGGGGGGGTGTCCTTTAATGAAGTAGGGATTGTGGAGGCTGTGGAGCTGGAGGGAGGGGGGGAGTTGGACACAGATGACGAGGTGTCAAAACGGGCATAGTGTTGGGACAGTCTTTGACAAAGGGCTTTGTCATCCTGACCTTTAGGAGCCTGAGGCCGATAGTTGGTGATTTGCCTCAATCCTCTCCACACGGAAGCCGAATCATTAGCAGTGAACTGCTGCTGGAGTCTCTCTGAATACACAGATTTAGCTCTCTTCAGCTCTCTGTTAAACCGGTATTTAACCTCCCTGTAGCAGTCCCTGTCTCCACTTTTCAGCGCTGCTTCCTTCTCCTTCCTGATCTGTCTGAGCTTAGCTGTGAACCAGGGTTTGTCATTAGAGTAACTCACCCTGGTGCGTGATGGAAGAATGATCTCTTCACAAAAGTGGATATATGAGTTCACAGTGTCCGTGTACTCATCCAGATCATGCGTGGCTCCTTTAAACATGCCCCAGTCAGATATTTCCATGCACGTTTCCAGCTTCTCCTCAGCATCACTGGTCCGTATCTTCGTAGTGCTCACGACAGGTTTAGTGAGCTTCAATCTCTGTCTGTATGTTGGAATGAGGTGAACCATCACGTGATCAGATAATCCCAGCGCAGCGCGAGGAACAGCGCGATATGCGTCTTTCACTGTGGTGTAATAATGATCCAGTGTGTTTAATCCTCTGGTGGGGCATTTAATAAACTGTTTGTAGCGGGGGAGATCGTGGCTCAGATTGCACTGATTAAAGTCACCAGCCACAATAATCAGCGAGTCTGGGAAACTCCGCTCTGTGTGTTGAATGTGATCCGCGAGCACGCGCTGAGCTTCGCGCGTGTCCGCGTCGGGAGGGGCGTACACAGCGATCAGTATAAAAGAAGCAAACTCCCGCGGGGAATAAAAGGGCTTGCAGTTGATAACAAGAAATTCCAGGGCGGGAGAACCATTGAAAACCAAGATGGCGCCCACAGCGGTCGACATGGTGCTTCGCTGCGCTCTTTGTTTGTTTTTGTTTGTCAATTGTGTGTCTGCTTGCACTTATACCCGTGAAGAACTTCTAAACATCAGGACTTTCACCCCCACGGACCTCCTCCCAGTTTTTTTAGCCCCTGCCGCCGATCTGGTTCATTGCTTGGCTCGGAAAGTGAGACGGCGGAAGAGAGGTAGACGAGCGGGCGCTCTCGTGCGGCTTCGCAGGAGAGGCTCGCGAACGGCGCTGCCTGGCATATTTCTGTCCAATACCAACTCTCTCTCTAACAAGGTAGATGAACTGAGACTGCTGATGCACTTTAGGGACCTCGCCTCCTCAGCTGTCCTCTGCTTTACTGAGACCTGGCTCCGGGAAAATATACCGGACAGCGCGCTGCGCCTCGACGGCTTCCAGCTCTTCCGTGCTGATCGTGACACAGAGCTTTCCGGCAAAACCACAGGAGGCGGAGTCTGCTTCTACATCAATTGCAGCTGGTGCTCTGATGTAACGGTAATTTCCATGTTTCTATGTAATCACAATTTTGGTCATAAAATGAGCTTTATTTTGATTAACAATGCTTTTTTCCTCTCTGCCCATTGTGTCACTCCCCCCCCCCCATTCCCTTCTTTACCCTCTATGACTGGCGCCTTCAAGGCTGCCGCGGCTCTGGGATGCGCTTATAGAGCGCGCCCAATGTCAAGTCAAATTTCAATTCTCCTGTATGTCTTGCACGTATGGTAGTATTGACAATAAAACCTTTTGAATAATATGTGACTTCCAACACAGTTTACTATCAATTATTACACCAAGAAATTTAGTTTCGGATACCCTTTCAATCTCTACACCATTTACACTGAGTTTAGATACTAAGTTATTGTGATGGTTGTTAAAAACTATAAATTTTGTCTTACTTAAATTGAGAGTTAATTTGTTTGAATCAAACCACAGTTTAACCCCTTGCACTCTGGTCAATTTCCCTAAAAACGGCAAAAAAATAACGTACCCAAAGTAAATCAAAAGCTGTTCTTCAACCCTTTGCAGCATCTTTATGGGGTTGGTCTCATTTAAAAGAAAACACTTTGAATTTTTTGGCAAAACAGTCATAATCTCTCTAAGTGCTCCGGCCACTGAGTAACAGTCATCTAAACATACTGAACTTGAAGAAAATAAATTTCGCCTGGGTGTTTTTTTGGCTACAAATGCTTGCAAATAATACACAGATGTCAGATCCGGGCTGGAAAATGCGACAGAAATGTAGAACCAAGTGTTATCTAGCTGAGGTCAAAATTTTGTAACAATACCACAAAAAATGAATATATTACACAGCTTTTTTCTTAGGTTGTTCCCAGGCGTTTTTAAACTGTGCCAAATTGTGCCAAATGGCACAGTGTGGAAAAACGTCTAACTTTTAAATGATTGAATATAGATGCTTGATCTTGGACTCTAATGAAAGGTGACACTCAGGGCTGTGTGTGTGTGTGTGGGGGGGTGTTTATTCATTCATTCATGAATGAATGAACAAACAAGCCCGCACACACAAAGAAGCATGCCACGTAAAAAATGTGTGGCTTTTTTTTTACAAGAAAAAATAACCTACAGTGCACTAAAAATTATTCTAAAATATTTGTAATGTAGAAGATAACAACTTCCACCACCCCCACCCCCCCCGCTACAGAGGACGGACATCGCCCATCGCTACATGACGGAACAGTCACGTGGCAACTGCGGTGCATAGTCCCCACGGTCTACTACGCACAGCTGTACTAAAATATCTGCAATATATCTGCAATCCGCTACAGAAGAGTAGCGGGGGGGGGGGGGGCCTTCACAGCGGCGCGGACTTCGTGT
Source organism: Pholidichthys leucotaenia (assembly GCA_020510985.1). Taxonomy (NCBI): domain Eukaryota; kingdom Metazoa; phylum Chordata; class Actinopteri; order Cichliformes; family Pholidichthyidae; genus Pholidichthys; species Pholidichthys leucotaenia. The sequence goes on along the minus strand of CM035845.1, from coordinate 161,615 downwards.
GGACTTCGTGCGCCACGGTCTACTACGCACAGGTGTAATTTACCGATGGGTCAAAAGTCATTTTTGATTACAATTTTCAACAGCATGTGGATGGTCTATGATGACCATGGAAGAGAATCCTAAACGTCTACTCTGCTGGGACAGCACCACCTGTGGCTGAACAGGTGGATGCGCGAATGGCAGTCCCTGTCACACAGGTCGCACTTGTGGGTGGTCTCCGTGCTGCTGGGTCTGTGGTGGTTCTTCCTGCGGATTCTTTTTTCATCTGCTGCAGCAGTAAGTCTCTCTTCACCCAGCCTTACACAAAACAGATTTTGCAAGGGACGCACGCTTTCGAACTTCTGTGCTTCAATTGGCTCGCTGCATTCGCAGCCGTTGGTAGGCGGGTCCTTCTTGCTAGGTTTTCAGTCATTGGTTCTTCAGGATTTCAGAAACTCAATTCAAGGCTCTTATTAGTCGAATGAGAGGTCAATCACATCTAAACCAATCAAAGCACTCCTTTGGCTTTCTGTTCGCAGCTGTGTCTGTAGTGGAAGAACGGAAATGCAGCTTTTTTTTTCAGTGCGCTCTGAGATGCACAGTGTGCGTCCAAGTGCGCCCTCGTGTTACACCGGAGTGCAAGAGGTTAAGCTTTCCTAATTCCTTTCTGAGTGTATCCAAAAGTTGTTCCAAATTGCTTCCACTGCATAATAAATTAGTGTCATCGGCAAACAATATTAAATCCATTTTTTCTGAAACTTCACATATATCATTTATACACATATTGAATAACAATGGCCCCAAAACTGAACCCTGTGGGACTCCACAAGTAACCTTCAATAACTGTGAGTTTTTGTTACCAACACATACATACTGATATCTATTCTTTAAGTAACTACATAACCAGGACAATGCTACCCCCCTAATACCACAATTTTGTAGTTTCTTTAATAATAAATTATGATCCACTGTATCAAATGCTTTTTTGAGATCCAGGAATACCCCAACTGAATACTCTTTATTTTCAACGGCAGTTGAAATTTTTTCTATGAATTCCATTAAAGCAAATGCAGTTGTCCTCTTGTGTCTGAACCCATATTGCTGCTCACACAATAAATTATTCTTCAGTATGAAGTTGTCAATTCTCTCATAGAATATTTTTTCAAGTATCTTGGAAAATTGCGGCAAGAGTGAAATTGGTCTATAGTTTGAAAGTTCCCCTCTGTCACCCGTCTTGTATATCGGAATTATTTGAGCTATTTTCATTGCTTTGGGAAATATACCTGTTTGGAGAGACAGGTTATAGATATACAGTGGGGCAAAAAAGTATTTAGTCAGCCACCAATTGTGCAAGTTCTCCCACTTAAAGGATGAGAGAGGTCTCCAATTTTCATCATAGGTATACCTCAACTATGAGAGACAAAATGAGAAAAAAAAATCCAGAAAATCACATTGAAGGATTTTTAATGAATTAATTCGTAAATTCCTCAGTAAAATAAGTATTTGGTCACCTACAAACAAGCAAGATTTCTGGCTCTCACAGACCTGTAACTTCTTCTTTAAAGGGTACCTGTAGTGGTCGTGAAAAAAAAGATTATATTGAGCCCGTCTCACGTTCTAGTTCAAGTTTAAGTTGAAATTCATGTTCAAAGCAGTTTGATATAAATCCATTGCTGATGTGCTGGTTCAGCTATGTCAGCAAAACATGGGTGCAGCCATATTAGCGGCTACATGGCCTGCCAGGACGCTTCCTGTGACGTAATAAAGTGGGCACCGCGATCTGGATCAATATTGGCTGAGCCTGAAGTGCCCGGATGAGCAGTGGCTTTCGGGATATTCAAATTCAAACGTTTATTTCAAACTCAGGGTTCATATTAAATGCAGAACTAAAATGAGTAGAAAATAAATAAATAAATGCTTAAATTCAGCGGGTCGTATCGTCTGATCTGAGCTCGTAACGGCCGCAACACGGCAGATGATTCGGCTCCTCCCTCGCCACTATACAGAGGAGCAGACAGCAGGCAGCAGGCTCTTGTTACAACAAAAACATAAAATGCGATATGGATATCGCAACATGGTGGAATGTAAAGCCTTTGGATGTCTCAATAATAAGCGAAAAAACAAAGATAAACACTTCTTTTGTGTACCCAAACCCAGCTCACCTTGTCAGAAGATCATAGCGGAAAAGTGATTGCACAATCTCGGAACAGGGCACAGACGAATCCTTTCAGACGAAATTGCGTTGTGTGTGAGGACCACTTCGTCACTTTAACCCTCAGAAGACCTTTCTGGCTCAAAACTGTAGCCATGTTGGACGAATTCTTCCTCAGAGTCCGACAATTCAGCCATAATAGAATAAAAACACTCACAACAGCACCCTAGTCTCTCATACAGAGGGGAGTATTGACTTTTTACTGGCCACATTATGTTGTCACATCCGCATGTGTCATGGCTGCGCGCAGAGTTTTCATTGGCTGGCCATGCCTGTGGTCGTGTTTGCATATTTTTCTGGTGGTATATGGCTGGCAATAATTATTTAACCAAAAAACGAATACTTTTGCCTAATGTTTTCAAGTTGAATGCGTTTAGACGACCACCACAGGTATGCTTTAAGAGGTTCCTCTGTCCTCCACTCGTTACCTGTATTAATGGCACCTGTTTGAACTTGTTATCAGTATAAGAGACACCTGTCCACAACCTCAAACAGTCAGACTCCAAACTCCACTACGGCCAAGACCAAAGAGCTGTCAAAGGACACCAGAAACAAAATTGTAGGCCTGCACCAGGCTGGGAAGACTGAATCTGCAATAGGTAAGCAGCTTGGTGTGAAGAAATCAACTGTGGGAGCAATTATTAGAAAATGGAAGATATACAAAACCACTGATAATCTCCCTCGATCTGGGGCTCCACGCAAGATCTCACCCCGTGGGGTCAAAATTATCACGAGAACGGTGAGCAAAAATCCCAGAACCACATGGGGGGACCTAGTGAATGACCTGCAGAGAGCTGGGACCAAAGTAACAAAGGCTACCATCAGAAACACACTACGCCGCCAGGGACTCAAATCCTGCAGTGCCAGATGTGTCCCCCTGCTTAAGCCAGTACATGTCCAGGTCCGTCTGAAGTTTGCTAGAGAGCATTTGGATGATCCAGAAGAGGACTGGGAGAATGTCATATGGTCAGATGAAACCAAAATAGAACTTTTTGGTAAAAACTCAACTTCCCGTGTTTGGAGGAGAAAGAACACCATACCTACTGTGACGCATGGGGGTGGAAACATCATACTTTGGGGCTGTTTTTCTGCAAAGGGACCAGGACAACTGATCCGTGTAAAGGAAAGAATGAATGGGGCCACGTATCATGAGATTTTGAGTGAAAACCTCCTTCCACCAGCAAGGGCATTGAAGATGAAACGTGGCTGGGTCTTTCAGCATGACAATGATCCCAAACACACCGCCCGGGCAACGAAGGAGTGGCTTCGTAAGAAGCATTTCAAGGTCCTGGAGTGGCCTAGCCAGTCTCCAGATCTCAACCCCATAGAAAATCTTTGGAGGGAGTTGAAAGTCTGTGTTGCCCAGCGACAGCCCCAAACATCACTGCTCTAGAGATCTGCATGGAGGAATGGGCCAAAATACCAGCAACAGTGTGTGAAAACCTTGGGAAGACTTACAGAAAACGTTTGACCTCTGTCATTGCCAACAAAGGGTATATAACAAAGTATTGAGATGAACTTTTGTTATTGACCAAATACTTAGTTTCCACCATAATTTGCAAATAAATTCTTTAAAAATCAGACCATGTGATTTTCTGGATTTTTTTTTTCTCATTTTGTCTCTCATAGTTCAATTCAATTCAATTCAATTCAATTCAACTTTATTTATATAGCGCCATTTCACAACAACAGTCATCTCATAGCACTATCAACTGTAGGGGGGACCCCCACAGTTGCAGAAAGACCCCAGCAATCAGGCGATCCCCTGTGAGCAAGCACTTGGCGACGGTGGAGAGGAAAAACTCCCTTTTAACAGGAAGAAACCTCCAGCAGAACCAGGCTCAGGGAGGGGCAGTCATCTGCTGCGACTGGCTGGGGGGTGAGGGGATAGAGAAGAAGAAAAGAACAGACATGTAGAGAGCAAACAGCACGATGGGGACTCAATCTATGGGAGAGAACAAACAAATGTTAATGACCAGCAAAAAAAAAAAAAAAATATTTCATAGAGAGTGAGGAAAGGAGTGAGGCCCAGTGCATTACTGGAGGTCCCCCGGCTGACTAAACCTATTAGCAGCATAACTAAGGGAGGGTTCAGAAACACATGATCCCTCCCTAATTGTAGGCTATATCAAAAAGGTAGGTTTTAGCCCTATTCTTAAAAACAGAGATCGAGTCTGACTCCCGAATCCAGATTGGCAGCTGATTCCACAGGAGAGGAGCTTGATAACTGAAGGCTCTGCCTCCCATTGTACTTTTGGAGATTCTAGGTATTACAAGTAATCCTGCATTTTGGGAGCGTAGTGCTCTGTTAGGATGATACGGTAGTATCAGATCTTTTAAATAAAAAGGAGCCTGATTGTTTAGAGCTTTGTAAGTAAGAAGAAGGATTTTAAACTTAATTCTAAACTCTATGGGAAGCCAATGAAGGGAGGCCAGAACCGGAGAGATATGATCTCTCTTTCTAGTACCTGTTAAAACTCTTGCTGCAGCATTTTGGATCAGCTGAAGACTTTTTAAAGATGTTTTAGGACAGCCTGATAATAAAGAATTACAATAATCTAATCTCGAGCTAACAAAAGCGTGGATCAGCTTCTCAGCATCACTCTGAGAAAAGATGCTCCTAATCTTGGCAATATTACGCAAATGATAGAAGGCAGTCTTAGAAACAAATTTAATATGTGAATTGAAGGACAAATCCTGATCAAAAATAACTCCAAGGTTCCTCACAGAGCTATTAAGAGAAAGAGTAGCTGCATCCAAACTGAAAGTTTGATTTGGAAAGGAATTTCTAAGGTTTTTTGGACCAACAAGAATGACTTCAGTCTTATCTGAATTTAATAGCAGAAAATTACAAGTCATCCAAGCTTTGATTTCCTTAAGACAAGCTTCTAATTTGGCTAATTGATTAGTATCATCTGGCTTCATTGACAGGTATAATTGTGTGTCATCTGCATAACAATGAAAATGTATACAGTGCTTTCTAATAATGTTGCCTAACGGAAGCATATATAAACTAAAAAGAGTAGGGCCTAGCACAGATCCCTGTGGAACTCCATGACTAAGCCTTGAGCTGAGAGAAAACTCATCATTTACATGAACAAACTGGAACCTATCAGATAAATAAGATCTAAACCACTGCAACGAAGTTCCATTAAGTCCAACATAGTGTTCTAATCTATCAAGTAGAATATTATGATCAATAGTATCAAAAGCTGCACTAAGATCTAAAAGGACAAGTACAGAAACTAGTCCATTATCAGATGCAATGAGGAGGTCGTTAGTGACCTTCGCTAAGGCTGTTTCACTACTATGATGGATTCTAAACCCAGATTGAAACTCCTCAAGTAAACCATTTCCCTGCAGGTGGTCAAATAATTGCGTAGCAACAACTCTTTCTAAGATTTTTGAAATGAAAGGGAGATTAGAGATTGGTCTATAGTTAGCTAAAGCTCCTGGATCTAGCGTTGGCTTTTTGAGTAAGGGTTTAATTACAGCCATTTTAAAAGCCTGCGGTACATGGCCTAAAGTTAATGAAGAATTGATTATATGAAGAATAAAGCTACCAATAAGTGGGAAGACTTCTTTAAATAACCTGGTAGGAATAAGGTCTAAAAGACAAGTTGAAGGTTTGGATGAGGAAACTATTTTGTCTAACTCACAAAGGTCGATTGGAGTAAACTCATCAAGACAGACATCAATAGAAGGAGTTGTAGTAGTTACAGTATTTAAGTTAACTGTGGGAAGAATCTGATTGATTTTATCTCTGATGGATGAAATTTTATTATTGAAAAAGTTCATAAAGTCCTGACTAGTAAGCTCTAAGGGGATGCTAGGATTGACAGAGTCCTGACTCTTTGTCAACCTGGCTACAGTACTGAAAAGAAACCTGGGATTATTCTTGTTCTCTTCTATTAATGCAGAGTAATAACTCGTTCTAGCTTTTCTAAGAGATTTTTTATAAACTAAAAGATGATTTCTCCAAGCTAAATAGATTTCATCTAAATTAGTAGAGCGCCATTTTCTTTCTAATTGACGCGTCTTCTGTTTTAAGCTACGAGTTTCTGTGTTGAACCAAGGAGTTAGAAATCTCTGATTAGACTTTTTCTTTTTTAAGAGGGCCACCAAGTCTAGAGTCTGATGCAGAGAAGCTGAAACACTATCCACCATGTTATCAATTACAGAAGGAGCAAGCTGTCTATAGCTTATTTCCGTTGTGTTGACACATGGCATAGAGGAAACAATCTGCATAAATTTGGAAACAGCATCATCTGAGAGGCATCTACTGTGATAATATTTTTCTTTAGGAGCCAAATAGTCAGAAATAGTAAAATCAAAGGTTAACAGACAATGGTCTGACAGTACAGGGTTATGAGGAGACACTACAAGATTTTCTATTTCTATGCCATATGTCAGAACAAGGTCCAATGTATGGTGGAGGTAATGAGTAGAATTTCCTACTTTCTGAGAAAACCCAATCGAGTCTAATACTGAATTAAAAGCCACATTAAGGCAGTCACTATCTACATCCACATGTATATTAAAGTCCCCTACTATAATTATTCTATCAGATTTCAGCACTAAATCAGCTAAGAAATCAGCAAATTCTGATAAAAATTCTGAATAGGTTGAGGTATACCTATGATGAAAATTGGAGACCTCTCTCATCTTTTAAGTGGGAGAACTTGCACAATTGGTGGCTGACTAAATACTTTGCTACTCCACTGTAAAACATAAATTTGTGCTTTTATGTTTTATGCTGGATGACAATTTTAATATTGTGCTTCTGCTTCTTCTTGCAAAACTATTTTTTTAGGTTTAGACCTACAAATCTCATTAATTTTAGGATTTTTTTTTTAACTGCAAACATTTTTTATATTTACTTTTGATGCCTCTGGTTTTAACATGTTTTGCTTTTTTTTTTTGCCTTGCTGTACATTTTTAAACTGATCTGATTTTTTGGACTTTAACCGTTTTGTTTTTTTTAAATTAAATTATATCAACTCTGCGTAACCAGGTAGACAGCGGTAGTACACAGCAATTTTCATTTCAATTCAGCTTTATTTATATAGCACACTTTCACAACAACAGTCATCTCATAGCACTTTCAAACTGCAGGGGAAAACCTCACAATTGCAGAAAGACCCCAGAAATCAGGCGATCCCCTGTGAGCAGCACTTTGAGACAGTGGAGAGGAAAAACTCCCTTTCAGCAGGAAGAAACCTCCAGCAGAACCAGGCTAGGGAGGGGCAGTCACCTGCTGCGACTGGCTGGGGGGTGAGGGGATAGAGAAGAAGAAGAAAAGAACAGACATGTAGAGATCAAACAGCACGACGGGGACTCCATCTGTGGGAGAAACCAAACAGATGTTAACGACTGGCAAAAATATTTCATTGAGAGCCAAGAGAGAAGCGAAGCCCGGTGTATTGTTGGAGGTACCCCAGGCATCTAAACTTATTTGCAGCATAACTAAGAGGGGGTTCAGGGTCACCTGATCCCATCCTAACTACAGGCTATATCAAAAAGGAAGGTTTTAGCCTTGTTCTTAAAAACAGAGATTGAGTCTGACTCCCAAATCCAGATTGGCAGCTGGTTCCAGAGGAGAGGAGCTTGATAACTGAAGGCTCTGCCTCCCTTTGCACTTTTAGAGATTCTACGTATTACAGTAATTCTGCATTTTGGGAGCGTAGTGCTCTGTTAGGATGATAAGGTACTATCAGATCTTTTAAATAACAAGGGGCCTGATTATTTAGAGCTTTGTAAGTGAGAAGAAGGATTTTAAATTTAATTCTAGATTCTATGGGAAGCCAATGAAGGAAGACCAGAACCGGAGAGATGTGATCTCTCTTTGTAGTACCTGTTAAAACTCTAGTTGCAGCATTTTGGATCAAGTGAAAGCCCACAACAGTGAGTGGAAACCATGAAGAAGAAGAATTTCTGTAAAAGTGTTAAAGATTTTTTTCAGCCAGCAACAAATGTAAGATCAGCTGATCCAGAGAAGGTTTTGGCTCAGTTTCTGCTTTCAAACAACTTTTCTTCATCACCACTGGCCCCCCAGATGAAAATCCCAATGACCAACCCCCCCAAATTATCAATCACAGAAACATGATGGTATATATTTTGATGGAGCAACTCCATACTCGGGGATGCACACAGCAGCAAAGCACTTATAAAATCTTTGTTTGCGAAGCGCTGTGGTGATGGACAGGTTGTGATGGTATGTGTTATCCAATCAGTGTGATCGTGGTGCCACGTACTGTCCAATCAGCATGACCATGATGGAGCGTATTATCCAACGAGCACAGAGTCGATCCGAAACCCCACCAACACTTCATGAAGCCAGGATATGACACAGAGAGTGGTTGCAGAGCAGTGGCAACAACATTTATTGATAAAAATTATATATTTTGACTGAGCGACTCCATATTCGGGGATGCACACCCTCATAACCTCAGAAAACTACGTTTAAAATCTGAGGCCAGTCTGACAAACAGTTCAAGAGCTATGCGTGGAACAGGTAAACAAACAGAGATTTTGTGAATTAATAGATACTGTAGATATGCACATACTTAGCTTGCCAACAAACAGATTCATGCTTTGGAAAATATGCATTAGCATATCTGTGAAAATCAGCTACTCCCTGGATGGGGATCGATCAACTCGAAAACTACAGCAGATAGAGCCACTCGGCCCTCAATCTAATACTAGCATACTGTACAATACAATAATCTTGAACCTGCCATCAGAATTTACATATTAAAATTTTTTAAATTATATAAATATAGAGCCAGTTCACTGATGCGGCCCAGCTTTGTCCTCAAACAATCTCTGGATTCTTTGCCCAACGCGTCACAAGCAGCTGCCATCATGCATTTGTGAAAAGGTCCATGGAAGCAGGTTCTCTGCATTCTGCTCTGACTCACTACTCTGGGTTTGTTTTGGGTGGGTTTTAATGCAAACCCCCTAATGCTGCCACTCATTTTGCCACCCAGCATTTTTTAACTGTCATGAGTTGTGATTGATGACGTCATCTGCATCCCCTCGAACTAGAACATCAATTCAATTCAACTTTATTTATATAGCGCCATTTCACAACAACAGTCATCTCATAGCACTATCAACTGTAGGGGGAACCCCCACAGTTGCAGAAAGACCCCAGCAATCAGGCGATCCCCTGTGAGCAAGCACTTGGCGACGGTGGAGAGGAAAAACTCCCTTTTAACAGGAAGAAACCTCCAGCAGAACCAGGCTCAGGGAGGGGCAGTCATCTGCTGCGACTGGCTGGGGGGTGAGGGGATACAGAAGAAGACAAGAACAGACATGTAGAGAGCAAACAGCACGATGGGGACTCAATCTATGGGAGAGAACAAACAAATGTTAATGACCAGCAAAAAAAATATTTCATAGAGAGTGAGGAAAGGAGTGAGGCCCAGTGCATTACTGGAGGTCCCCCGGCTGACTAAACCTATTAGCAGCATAACTAAGGGAGGGTTCAGAAACACATGATCCCTCCCTAACTGTAGGCTATATCAAAAAGGTAGGTTTTAGCCCTATTCTTAAAAACAGAGATCGAGTCTGACTCCCGAATCCAGATTGGCAGCTGATTCCACAGGAGAGGAGCTTGATAACTGAAGGCTCTGCCTCCCATTGTACTTTTGGAGATTCTAGGTATTACAAGTAATCCTGCATTTTGGGAGCGTAGTGCTCTGTTAGGATGATACGGTAGTATCAGATCTTTTAAATAAAAAGGAGCCTGATTGTTTAGAGCTTTGTAAGTAAGAAGAAGGATTTTAAACTTAATTCTAAACTCTATGGGAAGCCAATGAAGGGAGGCCAGAACCGGAGAGATATGATCTCTCTTTCTAGTACCTGTTAAAACTCTTGCTGCAGCATTTTGGATCAGCTGAAGACTTTTTAAAGATGTTTTAGGACAGCCTGATAATAAAGAATTACAATAATCTAATCTTGAGCTAACAAAAGCGTGGATCAGCTTCTCAGCATCACTCTGAGACCAGATGCTCCTAATCTTGGCAATACTACGCAAATGATAGAAGGCAGTCTTAGAAACAAATTTAATATGTGAATTGAAGGACAAATCCTGATCAAAAATAACTCCAAGGTTCCTCACAGAGCTATTAAGAGAAAGAGTAACTGCATCCAAACTGAAAGTTTGATTTGGAAAGGAATTTCTAAGGTTTTTTGGACCAACAAGAATGACTTCAGTCTTATCTGAATTTAATAGCAGGAAATTACAAGTCATCCAAGCTTTGATTTCCTTAAGACAGGCTTCTAACTTGGCTAATTGATTAGTATCATCTGGCTTCATTGACAGGTATAATTGTGTGTCATCTGCATAACAATGAAAATGTATACAGTGCTTTCTAATAATGTTGCCTAACGGAAGCATATATAAACTAAAAAGAGTAGGGCCTAGCACAGATCCCTGTGGAACTCCATGACTAAGCTTTGAGCTGAAAGAAAACTCATCATTTTCATGAACAAACTGGAACCTATCAGATAAATAAGATCTAAACCACTGCAACGAAGTTCCATTAAGTCCAACATAGTGTTCTAATCTATCAAGTAGAATATTATGATCAATAGTATCAAAAGCTGCACTAAGATCTAAAAGGACAAGTACAGAAACTAGTCCATTATCAGATGCAATGAGGAGGTCGTTAGTGACCTTCGCTAAGGCTGTTTCACTACTATGATGGATTCTAAACCCAGATTGAAACTCCTCAAGTAAACCATTTCCCTGCAGGTGGTCAAATAATTGCGTAGCAACAACTCTTTCTAAGATTTTTGAAATGAAAGGGAGATTAGAGATTGGTCTATAGTTAGCTAAAGCTCCTGGATCTAGCGTTGGCTTTTTGAGTAAGGGTTTAATTACAGCCGTTTTAAAAGCCTGCGGTACATGGCCTAAGGTTAATGAAGAATTGATTATATGAAGAATAAAGCTACCAATAAGTGGGAAGACTTCTTTAAATAACCTGGTAGGAATAGGGTCTAAAAGACAAGTTGAAGGTTTGGATGAGGAAACTATTTTGTCTAACTCACAAAGGTCGATTGGAGTAAACTCATCAAGACAGACATCAATAGAAGGAGTTGTAGTAGTTACAGTATTTAAGTTAACTGTGGGAAGAATCTGATTGATTTTATCTCTGATGGATGAAATTTTATTATTGAAAAAGTTCATAAAGTCCTGACTAGTAAGCTCTAAGGGAATGCTAGGATTGACAGAGTCCTGACTCTTTGTCAACCTGGCTACAGTACTGAAAAGAAACATGGGATTATTCTTGTTCTCTTCTATTAATGCAGAGTAATAACTCGTTCTAGCTTTTCTAAGAGATTTTTTATAAATTAAAAGATGATTTCTCCAAGCTAAATAGATTTCATCTAAATTAGTAGAGCGCCATTTTCTTTCTAATTGATGAGTCTTCTGTTTTAAGGTACGAGTTTCTGTGTTGAACCAAGGAGTTAGAAATCTCTGATTAGACTTTTTCTTTTTTAAGGGGGCCACCAAGTCTAGAGTCTGATGCAGAGAAGCTGAAACACTATCCACCATGTTATCAATTACAGAAGGAGCAAGCTGTCTATAGCTTATTTCCGTTGTGTTGACACATGGCATAGAGGAAACAATCTGCATAAATTTGGAAACAGCATCATCTGAGAGGCATCTACTGTAATAATATTTTTCTTTAGGAGCCAAATAGTCAGAAATAGTAAAATCAAAGGTTAACAGACAATGGTCTGACAGTACAGGGTTATGAGGAGACACTACAAGATTTTCTATTTCTATGCCATATGTCAGAACAAGGTCCAATGTATGGTGGAGGTAATGAGTAGAATTTCCTACTTTCTGAGAAAACCCAATCGAGTCTAATATTGAATTAAAAGCCACATTAAGGCAGTCACTATCTACATCCACATGTATATTAAAGTCCCTACTATAATTATTCTATCAGATTTCAGCACTAAATCAGCTAAGAAATCAGCAAATTCGGATAAAAATTCTGAGTAGGTTGATGGGGGACGATAAACAATGGCAAATAAAATTGGGTTTAACCTAAAATTGCTAAAGTGCCCAACACTGAGGACCAGGCCCTCAAAGGAATTATAACATGTTCTTTGCTTTACATTAACTAGTAATTTGGAATGGTAAATTGTTGCTACTCCTCCTCCACGACCAGAACTTCTGGGATTTTGACAGTTTAAATAACCAGAGGGAGTTGATTCATTTAAACCAACATAATCCTCTTGCCCTAACCAAGTCTCTGTAAGGGAAATTAAATCAATCTGATGATCAATTAACAGATCATGGACTAACAGAGACTTGGGAGTTAGAGACCTAATATTTAATAAACCACATTTAATTTTTAAATTATGAGGAGGAACAGAGGCCAAATCATTCAATTTAGAGGCTTTATGTTTAATTTGAGTTTTACCAATATTTTGCTTTATCACTTTGGGATGCTTATACATTATATTTTTATTCACTTTGGAGGGAGCAGACAACGATTCTCTGATGGGGAAGACAGGGGCTAAGCTGAGGGGTGGCGGATGAAGAGGAGCTGCAGAGAGGCGTGTAAGACTGAGACTCTGCTTCCTGGTCCCAACTCTGAGTAGTCACGGTTTTGGAAATTTGGATAAAAAAGATGCCAGATTGTTAGATAAATGAGAAGCACCATCCAAAGTGGGATGAATGCTGTCTCGTCTCATAAGACCAGGTTTTCCCCAAAAAGAGCTCCAATTGTCAATGTAGCATCAGGCAGTGAAACCAAAGGAAAACTCCGCTAATGTTGGCGCTCCAGTCACCCATGCAGCTGTCATGCAGGACTGTTTCAGTAACACAATTCCTCATCAACTCACACTCACACACTTGAACTTCACAGAACGTGGAAAAGCCTGTTAGCCTTGTGGCTAACTAGCACGGAGCTAACGGTCTTCAGGAGCTGCTACCTCCACATCCAGACAGTTTTAAGGTTTAGCTGCAGCTCAAAACCTCCTTAAATCCACAAACATCTGAACTCACATGAGCAGGATTCCTGACAGCAGTTCAGCAGCAAACCGCCTCTCTCTCCGTTTTCCCAGCAGTGCCTGTCGCCATGGAGGGCAGTGAGAGACTACCGTAAAGCAGGTTCTGCCGTAAATCTTAAAGAGACAGTACCCTACTGAACTATACAAAAATACAGAAAACCGCAAACATTTAAAAAAAAAAAAAAATCATAGTTACATTTAACAGTATTTTTTAAAAGTTAAGACAAAAACATAAATCAGTTCAAAGAAAATGTTTAAATTTTTTTTTTGAAATTGTAAATATCTCCCCACAAAATATTAGACATTTTCATTTCACCTCTAATTACAGCTAGTATATGACTGTATATGCACAAGACACAAAGCAATTCAAAAAAAAAAAAATACAAAAAACTGAAATTAAAACACACAGCATAAAAAGAAAGAGTGTCTATTCAGAGTTTCAAGATGACGTCACACAGCTTCCAGGTTCTGTATGGGCGGCCATGTTGGCAGGAAGCTTTTTTTTTCCCAAACTTTTTTGAGAACAAGATGAAGGTACAGAATTATGACATAGATGGTGGTAAACATGGCAGTTAACAAGTTTTTTTTTCCCTAAATTGTGTAGTTCAGTCAACAGTCGTACAAGAGGTACGAAGGATAAAATAAAATAGTAAGAGTAGTAAATAATAATAAGATAAAGTAACTAAAAGCATAATAAAAGTAGACAAAAAGAGAAACGGGGGGGTTCTTTTCAGTCCAGAGTGTCCAGAGTTCTAGGGGTTTTCCATGAGTTTCCGATCATGGACCCAACAGTGGAGTTTCCCAGCATTCCGCTTCTTCATGTGTTTCAGTGATGAGAAAAAAAGGCAGAGTTCTTTATAAAATACATTAAAATTTGGCTTGCATTTTAAAAATCTATTTCTGTGTACATAAAATTTTCCCAAGATTACGAGGGTGTTAATAGACATATCATGCAATGAGTTCTTAATAATAAAGCCATAGAAAATATTCTGACAGTTAAAAACAGGGGCTGGTACATGTTCAGATAACCAGTGATGAAAATCATCCCAAAACGCATTAGTGTGCAGACAGGAAAAGAAAATGTGATCTGGACTTTCTATATGTTCATTACAAAAGGAACAGTTCTTGTTCTCAAAGCCAAAACATTTACTTAGAAACTCAGCAGAAGGATAAATTCCATTTAAAACTTTATAGTGGATCTCTTTTGCTTTTGGTGAAATAGGAAATTTAAAGAATTTAGATCTTAGAATTTGAGCTTCTTTTTTGGAGAAAAAATTAAGAATAGCAGCTCTAGATACTGTTACTGGGAAGATTTCTTTATTAAATATTTTCCTAATCGCTAAATTGTTTAATTTTGAGTCATCTAGGCGGAAACCATTTACCAAAAGCAAAAGGAGATTCGGGCAAGAGCCACATCTATTTAGAGTTGAGGCCATTAGTATAATTGTCTGAGGTATTGCCTCAATTACTTGGTTATATTCTCGTTTATCATTTATGTTATATTTAACACAAAATTTTTCAAAAGTTAAAATGCTCCCTGTGCCGTCTAATAAGTGTAGTACAGACCAAATGCCCTTATTTTGCCAGTTTGGTAGGAATATTGATTTGTGTTTATATAGTACATATCTACAGTTCCACAGAGGGCTCATATGAGGGCTAAAATTATGTTTATAAATCAATCTCCAATATAGCAAGACCTGTTGATGAAATGAGGAGAGTTTATAGGGGAGCTTTTTTGGCTCATAGTCACATCTGAGCAGGAATTCAGCGCCCCCAAATTTAGCAAAAATTTCATTGGGAATATGAAACCAGAAATGTTTGGGTTGTTTAATAAATTGTCTCAGCCAGTTAATTTTGATGGTGCCATTAATGCATTCAAAGTCTATAGCTTTAACACCACCTTCCTCATATTCTTGAATCATGGTACCTTTTTTAATATAATGTGTTTTCCCTTTCCAGATATAATTGAAAATGGTTTGATTGATGGCTTTAACGGCATCTTTGGGCGTTGGCAATGAATGGGCTGGATAAATAAATCGGGAGATGCATTCCATTTTTGTCAGAAACGTTCTTCCTATGATGGAAATATCTCTTTGAGACCAGGAGTTGAGATAAGTTTTTGATTTCTCCAAGCAATTCCATATATTGAGCTTGACTAATTGATCAACATCTTTAGTGACATTCATGCCCAAATATTTCACTGTTTGTTTGACGGGAATGGCATGAATGGCTGATAGACTGCAATCATGAATAGGTAATAATTCACATTTACCTAGATTCAGTTTGAGCCCAGAGGCTTTAGAGAAAACATCTATATAACTGAGAATTTTAGGGACTTGATCAGAGTTGTGCATGAATATGGCTGTGTCGTCAGCCAGTTGCTGATTGATAAATTAACAGTATTTGGAAAACAACTAACAAAGTCAGAGTTTTTTATAAAAATTGAGAGCATTTCAGCTGCTGCAATGAACAACAGTGGCGAAGCCGGGCAGCCTTGTTTTATTCCTTTGCCTACTGAAAATCTAGGGGAGGAACCATGTGGTAATAGAACTGAGCTGTTGGTATCCGTATAAATTAGTTTTATAAAGTCCAAAAAGTGCTCCCCAAAACCAAAAAGCTCTAAGGTCCTAAACATAAATTTGTGTTCCATCATATCAAAAGCTTTAAAAAAATCCAAAAATAAAACAAACCCCTCATCAGTTAGGTCCCTATAGTCAAGTACGTCCAATACCAGGCGTATATTGTTGTGTATTGAGCGCCCTTTAATAAAACCTGATTGTGTCTCTGAGATAAGATCAGTGATGCCAGTTTTGAGTCTGTTGGCATAAATATGTGTTAAAATTTTGTAATCATTACATAAAGTAAATGGTCTGAAATTATCAATCAATTTTGGGTCCTTGCCAGGTTTGGGAGTTAGTGTGATGACTCCTTGTTTCATAGTGTTTGGTAAAACTGATGTAGCACAGATTTCCTTTAACATATTAAAAAATAAATCTTTTAGGTTAATCCAGAAGTGCCTGTAAAAATTGGTTGTCAAGCTGTCTGATCCAGGTGATTTGTCTAGAGCTAAGGATTTTAGAGCGTTTTATACTTCCTCCATTTGGATCTCTGCGTCACATGATTTTCTAAAATATTCATCAATTTTCGGTATCTGTCCTGAAATGGACTCAAAGAAACCCTCTGCATTAGTGTGTGAATAAGAGGAGGAGTATAATTCACTGTAAAATTTAAATATTTCTTTAGAGATCCTCACAGAATCAGTACATTCCTCACCATCAATTACAAGAGACTTAATGGCATTTCGTTCTTGTCTTCTTTTCTCAAGCCTACAGAAGGATGTTGAGCTTCTCTCTCCCTCCTCTATCCATTTCGCTCTCGACCCAATATATGCTCCTTTGGCTTTATTAATATAGACGTTATCTAGGGAAGAGTGCAATAAAATCAGTTTTTGTTTGTCCTCTTCACATAAGGAGTGTTTGTTGCATATTAAATGGATCTCATTTACAATATCCATTTCTTTTTGTTTATTGGCTCGGCTTATGACTTTGCTGTATGAGATGGAAATCTGACGGATTTTATATTTAAGAAATTCCCATTTCTCTCTGTAAGTTGACAATAATGTATCTTTGGTTATACTCCCAATTGTCCTTTTAACATCCTGACAGAATGGGTAATGTTTTAGAAGATTTGAGTTAAATTTCCAGTAGCCTTTATTTCTTCTGACTGCGCTAGTGGGAGTTATGGTTAACTTGATCATACAATGATCTGTAAGCGGAGCAGCAGAAATTGAGGTATTTATGTCTATATCAGGTTGGAATTCAGAAATAAGCCAGTAGTCTAATCGTGATTTGAGATGAGATTCAACTTTATTGTCATTATACATGTATGAATACAAGGTAACGAAACGTGACTTGGCATTTGGGCACGCTCTGCAGAGCGCATCCAAGGCCGGGGCAGCTGCTAGGCACCAGTCATTTAATGGTGCCATCAGGTTTAAACCAAGTAAAGGTTTGAGTATCTGGATTTAGCGCACGCCATATGTCACTAAGCTGAAATGTGTTACAGAAATCTAGTAAAGTGGTATTATACTGATGATTAGGAAATCTTGAGGGTTGCCTATCAAGCCATTCATCCATAACCATATTGTAGTCGCCACCCAGCACAAAAACAGGATTAATATATATTTGAGATAATTCGTTCAATATGTTAGTCACGTCTGTAATTAATTGTTTGTTCTGGTTGCGGTTAATAAATCCATAAATGTTAACAAGAATCAAGAATTGGTTGTGTAATTCAAAAACGCAAATAATCCAGTGTCCTGTGTCATCTCTTTTGGTTGCAACTGTGGGGAGCGTGGAATAAAGAGGCTGAATTGCTTTTAATTCAGGTTTATTCAAGCATCACGTCCCCAGCCTTCTCTCTCACACGAGCAAAGAGACTGAGCTACATCCAAGCTTCACATTTATACCATTTCACACAAAGGCTTTTCACACAAAGGAAGAATCACATATCCCCGTCAAAACCCTCTATTGACATTTCTTCCCCTTCCAGACCTTCAGCCCTCCACCTGTCTCCCGGGGGTCGGGAAGTCCTTTCATCGTACCCCCGTCCTCTTGTTGTTCCCCACAGGTGGTCCAGACCTATTGTCCCCATCGGTCGTGAGGTCAATCCCCATATGTAATCTCAGCATCTACTTTATGCTTCAACATATGTAGTCACAAATACACGGGCTACATAACCCCCCCCCCAAAACGACGAAGAATGGACAATACATTCAATTTTCAGTGAACATGCTACTATCAACAGTACATCTAACATCAAACACTCAGTCTGTGCGCCGCCTGGGCTTCAACCGCCTTCCGAATCTGCTGTAAGCCGGCCTCGCCTTCCCTGCCGCGCCCCTCTGCAAAGGATCTGTTGACTGAGGAAGAGAGTGGTTATCTGATCCCTGCGGGGGCTCCGGGACGCTTCCCCTGGGGAGTCTGCCGCGTCGAGGTGCCCTCGCTACCTGTACAGACTCGTCATTCATCACAAAAGCAGGTTTCAGTCTGTCAATACTAACTGTCTCTTTTCTGTCTCCCAAATCTAGCACAAAATGCTTATCACCTGTCTCCAGCACTCTATATGGCCCATCATATGGCGGTCTGAGGGTTGATCTTAGAGCCTCGTGCCTGACAAAAACGAACTCAGCATTTTTTAAAGCTTTGGGAACGAAAACGCGCGGAAAAGTGTGATGAACGGGGCCCGGGAGCATGTCCGCTCCCGTGCCGATCAGCGGCCCAAGAGCCGGGAGGGGGGCCGGCTCCAGGTGCTCTGGTAAAAACTCGCCTGGCAGCCTGAGAGGTTGTGCAAACACTAACTCCGCTGGGAAGGCATCTAAATCCTCCTTGGGCGCAGAACGCAACCCTAATAAAACCCATGTTAATTTGTTTACCCAATCTGCATCCGTGAGTGACGCTCTGAGGGCTGCCTTCAAAGACCTATGAAAACGCTCGCATAAACCATTAGCCTGAGGGTGATAAGCAGTAGTGCGGTGAATTTTCGCTCCTAAGCTGCTGGCCATCGCTGACCAAAGCTCGGAGACAAATTGAGGCCCTCTATCGGACGTAATATTCGACGGAACCCCAAAACGCGCTACCCAGGCCGTTAAAAAAACGCGAGCCACCTCCGTGGTCGTGGTCGATGCCAGTGGGACCACTTCCGGACAACGTGTGGTTCGGTCCACCATTGTCAAAACATGTGTGAACCCCTGCGACGACGGTAGGGGGCCCACGAGGTCGACATGCACGTGATCAAATCTTCTGGCCGGAATGCGAAACGGTTCTAAAGGGGCTCTTGTGTGCTTGTGAATTTTGGCCCGCTGACAGGACATGCAGGCTTTTGCCCACTCTTTCACGTGCTTGCGCAGGCTCGGCCAAACAAACTTTTCCGCTACCATTTTCACCGAAGCTCGCACTCCCGGGTGTGTCAGGGAGTGGACCGAGTCAAAAACGCGGCGGTGCCACGCAGCCGGGACCACCGGGCGTGGGCGCCCGGTCGACACATGGGGGGCGTACCGGTTTTCAAACATCTGCTCTCCAGCCTTAACCCTGTTGGTCCAGACTGGAGCATGCGCACGTCCGCATCTGCACCCTGCTCCGCTGCCATGGCTGAGTAATCTATCCCCACGTGAACTGGGGCCGCGCGCGCTCCCGCACTGCTACCTTGCTGCGTGGTCGCGGTGGTATCCTCTGCTTCTGCGCGCGCCGGTGCCGTGACCACGCGCGAGAGGCAGTCTGCTACTACGTTGAGTTTACCCGCTACATGCCGAATATCAGTGGTAAATTCCGAAATTGCAGCCAGCTGCCTCTGCTGCCGGCCCGACCACGGATCTGAAATTTTGGACATTGCGTACGTGAGCGGCTTGTGGTCCACGAAAGCGGTGAACCGCCGCCCTTCCAGCCAGAACTGGAAATGACGAATAACCAAATGAAGCGCCAACAGCTCCCTGTCAGACTCGCTGTATTTTCACTCGGCCTCGCTCAAGGATTTGCTGAAAAAAGCCAGCGGCTGCCAAACTCCGGCAACATGCTGCTCTATTACGGCCCCTATGGCCATGTCTGATGCGTCGGTCGTTAGCGCAATACGTGCCGATGGGTCAGGATGAGCTAGGAGCGCAGCGTCAGCCAAGGCTTTTTTTTATCTCCGTGAACGCACGCTCCCACTCTGGGGACCACTCGATGGTATTGGATGGTTTTTGTTTTTTGAGCGCGGCGTATAATGGCTGCATGAGCTGCGCTGCGTGGGGCAGGAAACGGTAATAAAAATTCACCATCCCTAAAAATTCCTGCAATGACTTGACCGTTTATGGTCGGGGGAAATCTGCCACTGCGCGTACCTTATCCGGTAACGGAACTGCCCCTTCTGGGGAAACGCGGTGGCCCAAAAAATCAATCTGCGCGACACCGAACTGGCACTTGGCTGGGTTAATTATTAAGCCGTGCTCTCCCAACCTCCTAAAAACCACAGTGAGGTGTTTTTCATGTTCTTCCTCTGAATTACTGGCGACCAAAATGTCGTCGAGGTACACGAACACGAATGGGAGATCGCGTAACACGGCGTCCATCATCCGTTGGAATGTTTGCGCCGCTCCTTTAAGACCAAACGGCATGCGTAGAAACTCAAAAAGTCCGAACGGGGTTATTACCGCTGTTTTAGGAATGTCCTCAGGTCGGACTGGAACCTGATGGTAGCCGCGAACCAGGTCTATTTTGGAAAAAATGCGTGCCCCCGCTAGATGTACTGAAAAATCCTGGATGTGTAGCGATCGTGTGCTGTGGCACTGTTCAGCCTGCGGTAATCGCCGTACGGTCTCAAGGAGCCGTCGGCTTTCGGGACCATATGCAGCGGCGAAGCCCATGGGCTTTTCGAACGGCGAATGATG
This sequence comes from Pholidichthys leucotaenia, assembly GCA_020510985.1. Lineage (NCBI taxonomy): Eukaryota > Metazoa > Chordata > Actinopteri > Cichliformes > Pholidichthyidae > Pholidichthys > Pholidichthys leucotaenia. Next base: position 140,964 of record CM035845.1, on the reverse strand, counting down.
CCCAGCCTCTCTAGGCTGGCAAACTCCTCGTGCGCTATGAAGAGCTTGGCAGCATCCAAGAGCCGAGCCTTCGCGAAGACAGGGGGGCCAGCTGTAGTTATAAAATGCTTCACCCCGTGTTTCACGACCGTTGCTGAAAAAGTGGGTACCGTGAGTGCTGGGAACTGGGTGAGGAGTGTGTGGAACTTACCACCTGCTGTGGCGACGTTGGTCTGTACTGGTGGTGGGGACACTCGAGCTGAACAGGGGAGAGAGTAAAAAGAGAGTGCATTTACCAGCCGCCTATTGGCAAGATCAACTAACAGACCATGTGAGCACAGAAAATCAGCACCTAACATGTTGAAACTCACCGCCGCTATGACAAAAGTCCATTCATACGTGCGGCCATGTAAGCGTAAAGACAAAGTCCTTTTCCCGTAGGTGTTGATGCTCGAGCCGTTTGCCGCCGTTGCTCCGCTACCACGGGGCCCAGCCAACCGGTCAGCGTAGGTTGGGGTGATGAAGCTCACTTGGGCTCCGGTGTCTATGAGGAACTCCCGCCCGGAGCCTGCATCTCTGATGTAGAGCAGCTTGTTGTTTTCGCCTAGAGTCGAAGCTGCTAACGACCCTCGGTCTTGCCGTTTCCCGAACTCCTGAAGCTGCATGGCGGCACACACCTGCGTGCCCTCTCGGCGAACCTCCGATGATAAAAACAGAGATCCTCTCCTCCGCTGCGTCGGGGCCGCGCCTCTGCCACTGAACCATCACCTCCACCGCGTCGAGGCCGCGCCGCTGCCGTTGTTGGTAGGATTGGGTCTGCTGCCTCTGGCTCACCGCTGCAGCCGTCTGCTCACCGCAGGCGTCCAGGAGCCTCTCTGCCTCCTGGGCCAGCTCCCGGAAATGCTCCTGGGTCTCACAACGTACGCTGGACAGCGTTCCCCTCATGTGCGTCGGGAGGTTAGTTAGGAAGATGTACTTGAAGAGGAAATTATCGTCGTCTGACCCCCTCAGCTGCAGCATGTCCTCCATCAGGGTGCCTGGCCTGTGTCCCCTTTGGTCGAGCAAAGCCAGGAGCCTCCTAGCCCTCTCTTCGGCTGAGGGCGTGAAAAACTTGGTGAGGGCAGCTTTCAACCTGCCGTATCTGTCACTGGCGGGTGGCTGCTGTACCAAGCTCCGCACACACCGAGCTGTGCGGTTGTCGAGCCTAGCGATGACATGGTGGAACTTAGTGTCATCCGCCGTTACCCCTGCGAGCGTGAACTGTGACTCCGTTTGTAGGAACCACGACTGTGGGTTGTCCTGCCAGAATTCTGGCAGTTTGACGGCTACGGCGCTCGCTAGGGCAGACTCCAGCGAGTCCGGAACGCGGAGACCCTCTCCAGGCATTCTCCACGTCACTGGGTCACCAATGTGGGGAGCGTGGAATAAAGAGGCTGAATTGCTTTTAATTCAGGTTTATTCAAGCATCACGTCCCCAGCCTTCTCTCTCACACGAGCAAAGAGACTGAGCTACATCCAAGCTTCACATTTATACCATTTCACACAAAGGCTTTTCACACAAAGGAAGAATCACGTATCCCCGTCAAAACCCTCTATTGACATTTCTTCCCCTTCCAGACCTTCAGTCCTCCACCTGTCTCCCGGGGGTCGGGAAGTCCTTTCATTGTACCCCCGTCCTCTTGTTGTTCCCCGCAGGTGGTCCAGACCTATTGTCCCCTTCGGTCATGAGGTCAATCCCCATATGTAATCTCAGCATCTACTTTATGCTTCAACATATGTAGTCACAAATACACGGGCTACAGCAACTACTTTCCCAGGAAAGTTATTTAGGAGTATGGCGACCCCTGCTGACCTATTTGTGCCATGACTATAGTATATTTTTTCTCCCCATTGGTTTGTCCACATTTTTTCATCTGTATCGTTGCTGTGAGTCTCCTGAATAAGATAACAATGTGCTTTTTTCATTTTTAAGGAATAGAAATGTAGCCTTTCTTTTTATAGAGTCTCGTAAACCCCTAGCATTAAGTGATGCAAAAGAAAAGGTTGTAATAAAAGACAAAGGATGAAAGAGATTAAGGAAAAAAAATTAAAATAAGAATAAAATAAAGATAACAAGTAGATAAACGGTTTAGGTTGTTAGTTTGGACCAAGTACACTGAAGAAAGCCCCTGATTAAATTGCTAAATATATGTTTTAACTCATAACTTTTTCCCCCTTTTTTCCTTCCCTTTTTCTTCCCCTTTTTTCCTTCCCCTTCTTTTCCCTTTTTCCCCTTTTCTTTCCCCTTTCCCTTCCTCCTTTTTCCCCAAGCTGCATGCTTGTTATGACAGAATCCAAAAATCTGATCTATAAAATTATCGAAAATATGTAATGCAAATTATCAAAATGGTATTGAAAAAGAGCTGCCTTATAAATCTACCCTTCAAAAAAAGAGGCAGGAACCTGAGTAAAAGTAGCATGTAAACATTTCCAAATGACAGCTGCCAGGAACACAGCATACTTCAAAAGGGGACTATGAAATGACTCCCTATAAAGTAAACATTGAAGTAGCTTAGCAACATGTACAGAACATTAAACAGTCAAAGTGCTTGTTCAGCCATAGTTGTGAACCAGACCCTTAGATGCTGACTCTTCTACCGTCGATGTATCCCACATGGCCTTTGTACCAGGTGTTTTTCCCAGCTGCACGGGCTTGCTTCATCTGTGGCCATGCTGCTGCGCGGGCATCCCTGTCGGCTTTACAGAAATCTCGCTTGAATCGGATCCCAGCTACTCTGCAGAATTTGGAGTTTTTGGTCAGCCTCCAAATTTCTTCACAGTGGTATCTCATAACAAACTGGAGAATAACCTGGCGGTTTCTTCCATTTTCACGTTTTCCCAGGTGGTGGACATTATCAACAATAGTGTCCATGGTCGTTGCCCACTGCGGTGCAATTTCTGACAGAATGTGGATTACCTCCTCACGGATCGTTTCGTTATCCTTTTCTTTGATCCTGTGTATTTTAAGGTTCCAGCGCCTCTTGTACCTCTCCATCTCAGTAATCCTTTCCTTTAGCTCTTCATTTTCTTGTATAAGCTTGGGGATGTCTCTCTCAAACCTCTGTAGTTTGGTCTGGCAATTTTTGATGTCAGCAGTATTGATTTCAACAAGACGGGTGATGCTGGCTACCATTGTGGCGGTCTCCCTTAACTGCGCTCCAAAATCCTCAACTTTGGTGGTTAGCTTTGTGATAGCATCTACCAAGTTGTCGTAAGACTGCTCTTGGGCGGTTTTCATCTTGGAAAGTGGCAGAGCAGAGGACTTTGTTGGAGTGACGGGAGAACTTTTTCTCTTACCAGGACCGCTACTAACAGAGGTTTCCATCGGGGTGTAGTCATGATCAGTAGTAGTTGTTGTTAGTTTAATGTTCGTTTTCCCGCCAGACATGTTAGTCGGATTTGATTAGTTTCCCATGACAGAAACTTGCATTCAAAATCGCCAAACGAACTTACTTGCTTTAAAGCTGGCAGCTCTGAAAATGTTTTCAGTCTGAATATGAGTTATTATCCAAGTTTCGGGGCTGGAGAATGCGGGTTTAGAAGAGCGAACTGGTCAGGATTGCCATCTTCCGGAAGTCCGGACGTCATGTTGGCAGGAAGCTGCCGGGGGAATTAACCTCGCCAGCCCACGTGACAAACGCGCAATGCATTCTGGGCGGGGTAGGTTCAGCGATCGTAAACTGACTGCAAACACACAGCGCCTCGGCTTTTCTTGTGAATGAACGGGGGGAAAAAATCACAAAACGGACCGTTAAGGAAAATTTAAAGGGACCGTACTCCACCAAATTCAATGGGACTGCAAAGGCACGCTATTTGGCGAAGCTTGAAGGGGTTAATGGACTAGATCCCTACCAACATATCACATGGAGTTCTGACATAAAACATTCTGCCTAACCTTGACCATGGCTTCATTTATAATTATATGACTTTAAGCATAAGTTCATACACGCATGAAGTTTTTAGAAACTTTAGGTCTTTGAAGCAAGCAAAGGTGCAGCTCACAGACGGATGGGTGCATGACTTGTAGATGTACAAGGTAGACGAAGACAATTGTGCTCACAAAGGTGTTTTTTTTAATTTCTTGTCTTGATTACAAGTATTTATTTACTAAATAAAATAAGTGCATGCCATAAATTGAATTATGCGCCCAATATACATGTGAAAGTGTGCTTATAATATTATATAATCAACCCCTCCTTTCCTGAAGTTGGTGCAACCCCTGATGCACTTGTGTCCTGCACCTGTTGTGAAAGCCTTCAGAGGCCTTCAGAGAGAGCAGTCGCATTTTCTCTCCCTCCTCCCCACTCCTCTCCCCTCTTCACTATCCCAGCTTGCTGTGTCTGTCTGTGTTCGTTCTTCATCTGGCTGAATCTCGATCCAAATGGAAATTATGGAATTGATGAGCGGGCTTTAATACTATTGACACCATTTTACAAAAATTTGGGCCAGGGGGAGCCCCAACGGAGAGACATGGATTGGAACTCATGTCTGTGTGATTCGACAACTGAGATGCGGAAGACATCTCTATTTGTTTGGCTTGATCACAGGATTTCTATTTTGGCTCTGGAGTTCTTGATGTATCAGAAATTAAAGAAGTTGGGAGAGCTGATCAAAGCGGACCCGGCAATGCTCCTTCAACAACAAATTCGACCAGTTGGGGAGTGCACTGATAGCGGCATTGGTGGACTGAATGATGGCTGATTCAGAAGATGGTATACATCTGGAGTCGCTGGTGCTCTCCAGGGAATGATTTTAAAGCCTATGTAATTGTGTGATGCTCAGAATCGCATGAGAGAGGAAATTCTGCTCTTAGTGAACTGTGCTCATTTGGCCTTGATTCGACGCCCTTGCACTCATTTCTCCAGGAGAGAGAGATAAGGCAGTAGAGAGTTGGCTAACCCAAACAATTAACATCAATTGCTGTTGTTCAGCAGACTGGACTCTTCAAGGACAGCACTATCATGTGTCTAATACAGAACTTTGCCATCTGGCATGCACGAAGAGAGAGAGACTCTGGACATGCTTATTTGTGTTTTGAAAACACGATCATAACAACTATCCGTTGCCAGGAGGCGTCCCCCTCTGTTGTACATCAACAAATGATACATTCAACACTGCACTCACACTGATTATATATGCTGATTACACACACACTGGTCTCTCATCGCTTTGTCAACGTGTGTATTGTTTGTCTGCTAAATGTGCATTGAGGGTTTTTTTTCTTGTAATCATAATCTCGCTCACTGAGCGCTATTCTGATAACTATGTTTTTTTCTCTCGCCTACTGTGTCATCCCCTACCCCTTCCCTCTTTACCCCCACTGTATGACTGGTGCTTCAAGGCTGCCGCGGCGCTGGGATGCGCTTATAGAGCGCGCCCAATGCCAAGTCAAATTTCAATTCTCCTGTATGTCTTGCACGTACGGTAGTATTGACAATAAACCTTAATTGAAAAAGGCTGTGTGGAAATAAAATCCCCATATAAGCACCGCAACAACAACATCCTGCAGGCCTGTGCATACAAGGATTTTTACCTGAAACTCTGTGATGGGAGACTAGAACTCAAGCACAGTCACAAGTACTACAAGCAGGTACAAACGAAAATCTTTGTGACAGGCTCACATTTCTGTGACTTTGTTGTGTGGACCACAAAAAGTTGTGTTGTTGTACGCATCACACCAGATTCTGACCTGTGTGAGGAAACACTTTTACCAGTGGCCCAGAACTTTTTTTTATAAAGTTGTCCTACCTGAGCTTGTTGCCCGTCACTTTACTGACTCTGACCCCACAACACAAAAGAGGAAAGCTGCAGCTGATAAACCCACCCAGAAGCCCAAAAGACAACGTCTAACTGCATTACAGCCAGGTCCCACCCACAATCCCAAAAGACAGGCACATAACACAGCAGAAGTGTGGTGGACTTGCAGGCAGCCAGAAGAGCTGGATAACATGGTTGCCTGTGAGAACCAAAACTGTGCAGTTCAGTGGTTCCATTTAGGATGTGTGGGACTCTGAAGCACAACCCCACGGCAGCCGTGGTTTTGCGACGTGCACATTAAGAGTAGTGCTGTAACATAAGACAGTTATGCGCTATAACATTGTGTGAACAATGATACATGTTGATCATGCATGTCAATTTATATTCTTGTATTGTGTCATGGTTATGGTTACAGTTTTGCATCTTTGAAATAAAGAACTGGAGTTTGTAAGCCATTGTGTACTTTATTCCAAAAATTGTTAGCAAGCAAGTGTATTTATACAGCACATTTCATACACAAGGGCAACTCAGTGTGATTTACATATATAAAAAGAGGAAAGAAAGAAAAATGTTTGAGCAATAAGAAAAATTGAAGAGGTGCTGCTTTAACTGCTTCAATATTATTGACACAGTTAAAGACATGATGTCAAAAGGGCTAAACCACACCAAAAACATGTCAGTGTCTACATTCTAAAACTAAAGCAGTGGGTCACTAAAGGGTCTAAGCAGTCAATAAAAACTGTGACCTTACTGCCAAACATTTTAACGTACTGATGTGGCATGCTAGCCTGCAAACTATGTCTCTTTGGCCAGGACACCAAAGGGCTGAGGTGTGCATGGAGCACATTTATGGTGTCGCAGAACAGGATGGATGCGGTTTGTCTGCTTATGTCAGAAAGGTGTGCAATATATTCAAGAGGCAAATTAATCCACAAACGCATCATAGTTAAAAGGAGAATTTGAAATTGGGAAACTTTTCTGTCTTTGGTAGGCTGGGAAAAAATTGCATCAGCAGAGCCATTAAACTGAAAGATGGAAGCCCAGTGTAGTATTTCACCTTTGAGTCATTATCTTTGAGGAAATTCTCATCCAGGGTCTTTCTGGAGAGCTCTCCCTTTAACTTTCTATTCTCCTCTTGCAAGAGTAAAATTTCTTTAAGCCTAAGGTGACACATGCTGCAGTTCTGTAGTTTTTGTGCATTTTCCACTGGAGCATCATCAGCCTGACAGATCTGTGCTGCTTCATCAGATGTCGTCTCCTCCATCTCAGCCAGAGGTGTGGTGTCATCTGCTGCTGATCAGGACAATAAACAGCTGTAGTTAATATAATTTGTAATCAAAAGGAATCCCAAGACACATTTTAGAAAGAAAAACATAGGGTAAAAAAAAGATTACCTGAAGGAGCTACATTATCCATCTCAGTCACAGGGTCAGTGATGTTGGGTCTGTGCTGGGGGGTCACTTGCATGCCCTGCTGATTCTTTTTGTCATAATCTTGTCCTTCTGCATAAGCGGTTAAACCTGCCAGGGGTGGTAGCTTGAAGCTCTGCATGGCCAAGGTTTAGAGAAGATGCCCAGTCAGGATCACAGTCTAGCATTTCATAAGCTGGTCTGCCTGTTAAAGCAAAGGAAACGGTAAGAAAATACTTTGGTGTAGAACAAATTAAACCCCCTTACACAGGTGTGTGAGTGGTAACTTTTTCTAGCTACTCGGATATCAGAGTCTTTCTTTAGCTTAGCTCTGTTTAGCTTAGCACTGCTGACGTAGGGTAAAAGCTATGACCAGGCAAGTCTTAACCACAACACAAGAAAGTTTTAACAACAGACATACACAATAAATCATAATGTACCTTTATGAAAATGCTTTGAGCACACCACCATCGATTTAGGTGCGTGTTTGAAAGTTATGTTGGGTGTTCTGACTGCTGCAATCCAGACCAGGCGTCGCCTCTTATGGCACTTTTCCATTAGCCCTGCTTAGCCCTGATTTGAAAACACGACTCGTCTCACAACGACTCGTTTCGGCCTCGATTGCGTTTCGACATTACTGCTGACATGCCTGCGGTGGGTGGGATTTCTTGAACAGCAAGGCGGCGCCACACTCTCGTGACGTGAAGCGCGCGACCCAAGCAAACATAACATGGCTGCTCTACAAGGCGACTCCTCCGTCTGTGGCTTTTTTCGCCGTAAATACCAAAAAGGACCGCCAGATAAGGGTACAGGCAGCGAGACGAAACACTCTGGAATAGTTCTGCAGCTTCTGAGAGAGCCGAAGACATGAGGATACAAACTAGGTCATATATGACGGTAAGCAAATGGTTGCTAATGCTAGTTTGCTGCAAGTACGTCGTGCTACACTGTAATGTCTGCAAGTTAGGTACTAAAATATGTATGCTGTGTGTGTGTGTTTCAGATGGCTCTGTTGTTGGGAAATTACCGCTTCAAACGGTTGGTCTGGCGTTCAGCACAGCCTCTCACTGATGTCAACAGCCTGTCACTGATGTCATCAGCCTGTCACTGATGTCAGCACAGCTTCACCAACGATCATTGGTTATAGAGCTTAAGAATGTCTGTAGAAACGTTTATTTCCTGTACAACAAATTGCTCTGCTCTGCGTGAAAATCATGGAGAGACTGTTCAGACATCATGGACATACCTGCTTCTGCAGCAGAGTCTGAGGTGGTGTCATAGAAAAAAATGATCAGCTGACACAACTTGATCGCCAGGTTAATAACTATATTAGCCACAAAATATATATTCAAAAAGTAAACAGTACTGAGTTACGTATAATAAGATATATTTGACAGTTATGATGTATTTTAGGCCAAAACAAAGTTGATCTAGGATTAAAGGCAATTTAAATAATGCAGTCACAAGGTTACATGGAAAATAATTGATTTACTAGATACATGTAATGTAGAAATATATATTCTCTGCATCAACAACGTACTATACATGCATTCATGTAGTATTGCACTGGGAATTGCACTGACAATAAACCTCTGAAGTTTTTGCAGATGTCTCTTTTTTTATATGTGAAGGTTACCACCATGTGGCACAAATTAAATAATGAAAGATTGGAAAAGCTGTCTAAGAACAATCCAGCAGTTTGAGAAATCACTTTTGGTTCTGTGTAAATCTGTCAACGGAATTATGAACCATAAAGCAGTTTGTGTTAAAATGTTAAATCCCATTAAACCTAATCCGGGGGCTTCCAATCATGTGTCATGGGGGGCCAAGACCCTGCAGGTTCTCTCTTCTACCCAGTCTCTTCAGCAGGTGTTCTCACTGATCAGCAGTCAGTGGAAGAAGTTCAGTGGAATCTGCTGTTGAAGACACTGGTTGGAGGTAAAGCCTGCAGGGTCTTGGCCCTCCATGGCACATGATTGGACACCCCTGCCCAAACCCATTATGATGAAGAGCAGATGCTAATATGACCCAGAATTCCTCCATATACATCCAACAATACAGTCTTCAGTTAATAAAATAATTGTTTTGGTTACTTTTTTCTTAAAAATGAGACATTATTTTCAAGGTCACCGATAAATCCTTTGTACAGTTGACTCTTTTCCTACCGGTGTCTTAAGAGACAAAATGGAAAATCATGATGCAAACACATAAGTCACTAAATTGTTTATTACAATCAGCAGCAAATTCCAGATTATTCAGAATGTGCAAAATTCAAACTGTAAAAAAGAATAAAACTGGAATGGGTCACACACGGCTGCCACGCTCCCTCACTGAGAAGCAACTGGATCGGCTCCTCGTACTGGTCCAGCAGATCTTCAGCCTGCATCTCTGTAAATAGTGAGGCAAGGTCCAGTTGGGGTGGACAGTTTCCCTCTTGCCTAGACAAAAGACAAATGGGTGGTGGTTAGTTAAAGCAAGTGTAAAACATATTTGGGAAATACACTTGTTGCTAAAAGCCAGTGGTGGAATGTGAATTAATGAATGAATCTTTATTTCGGATTGATTAAAGGTAAAGATTAAAAGAAAATAGAATAATATAACAAAGGGGAAAAAATGAAAAGGTCAAATTAAACAATAACTCCTCTGATTATACAGTTCAACATAGGTTATCTGAAATGGGTGATGGCTGAAGCTGCAGCTTATATTGCCCACCATATTCCATCCAAGAATTCAAAAGAAAAACAAAACAGGAGGGATTACAATTTGAATGTGACAATAAAGTACTTCGTTGTTGTATTTAACCACAATTTTCATGTAGCTGCGCTTCACTAGATTTTACAAGGGCTGGGTTACATTTAAAATCATCTGTTTTTACTGTGGCTTCAGCAATCAGAATGAATTAATACATTCACTTGAGTGGAATCTAGTACTTTAACTGATGGTGTGAATCACCGAGTATGGAGTAACTCAGTCAAAATATGAAGTTTTTATCAGTAAAAGTTTGTCTTGTCTGTAAAAGTGTCTCTTCTTGCCCTGGCTTCAAGTGTGGGCGGTGTTTTGTACTAGCATTACTAAAATATAAAAGGAAGCACTGCAATGGGTCTCAAATATTTTTTGTAATGTGTCCTGTTACTGCATGAGTTTACTGATGATAGAATATAAACTACGCGTATAAAGTAAATTATATTGACGACTGAACATCTCACATTCGCCAAAACATACAGTTATGAACATAACTCACAAAGGATCACACAAGTGATCTGACAAAAAAATAAATACATTAACAAGCGGTTTATTTTACAGTTGATGTGCCATATTCACACAATCAAACAAATCTCAGTTCAGTCCCTTTTATATTAAGTGGAAATTGTGCTACTTTGGTTTTGACACTTTACCTATAAAAGCAAAGGATTTCAGTACTTTCCACAGTGGTGAGGTAGGTTGTGGGGAGGCTGATTTCGCCTTGCCTAGACGAACGACAGAAATGGATGTTGGTTAGTTTCAAGCAAGTTCAATACATATACAGGCACATCTCAAAAATTAGAACACCATGAAAAAATTCAATATTTTTGTCACTCATTTCAGAAAGTGAAACCCATATATAGATTCATTACAGGGACAGTGATATATTGAAAGTGTTTAATATTAATGATTACGGCTACAGCCCATATTAACCAACACCTCAGACAAAACAAACATTTATATTTAAAAACTATTTTTTTAAAGTTAATTTTATGTAATATTCCAATTTTTTGCAAAATAGAATTTGGGGTTTTCAGGGGCTGTAAGCCGTAATCAGCAAAATTAAAATAAATAAACGCTTCAAATATATCACTGTGTAATGAATCTATATAATATACGGATTTCTCTTTCTGAAATGAGTGACAAAGTGAGTGGTGGGATAAAAATAATAATAATAATAAGTTTATTTATAGAGCACCTTTCACAGACAGAGTCGCAAAGTGCTTAACATGGTAAAAAACAAAATAAAAACACAGGCGTTTTTACTGTTTTTACTGTTGAAACAGTAAAACAAAGTAGACAATAAAAGCACATAAAAATACAGTCGGCACATAGTTAAAAAGCCAGGCTAAAAAGGTGGGTCTTTAGTTGCTTCTTAAAAACACCAATGGAAGGTGCAGATCTAAGTTCAAAAGGCAAGGAGTTCCACAGTCTGGGAGCAACAGCAGCAAAGGCTCTATCGCCTTTGGTTCTGAGCCTAGTACTAGGAACTACCAATAAATTCTGATGAGAAGACCTGAGAGACCTGCTGGGCTGGTGTAGAGAGAGCAGGTCACAAATATAAAAAGGTGCCTCTTCATGAATGGCTTTGTAAGTAAGAACAAGAACTTTAAAATCAATTCTATAATTTACAGGAAGCCAATGCAAGGAGGCCAAAACAGGAGTGATATGACAGAGTCTACTGGACCTAGTTAGTAATCTTGCAGCAGCGTTCTGGACTAACTGTAGGCGGTGTAAAGAGGATTTACCAAGACATGTAAAAAGAGCATTACAATAGTCCAAACGTGAAGAAACAAAGGCATGAATAATGATTTCTAATTGAGTGTAGGAAACCAATGACCTAATTTTGGATATATTCCTAAGGTGGAAAAAACAACTCCGGGTCAGAGATTTGACATGCTGATCAAAACTCATCGATTGATCAAAAATGACACCAAGATTTTTTAGATTAGACCGTACGTTAGAGCTTAATGAACCAATGCTATTAACCAACTTAGGAATTAGATTATCAGGTGCTACAATCAGGACTTCAGTTTTATCAGCATTAAGTTGCAAAAAGTTACTAGACATCCAGTCCTTGATTGCAGACAGGGATGTGACAAAATGCTTTGTTTCCCTAACAAGCACTGCAGGATCCACAGAATAGGTGCGTGAGTCTATTCTGACGCTTTAGAAAATTATATGAATGACTTTATAAATCACTGGTTTGAAAAAGCAATTTTAATATGACGAGATTTCGGCTCCTGTGGTCCATTTCACCAGTATCACAGTATAAACAGGGAGGCTAAACCCTGGCATGTGGAAACACATTCTAGCATTAAATTGCACACAATTTAATGCGCAGGACCAAAGTGCAATACAAAACAAAAACCAGGAGTTTAACCAGGTTTAACATATTTCATCGTTTTGCTCTCACAAGTGAATATTTAGGAGAAAACAAGCGCGAATCAGCAGTTGGTACTAGCTAGCTACTAGCAAAAAATCATTAGCTAAAACGAGTTAGCCAGCACAGAACAGCGCTGTATGGCTCAAAAAAAGTGAGCTTACCACCAACAGGATAAATAAGCAAACAGATGCACATTATTACAAATCACTCACCATCGATGGTTTTCTCACGTTCGTCTTCAGCTTGTCCATCGTCCGGTTTCTATGCTGGGCAGCCATATGTATGGGTCCGGGTCACTCCTCACTGTGGATCTGCCACCAAGCAGAGAAAACTCCGCACCTCTTCGTTGGACCACGGTGTAGAGTTCCACAAAACCTACAACGCTGTCTGTATTAATATCATATTTACTCCGTGACCGAGTTAGTCCGTGAAATATTGCAAATGGCGGTCGTGTAGATTCATCAGAAGAGGTCGCTTTCGTGACGTTAAGACCTGACCAATCAGCAGCGACCAGTCTGTTGACATCACATCACGGCCCGACTCAGCTCGCTTGTACCCTGCCCTCGATCAGGTACAAAAATAGCGCCTGCTAACCGGTGCTGGGGCTAATGGAAAATTCTCAAATGCGGGCTGAGTGGTGCCGCGTTGGGCTAAGCGGGGCTAATGGAAAAGGCCCTTTGAGGCACTTTTACACTAGCCCAGCTCACCTCGCCATGTCTCGATTCACTTCAACACAGTTCGGCTCGGTTGTGTCTCCATTACAGCCGGGTTAAGCTGGGGTGGGCGGGATTTTTTTTACAGCAAGGCGGCGCCACACTCCCGTGACATAAAACACGTGACCCAAACAAAACATAACACATGCATCATGGTGGCTGTACAAGGCGACCCCTCGGTCTGTGGCTTTTTTAAACCATAAATGCCAAAAAGGACCGCCAGACACGGGTACAGGCAGCGAGATGAAACACTCTGGAACTACATGAACAATGGCAATAAATCTCATTCTGATTCTGTTAGGTACTAAAATATGTACGCTGTGTGTGTGTGTGTTTCAGATGGCTCTGTTGTGGGGAAATTACCGCTTCAAACGGTCGGTCTGGGCGTTCAACACAGCCTGTCACTGATGTCAACACAGCTTCACAAACGATCAGTGGTTATAGAGCTTAAGAATGTCTGTAGAAACGTTTATTTCCTGTGCAACAAATTGCTCTGATCTGCGTGAAAATCATGGAGAGACTTGAGACATCATGGATGTACAGTGGGGCACAAAAGTATTTAGTCAGCCACCAATTGTGCAAGTTCTCCCACTTAAAAGATGAGAGAGGTCTCCAATTTTCATCATAGGTATACCTCAACTATGAGAGACAAAATGAGGAAAAAAAAAATCCAGAAAATCACATTGAAGGCACATCTCAAAAATTAGAATACCATGAAAAAATTCTACATTTTTGACACTCATTTCAGAAAGTGAAACCCATATATAGATTCATAACAGGGACAGTGATATACTGAAAATGTTTATTTTAATATTGATGATTATGGCTACAGCCCATATTAACCAACACCTCAGCTGCCAACATTTATATTTAAAAACTATTTTTAAAGTTAATTTTATGTAATATTCTAATTTTTTGCCAAAATGAATATGGGGTTTTCAGGGGCTGTAAGCCATAATCATGTAAATTAAAATAAATAAACGCTTGAAATATATCACTGTATAATGAATCTATATAATATACGGATTTCTCTTTCTGAAATGAGTGACAAAAAATATTGAAGTTTTTCATGACATTCTAATTTTTGGAGATGTACCTGTATTAGGGAAATACACCTGTGAAAGTCAGTGGTGGGATGTGACAAAAATGCTTCGCTTCCCTAACAAGCACTGCGGGATCCACAGAATAGGTGTGTGAGTCTATTCTGACGCTTTAGAAAAGTATATGAATGACTTTATAAATCTCTGGTTTGAAAAAGAACTTTTAATATGTCGAGATTTCGGCTCCTGTGGTCCATTTCAGCTGTATCCACAATATAAACACTGAGGGAGGCTAACCCCTGGCATGTGGAAACACATTCTAGCAATTTAATGCACAGCACCAAAGTGCAATATGTACACAAACCAGGACTTTAACCAGTATTAACATATTTCATCGTTTTGTTCTCACAAGCGAATACTTAGGAGATAACAAGCGCGAATCAGCAGAGTTGGCTTGTGACGACGAGGTGTCACCACTGGTATGATTTATTGTATGTGTGATTGTTATATTTGTGATATTGTAAATGTTATGACTGTTGTAAAAGTACACACACTATCTCTATGATCTGTCTGTGACTAATTGAATGCCCTTGTTGAGATAATTGCTATGGTTAATTATTTGGGTAAAAACAATTGGTAAATTATTTAGTCCGCATACCTTTGCCAACATGCTTCCTGTGGGTGTCCAGGCAAAAGACTCTGTTTGGGGTTGAGGGCCTTTTTATAGGACACCTGCAGGAAGGAAACATGTATGGTAAGTTAGAGGGGAGGTTTAGATTTTGTAAATAGGGGTTTGAAGTATTTATTGAATTATTTATAGTGTTATTTATTTCTGTGTTATTTATATGTATTTTGTATAGTTGGGAATTATTTATGTATTTTTAGACATCAGTGGGTATTTATGGAAAACAGAAGAATGTTATTGTTTTACCTTGTGACATGGTATGTCCTGATTAACATTAATTATCTCAGTTGTGTATATAAACAGGTGTGGTTAATGATATAAGGGAGTTATTTCTTGAGCTTGGGCTGCATGGTGGCGCAGTGGTTAGCACTGCGGCAGCACAGTTTACCCTTGGCCGGGGGATTGTGGGGATCGTGGGATCGTGGGTTCGATCCCAGCCCCCGACCAACAGTGATCTGTGTGGAGTTTGCATGTTCTCCCCGTGTTGCGTGGGTTTACTCCGGGATTTCTCCGGTTTCCTCCCACATGCCAAAAACATGCATGTTAGGTTAATTGGTTGTTCTAAATTGTCCCTAGATATCTGTTTCCTATAGGCCCTTAGAATAGAGGGTTAGTATTAATGAAAGCGCTTTGAGTGGTCTTTGTGACTAGAAAAGCGCTGTATAAGTGCAGGTTAGTTAGTTAGTTAGTTAGCTCTTGATCACTTACTATATCTATTAACCTTCAGTTGTTGGAGAGTGTTATTGAAGATTTCGTGTCGGTGTGAAGATGTTAGTTGGATTATTATCTGTAAGTAAGTCTTTTGGAAAATAAATTGAAAGACTGATAATTGAAAAATTGACTCAAAGCCTCCTGCCTCGCTTGGCCACACACCAATTTGTGACATGGCTACTAGCTAGCTACTAGCTAAAACTCGTTAGCCAGCACAGGACGGCACTGTATGGCTCAAAAAAAGTGAGCTTACCACCAACAGGATAAATAAACAAATAGATGCACATTATTACAAATCACTCACCATCGATGGTTCTCTCACGTTTGTCTTCAGTCCAGTTCTATGCTGGGCTGCATCTGTATCGGTCCGGGTCGCTCCTCTCACTGTGGATCTGCCACCAAGCAGAGAAAACTCCGCACCTCTTTGTTGGACCACGGTGTAGAGTTCCGCAAAACCTACAACGCTGTCTGTATTAATATCGTATTTACTCCGTGACCGAGTTAGTCCGTGAAATATTGCAAATGGCGGTCGTGGTAGATTCATCAGAAGACGGTCGCTTTCGTGACATTACGACCTGACCAATCAGCGGCGACCAGGCTGTTGACGTTACATCTCGACACGACTCAGCACGGTTGTACCCTGCCCTTGATCAGGCACGAAAACAGCGCCTGTTAAACCATGCTGGGGCTAGTGGAAAAAGCTACAACGCGGGCTGAGCCGTGCCGTGTTGGGCTAAGCGGGGCTAGTGGAAAAGGGCCTTTGGATCCTGCTCACTGTTATGTATGTAAATCGTGACCCAGTTATGAGACCGTGGTGAACTAGATAGGACTTTATTATAGACTCATATAGCCTAATTCAGAGGTGCTCCTGCTAGGCTGAGAGGTGGTCAAAGAGACCGCCCCTCTTCCACAAAGCCCTCTTATACTCCGGGTGATGTCACCACCCATGTTATACCTACGAACAACACTACATTCCTCCAACCTTCAAAATGGTTCAAAACACACACACAGTTGAGACCTTCCCCAATGTAAACCTGAATCACACACTAAAATAAACATAAGTACAGTATATCAAAGCCTATAACAGTCACACAAAACAACTAAAACTAGGGGGAAACAGGTGGACTACTGTTCCACCCCCACACGGCTAGATGGATTATTCTGCTGTCTTTGCTAAAAGTGTTTTAAACCTAAAATTGCCATGCTCCTAAAATAAAGAACATAAACAATCCCCATAACAGAACATATATACAAACAGGTTAAACCATCATCAACAGATCCCATAAACATTTTAAAAAATTCTTATCCCACATCATGCAGAACTACCATAACCTGGGCAATTTACATACTAACAACATGCAGTTAACACAATGTCCCCCAAACTACCAGTCAGTCAAAGTAGCGACTCCCCCCGGAGACCAGTCAGGTGGGTCCCGTCCAGAGCATCTTCTTGTCATTGCGCCCGGAGATGACCCACACCAAAACCCAGACAGACACCTCCTTCTCATCATTGGCGCGCCACAGCTCGTTGTCTCCATGAGCCGTCAGATAGCTGAAGGTAACCGTCCACCCGAACAGCCACCACCTGCAGCCACCCCTGGTCTTCCATTTGTTTGTGCTTGCTATGAACTCCTCTCGACAAGGCCTCCTCCCTGGGTCGGACCACATCAGCGACCCCCTGAGGAGCCTGACTCGGCTTCCAGTGTCCCTGCGTGGCACATCATTTCACCGTGCCAGCCAGTCCTGCCCCGCTGGCTTTCATTTCAGATGCCGGCAAAGCCGTTGTGAACCCTTGTTTCTCAGTACCACCCAGCCAAACTCCAGAAGCAGAGTGGGTCAGCCACTCGGCACCACTCGGGCATCCCACCGCGTTGCTCAGTTCCTTCAACTAGGGTTACTTGGGTGCTGACACCGGAACCCTCCTGCGATGGCCCTGAGTAGAAACGGTCCTGCTCATTGTTCAGATTACTTGGCAAAGGTTCGTCTCACACAGTTCCATCCACCATTTGCGGAACCAGCCAGTCCCACAGACCACAGCCTGACCGTTCTTCTCCAACCTGAGACTGTGAGAAGGAACTCCATACGGTTTCCCAATCAAACACCGCTCCCACCGCTCCCGTGTAAACCAGCAATGGCACCGTCACTCCATCCAGTTCCACCATACAGAAAGAACAGCCGTTGACACTTGGGGATACACTGCAAACAACTGTGGGAGGCGAAATGGGGAGATCCTCTATGAGTCTTAGATCCCCTCGCTCAAGCCTATAACATGCCCTGGCGAAATGATGCAAGAATCCACACATGCCACAGCATCATCTTCTCTCTCTAGCCTTACAGCAGTGCTTAGTGGACCCACAACCCAAACACCTGGGCGATTCCGGTACGAGCCTTATCTTCACAGCCATAGCACGTTCCTCCTTCTCCTGTTCGCTATTATCACTGTCCAGGTCCACAGTCTGCGCCATTGATTGTGATTCAGAGCAGTGCAGCATAGCTCGCTCACTGAGGTCACGTGATAGACTGTCCACTGCTTCACACTGCTGAGCTATCTCGATGGACTTGGGTAACGTCAGCTCGCCCCAATACGTAAGACGCTTTGACCTCGTAGCTGGGAAAACAGCATGTTCCACCACCTGGTCGTGGACCATGTCTTCCTCCAACGATCCAAACTGACAGCCTCTGGCCAGCTGACGTAGGTCTGTTACAATCCGCTGAACAGACTCCCCAGTCCGCTGGTGGCGCTGTCGAAACTGGATCTTCCGGACGATGACGTTTTCCGGGGTGCGAAAATGTCGTGCCATTAGATCAACATCTTCAAAGCTATTACTAGCACCAAAGGTAGTAAGGACACGCTGTCCTTCCATACCCAAACTATGAACCAATATTTCCCGAGCTCGTATCTTCTTCAGTTCACCAAGGTTCAGAGCCACCAAGTAATTTTGGAATACGTCTCACCCAAGGGGCCACTGTCTCACCAGGAAGCTCCAGAAATGGCCAAATGATAGTGACTCCCACATCCATGTTTTTTTCCCCCTTTCTTTTACCCTCATCGTCAAATGTTATGTATGTAATTCGTGACCCAATGATGAGACTGAGTGGTGAACTAGAAAAACTTTATTATAGACACAAATAATACAGAGGCACTGAGATGGTCAAAGAGACTGCCCCTCTTCCGCACAGCCCTCTTATACTCTGGTTGATGTCACCACCCGTGTTACAGCACAATATGTCCTATGAACAACACTACACTCACCTCCTGTTTCCTTTCCGATGAAAGAATCAACTGTAGTGCAGGCAAGATGAAATTGCGTTTCTCTCGGCATCCATATAAGAAGCAGCATGGTTCAAGACACACTCCCACATAGCTCCACCCCCCACCCCCACTCCCCCATCCATTCACACATCCCTGAGACATACTTGGGGAAAAAGAATAACTAACTATAATATACAAAATGTCCGTAGGTGCAGTAGTGTGTATGAGAGATTCCGGGTCAGCTGTTCAGCATCCTGACAGCTTGTGGAAGGAAGCTGTTGATCAGTCTGGTGGTTCTGCCTCTGATGCTCCGGAATCGTTTACCAGATGGAAGAAGTTCAAAGTGTTTATGCAGAGGGTGAGAACGGTCCTTGACAATGTTCAGTGCCCTGCTCCTACAACGGTCCTGAAAAAGTTCTTGGACAGAGGGGAGGGAGACTCCAATTACCCTCTCCGCCCCCTTGACTATCCTCTGCAGGGCTTTTTTTGTCTGACATACTGCAGCTGGAGTACCATGTAGCAATGCAGTACGTCAGAACACTCTCCACCACACCTCTGTAGAAGGACCTGAGGATGCAGATGGGGAGAGAGGCCTGTTTGAGTTTCCTCAAGAAGTGTAGTCTCTGCTGAGCCCGCTTCCTGATCTCCAAGGAATTCTTGCTCCAGGTCGGGTCCTACGAGATCTGCACTCCGAGGAACTTGATGTTCTCTACTCTCTCCACTAAACGGCCGCCGATGCTGAGGGGGACGTGCTCAGGCTGTGACCCCTGGAAGTCGATAATCATCTCCTTTGTTTTGTCCACGTTGAGCACCAGATTGTTCTCCCTGCACCAGCCCTCCGGGTCTCTCACTTCTTCCCTGTACATTGATTCCTCATCCCTCTGAATAAGTCCCACCACCATGGTGTCATCTGCAAACTTAATAATCTCGTTCCCCTCGTGTCTGGATACACAGTCATGTGTTACAAGTGTAAACAACAGTGGACTGAGTACACAGCCTTGAGGGGATCCGGTACTCAGCGTGACAGAGTTGGAGATGTTGTTTCCAACTCGGACAGACTGAGGTCTCTCAGTCAGGAAATCCAGGATCCAGAGACATGTGGCGGTGTTCAGACCGAGAAGGAGTAATTTCTCCATCAGTCTCTGGGGAATAATGGTGTTGAATGCTGAACTGAAATCAATGTACAAGAGTCTGGCGTAGGTGTCTTTCTGGTCCAGGTGGGTGATGACAGAGTGTAGGGTGGTGACTATAGCATCCTCCGTGGAGCGGTTTGAACGATATGCAAACTGGAGCGGGTCGTGTGATGCAGGGAGGCAGGCTGTAATGTGTGGTTTGACAAGCCGTTCAAAACACTTCATCACAATTGGTGTCAGTGCAACAGGACGATAGTCATTCAAACAGGACACAACTGGTTTCTTTGCCACTGGTACAATGATAGAGGTCTTGAAGCATCTGGGAACGATGGCCTGACTCAGGGAGATGTTATAAATGTCAGTCAGTACATCCGCCAACTCGCTCGCGCAGTCTCGGAGCACACGTCCCGGAATGTTGTCTGGACCTGCAGCTTTGCATGGGTTGACTCTGGTGAGGGTCCTCCGTGTGTCCGCTGTGTTGATGGTAAAAGCTGGTCCAACTGATGGTGGGAGTGGGCCGGCCCTCCCTCTGATTGTCAAGTTTGATGCTTCAAAACGTGCAAAGAAGTCATTAAGCCTGTCTGGAAGCGAAGCGTCGTCATCATCGACCCCCTGCCTAGACTTAAAGCCCGTCAGTGTCCGAACTCCCTGCCCCATCTGCTTGGTGTTCCTAGTGTCACAGAGGTGTCCCTGGATTTTCTCCGCATAGGCGCGCTTTGCCGCCTTAATTCCCTTTGAAAGCGCAGACCTGGCTGAGCGGAGGGTGATCCTGTCCTTCGCTCTGAAGGCTGCATCTCTGGCTGTAAGCAGCGAGCGCACCTCTGCAGTCATCCAGGGCTTATGATTACCCCGCATAGTGATGGTCTTCACTGTAGTGAAATCTTCTGTGCACTTCGCGATGTAGCTGGTGACCGTATCAGCGTACTCCTCCACATCTGTCTTGTCTTCCTGGGAGGCTGCTGTTTTGAAGACCTTCCAGTCTGTGTGCAGAAAACAGTCCTTCAGTGCAGAGGTTGCACTCTCTGGCCAAATCCTGATTTGTTTCACTGCTGGCCTGCTGCGCTTCAATAAAGGTTTGTAGGCAGGCAGCAGCATCACGGACATGTGTTCAGAACGGCCGAGATGGGGGCGGGGTATCGCTTTATATGCATCTGTGTTTGTGTACACTAAGTCCAACAAATTCTCTCCTCTGGTCTTAAAGTCTACACATTGTTTAAACTTGGGGAGCACAGTCTTTAGGCTGGTGTGGTTAAAATCCCCCGCAACCACCACAAAACTGTCCGGGTGTGAAGTTTGGATTTCACTGATCGCACTGTGCAGTACCCTGAGTGCCTTCTTAGCATTAGCTTTAGGATTAGGGCTCGGCGCTATGTAAACACCAGCTACAAACACGTTGCTGAATTCCCTCGGCAAATAATAAGGCCGACAATTTACAATAAGGAACTCTGCCAACGGAGAGCAGTGTTTAGACACTAACGTGGCATTAACGCACCAGTTCTTGTTAACATAGATGCATAGCCCACCCACCCCCCGGCTCTTACCAGAGCTCGCCATTTCCCTGTCGGCACGGAACATCGCCATATCTTCCAGTTGAATGGCCTCGTCAGGAATGTTGCTGTGGAGCCATGTCTCGGTAAAAACAAACACACAGCAGTCCCTCCACTCTCTCTGGGTTTCTCTCAGCAGACGCAGTTCGTCCACCTTGTTTTTGAGGGCACGGATGTTAGAGAGAAGAAGCGATGGTACCGCTGGTCTGGAGGGGTTAGCCTTTAGCCTAGCATGGATCCCGTGTAGAGGATGCCTTCACAGACGAGACTGAGTTTATTTCTCAGGCGAGGTTTATTCAGAGTTTACATCCTCTAACAAGAAGTGTATCTCAACAAAAAGAGGCAGAACAATCTTTCCTCACAGCTCTTATACCCCCAGAGACACAAAACCCCCAACATCAAATATCACACCTTCAACCCACAGTCCTTCAGTAAACATATAGCCTCCGAGGCTCGTTGGCTTCTCTATTGTCTCTTCCGCCTCGGGGGCTCCTGCTGGGACATTCTCTCTGACTTCCCGTCTCTCCAGAAACCACTTCGCACCTCCCGAGGTCTCTGCCGGGTCAGCTCCTTTTGGACGTTTGAAGTCTCTAGAGTATGCACCGTCATGCCTACTAAATACATGTGACAGAACATGCGTACCATACAAGCATGCCATATATGCGCCCTAAATGTGCGCCATATAACCCCCCCCAAACGTCTAAATAAGGACAAGTTACACCTCAAATGCATAGAATCATGACATATCACACAGAACGAGAAAAAAATTGGCACAACAGATCATACATCCAACTGCTTGGGCTTCAACTTCCTGCCATATCTGCTGTGAGCAGGTCTCGCTCTGCCTGTGGCTGTCTCTTGCATCTGTGGATCAGAGTCATTAGCACATCGTTGTGAAAGCTTAGCAGAATGTCTCCCCGGCGGCCTGCCGCGGCGGGGGGCCCTGGCCAACTGTACCTGTTCATCAGCTAACACAAAAGCAGGTTTGAGTCTGTTAATGCAGACTAATTCCCTCCTGTCTCCCAAATCGAGCAAAAAATGCTTTTCCCCGGTTTCTAACACTCTGAACGGTCCATCGTAAGGTGGTCTTAAACCTAACCTCTGTGCGTCGTGTCTAACAAAGACGAATTCTGCATTCTTTAAGGCTTTAGGCACAAAAACGCGTGGGAAACTGTGATGAACTGGACCGGGGAGGGTGTTTGATCCCGCGTCACTCTGCAGCAGCTGAGCGGGGGGGCGATCTGGTGCGGGGTTCTCAGGAAGGAATTCTCCCGGTAACCGGAGAGGTTGGAAGAGACTAGCTCGGCCGGAGAGGCTTGCAAATCTTCCTTAGGTGCTGAACGCAACCCTAATAAAACCCATGGAAGCTTATCAACCCAATTTGTATCCGTGAGAGCCGCTCTGAGGTCTGCTTTCAATGACCGGTGAAAGCGTTTGCACAAACCGTTGGCCTGGGGGTTATACGCAGTTGTGCGATGAATTTTCACTCCCAGGCTGAGTGCCATGGACGACCAGAGCTCGGAAACAAATTGGGGTCCTCTGTCAGACGTTATGTCTGACGGGACTCCAAAGCGCGCGACCCAAGCCGTTAAAAAAGCGTGCGCAACGTCTGCTGCTGTGGTTGACGCCAGGGGAATCGCCTCTGGCCAGCGCGTAGTGCGGTCCACCATAGTTAGAAGGTGTGTGAACCCCTGTGACAGCGGGAGGGGTCCCACCAAGTCGACATGCACGTGGTCGAAGCGTTTGGCTGGGATGTGAAAAGGTTCTAGAGGGGCCCGCATGTGCTTGTGTACCTTTGCTCTTTGACACGCTGCGCAGGCTGCAGCCCATTCTTTGACCTGTTTACGCAGCCCCGGCCAAACAAACTTCTCTCCACCATTTTGATCGACGCGCGAACGCCCGGGTGTGCCAGCGAATGTATTAAGTCAAAAACACGGCGATGCCACGCAGCAGGGACCACGGGGCGGGGGCGCCCCATGGAGATATCGCAGATTAGGGGGGGCATACCTCTTTGATGCACCCTGTGCTCCAGCCTTAGCCCTGTTGGCCCAGACTGGAGCACGCGCACGTCCGCATCGTTAACCTGCTCGGCGGCCATGGCTGCATAATCTAACCCAACGCAGACCGGGGCTGTGAGCGCTTCCGCGCCAAGCCTGGCCCGAGTCTACAGCTGCCGAGTCTGCCCCCTGGGGGCCTGGCAGTGCAACTGCACGCGAGAGACAATCAGCTACTACATTGTGTTTACCCGCCACGTGTTGAATGTCGGTGGTAAACTCCGAAATTGCGGCCAGCTGTCTCTGTTGTCGGCCCGACCAAGGCTCTGAAATTTTAGCAATTGCAAAAGTTAATGGTTTATGGTCTACAAACGCGGTGAAACGGCGCCCTTCCAACCAGAACTGGAAGTGGCGGATGGCCAAATGCAGGGCTAAAAGCTCCCTATCAAACGCGCTGTATTTACGCTCGGTATCGCGCAATGTTTTGCTGAAAAACGCAAGTGGTTGCCAGCTCCCTGCTACCAGTTGCTCGACAACCGCTCCCACTGCCACGTCGGAAGCGTCCGTGGTTAGCGCCATGCGAGCTGCTGGCACCGGGTGTGCTAATAACGCAGCGTTCGCGAGGGCCGATTTGACCTGTGAGAAAGCACGCTCCCGGTCCGGGGACCACTCGACCTTAGCTGTAGGTTTTTGTTTCTTTAATGCCGCGTACAATGGGTGCATGAGCCGTGCCGCGTTGGGGAGGAAACTGTTATAAAAATTGACCATCCCCAAAAATTCTTGCAGTGCCTTAACTGTCTGCGGTTGGGGGAAATCCGTTATCGCGCGCACTTTATCTGGCAGCGGGACCGCGCCCTCTGGAGACATGCGGTGTCCCAAAAAATCGATTTGCGATACCCCGAATTAGCATTTCGCTGGGTTAATGATCAGCCCGTGCTCTGTCAGCCTCTGAAAAACGGCTGTGAGGTGGCATTCGTGCTCGGCTTCGGATGCACTGGCTACCAAAATATCATCCAAATAAGCGAACACGAAAGGGAGGCCGCGCAGCACTGCATCCATCATGCGTTGGAACGTCTGCGCGGCGCCTTTGAGGCCGAAAGGCATGCGCAAAAACTCGAAAAGCCCGAAAGGGGTTATAACTGCCATTTTGGGTATGTCTTGCGCGTGGACTGGAACTTGGTGATAACCGCGCACCAAATCTATTTTGGAAAAGATGCACGCCCCCGCCAAATGTGCCGAAAAATCCTGGATGTGCGGATCCTGGAAAATCCTGGATGTGCGGAATCGGGTAGCGGTTGTGTGCTGAAGCATTATTTATTCTGCGGAAATCACCGCAAGGGCGCCACGAGCCGTCAGCCTTGGGCACCATGTGCAGGGGTGACGACCAAGAGCTGTTCGAGCGTCTAACAATGCCCTGTTTTTCCAAGTTGGCGAATTCCTCGCGCGCGATGGCCAGTTTAGCTGGGTCCAAGCGCCGAGCTTTTGCAAAAACAGGGGGGCCAGAGGTAGTTATGAAATGCTCGACCCCGTGTTTGGCAACTGACGCTGAAAATGTTGGGACCGTGAGTGTTGGGAACTGGTTGAGTAATGCATGAAACTTACCACCCGCAGCTGTGACATTGTGATGTGCAAAAGGCAGGGCCACCCGAGCTGTGCAGGAGATAGAGTAGAAAGACATTGCATTTACAATACATCTATTAGCAAGATCAACTAACAAACTGTTTGAGCATAAAAAGTCAGCACCTAGCATGTTGTTGTTAACTGCGGCTATGACGAAGGTCCACTCGAAGGTGCGCCCGTGGAGGGACAGGAGGAGCGTCTTCTCCCCATAGGTTTTGATCATGGAGCCGTTCGCCGCTAACACCAGGGGTCCGCTGGCAGGCGTCAGCGTGTCCGCGTAGGCAGGCTTGACAAAACTTAGCTGGGAACCTGTGTCCACCAGGAATTCTTTCCCTGAATTTGCGTCTGTCACGAAAAGCAGCTTGTTCTTCGTGCCGAGAGTCGCAGCTGCTTCCGGCTCTCGGTCTTGGCGTTTCCCCTGGCGCTGGTATCGGCACGGTGGGACGCATCTGCGCGCTCTCTCGGCGAAGCGTCGATGGTAGGAACAGAGGGTGTTGTGAGCTCCGCTTCTCCTGGCCTATGCCGCTGCTGACGTCAGTGGATCCGGTGCTGCAGCCTCTGGTCTCCCCTCGTCTCGCGGGGGTGCGTTCAGCTCTGCCGCTGCCGTCGTGGCTGCGTGCCATCTATGGGCGTCGACGAGCCACTGCGCCTCCTGGCCCAGCTCGTGGTAGTCCCGGTTGTTGAGTGGCTTTGAGCTGGCCAGCGTGACTCTCACTGCTGGCGGGAGCGTTCTGAGTAAGAGGTGGGCGAAGATAAAGCTGTCGTCATCCTCGCCTCTCAGGCTCATCATCTTCGCCATCAGATCTGCCAGCCTGTCTGCTTCCCCTTCTGTCAGCGCCAGGAGCTTCTCTGCTCGCTCTCCCAGCGAGGGAGTGAAGGCTTGAATGAGGGTGGCTTTCAGTGCGCCATACTTGTCGTCTTGGGGTGGGTGGTTGGTCAGGCTCTCCACCCGCTGCACTGTGAGGCTGTCCAGCTTCGCGACGACATGGAAGAACCTCGTTGCGTCCGCTGAGATTCCCTGAAGGTGGAGCTGCGCCTCCACAGTGGTAAACCAGGAGCGCGGGTTATGTTGCCAGAAATCGGGCAGCTGTAGGGTGGTAGCTGCGTTAACCCGGTTGGCTCCTGACGAGTCCGGTGCGGAAAGCTCGCCATCACCGGCCATGGTTTGTCGTAGGTCACCAGTGTAGAGGATGCCTCCACAGACGAGACTGAGTTTATTTCTCAGGCGAGGTTTATTCAAGAGTTTATATCCTCTAACAAGAAGTGTATCTCAACAAAAAGAGGCAGAACAATCTTTCCTCACAGCTCTTATACCCCCAGAGACACAAAACCCCCAACATCAAATATCACACCTTCAACCCACAGTCCTTCAGTAAACATATAGCCTCCGAGGCTCGTTGGCTTCTCTGTTGTCTCTTCCGCCTTGGGGGCTCCTGCTGGGACATTCTCTCTGACTTCCCGTCTCTCCAGAAACCACTTCGCACCTCCCGAGGTCTCTGCCGGGTCAGCTCCTTTTGGACGTTTGAAGTCTCTAGAGTATGCACCGTCATGCCTACTAAATACATGTGACAGAACATGCGTACCATACAAGCATGCCATATATGCGCCCTAAATGTGCGCCATACCCGGCCCTTTTTCCTCGCTTTTGCTTGCGTTCGCTCCGCTTCCGCTTCCTCCTCTCTCGGGTAGCTTCCATCGGGGACTCCACCAGAATTCCATGCTGGCGTAGAATGTCCAAATCACAACTGATCACCGCGATTCTTGCAGTGTGCAGTACCTTGATGTTTAATAAGGTCTCATGGTTGTAAGTTTTACAGAATGTACGTCTGGGATGATTAAAACTCTCACACTCGCTGATGCCAAGAGGGGCCTCTGCGTCTAGGCGCGCCGCCATCTCACGTCGCCCCAAGAAGCCTCCAAAGAAGAGAAAGAAGAGTCTACAAATCAACTGCTTATTGTTAGCAATGAGGGATAACAATTAGACACCAAGGCAACGATGTCTAACTTCATCTGAAAGCACCTGGACAGGTGAGTGTGCTGAATGAAGCCAGCCTTTAGATTTAGATTCCTTGATTGGTCCCACAATGGAGAAATTACAGGGCATCTATATGATTGCATGAGGCAAATTAGGTCACGTTCATTCATTCATTCATCTTCTTCCGCTTAATCCTTTTTTAGGTCGCGGGGGGTGGGGGTGGGGTGGGGCTGGAGCTTATCCCAGCATCTTTGGGCGAGAGGCAGGGTACACCCTGGACAGATCGCCAGTCCATCACAGGGCCAACACAGAGAGACAGACAACCATTCACTCTCACAGTCAGACCTAAGAACAATTTAGAATTACCAGTTTGATGCCAATGAACCTAACTTTTATGTTTTTGGCATATGGGAGGAAACCGGAGAAATCCCGGAGTAAACCCATGCAGACACGGGGAGAACATGCAAACTCCACAGATCACTGTTGGTCGGGGGCTGGGATTGAACCCAGGATCCCCCGGCCAAGAGTGAGTTGCTGTGCTGCCGCAGTGCTAACCACTCTGCCACATATTAAAAAAAAAAAAAAACTGAGTGCAAAACTAGAGAAAAGCAAACAGGAGAAATTAAGATGATTTAATTGATTACAACTGCAAATCATCTTTTTTCAAACTGCATAATTAGCCAAAATGTAATTAAATTGCTTAAATGATGTGTATTTCAGCATAAACTTGAAGTCTTTGTCATATATTTTAATTTTGGCAAAGCTCTTAAATTCTTGTCAAGGAAGTTTTTTTTGGGGGGAGGGGGGCAGGGTGGTGACTATAGCATCCTCTGTGGAGCAGTTTGAATGATATGCAAACTGGAGCGGGTCATGTGATGCAGGGAGGCAGGCTGTAATGTGTGGTTTGACAAGCTGTTCAAAACACTTCATCACAATTGGTATCAGTGCAACAGGACGATAGTCATTCAGACAGGACACAACTGGTTTCTTTGCCACCGGTACTATGATAGAGGTCTTGAAACATCTGGGAACGATGGCCTGACTCAGGGAGGTGTTATAAATGTCAGTCAGTACATCCGCCAACTCGCTCGCGCAGTCTCGGAGCACACGTCCCGGGATGTTGTCCAGACCTGCAGCTTTACGTGGGTTGACCCTGGTTAGGGTCCTCCGTGTGTCCGCTGTGTTGATGGTAAAAGCTGGTCCGACCGATGGTGGGGATGGGCCAGCCCTCCCTCTGATTGTTGAGTTTGATGCTTCAAAACGTGCAAAGAAGTCGTTGAGCCTGTCTGGAAGCGAAGCGTTGTCATCATCGACCCCCTGCCTAGACTCCCCCCCCCCTTGTCCTGTCAGGCAGCTAGGCAAACAGAACAGGGATCTGTCAGCCTTATTGTGCCAAAACAGAGTTACTTTGCCAAGAGGAGCTTATACAGTGCCTAATTGTGCACTGTATATTGTTTTAAACTCCTCCTGTAATAACTTTTAATACTTTATTTTAATTGTTTTACCCATGGAAGACCCAACAGGATGGGGAAGAGGGAAAGGAAGTGTGTGAAGGGGGAAAAGAAAAGGGAGGGGAACAGACAAAAAAACAAAAAACACAAACAAACCAACAACTAAAACAAACAAAAGACAAACTGCTTCTTCCACCGAATATGTCTCAACATGAGTCTGGTTTCCGCACCTGTTAAAGGAGAGACACTTGTGCGTGTATGTCTGTGTGCATATATATATATATGAGAACGCGCGCAAAATAAGTGTGTGCATGTGAGTGGTTTGTCAGGAAACATACGGGCGGAGGGCCAGTCGCAGCAGCTCTCCCCCCGGGAGTGGACTACCAAAGTGCAATTAAAATTGGGGGGATAGTGATTGGAGCATCGCTAGCCACTGCGATGGGCAGCAGGGCCCCCATCCCCCCAAGCCCTCAGTGTCTAAAATGCAATTAAAATTGAAGTGAGTGCAGCCCCACCACGCAGCAAAGGTATCCCCTTCACCGACACAGTGCAGCACACCCCCACCCCAAAGCCCTAAATGTAACAAAAAAGATGTATATTCCACCCAGAGTCAGGGGGAGGGGCAGGGCGGGAAATAAGACTTGAAGGTAGGCGGTCTAAAAGCGAGGTGTGTCCCCCCCCAGAAATCAGCTTGCAGACTGGTTCATGAGGCCACCCACTGCCCCCAAATCCCAACCGAGGGCAAGGGCCGCCAGCGGAAGCAGCCCAGGACCCACCAGCATCACACCCCGGCGCTCCCAGCACCACTAACATGATGGGGCAGCCAAACATATTTCCACTCATCTTACACACACAAACATGGACAACAACAGTCACAATAGTGAACAATGGGCCGGACCCACATGGCGCCCAACACGCCAGGTGTCACCCCTGAGCGCCCTCGCAGGCTCACGACCACCCACCCCAGACGCACACCGACAGCTGCAGGCCATCCTGCAACCACAGCCACCCCGGACCATCCCTTTGTCGTGGAAGAAGGACCCAGGGATCCATGACCTTTCTTCGGGGCCATAGCCCTTCCAGTGGACGAGGTATTGCAGGCCCCAGCCCTGATGGCGAATGTCCAGAATCCTCTGGACAGTGTAGGTGGTCTGGCCGTCGAGGATCTGGGGAGGAGGAGGCGGCTTCGGGATGGGGGGGGGGTCAGAGAGGGCTGGTGGAGAGGGGTTTGATTTTGGAGACATGAAACATCGGGCGGATGCAAAGCTCCAGGCATTATGTTATGTTATGTTATGTCATTGTCATACGTTATGTCATTATGTTGTAATGTCATTGACAATCTGGGAGATGATAAACAGGTCCAGGAAGCAAGGTGACAGTTTTCCATACTCTGTCTTCAAGGGCACCTGGTCCGCCGACAACCACACGCACTGCCCGACTGTATACTTGGGTGCTGAGACCCGCTTGTGGTCCGCATACTGGTGATTCCGCTCCATAGAGCGGAGCAGGGCAGCTCGGGTGGCCCTCCAGAGCCGATGGCAGCAGCGGGCACGGGCCCCCATGGATGGCACAGCGACTTCTCTCTCCGCCATGGGCAGCATACGCAATGGAGGCCTCGAAGGGTATGAGTCCTGTAGCTGAAGAAACTGCCGAGTTGTGGGTGTACTCCACCCAGTTCAGATAGGTGCTCCATGTGGCGGGATTACAGGATGTTACATTTCTGAGGGCAACCTCCAGGGACTGGTTGGTGCGCTCAGCCTGCCCGTTACTCTGTGGATGGTATCCGGACGTGAGGCTGACCATGGTGCCGAATGATAGACAGAAGGATTTCCAGATATGGGAAGTAAATTGTGGACCCCGGTTAGACACAATGTCCAAGGGAATCCCGTGCAGACGGATGACATGTGTGGATAGCAAGTCGGCCATCTCAGAGGTGGAGGGTAGCTTGGGGAGGGGCACCAGATGGATTGCCTTGGAGAAGCGGTCAACTATGGTGAGAATCACCATGCTACCTCGAGAAGAGGGAAGTCCCGCGACAAAATCCAAGGTGATGTGGGACCAAGGTCGGCTGGGAACAAGTAACGGATGAAGCAGACCCACAGGAGGTGAGAAATCGGATTTATTGCAGGTGCACACCTGGCATGCTTTCGCATAGTCCCTGACGTCCGTCCGCAGGGTGGGGCACTAGAACACTCGTCGGATAAGATTTATCGTCCAGAAAACCCCAGGAATGCAGGCAAAGAGGCTGGAGTGGCCCCACCAGATGACGTCACTGCGGAGGCCGGTCGGGACAAACAGGCGATCACTTGGTCCCCCTCCAGTCTGGGCTGTGTAGACTGGGCCTGTTGGACCCTCTGCTCAATCTCCCAGGTAAGGGTTCCGAGGATGCATGAAGGCGGCACAATGGGTTGGGAGAGGGACGGGGGGGCTGGAAGGCTTGAGCTGAATTGGCAGGAGAGAGCGTCCGGTTTGATGTTACGAGATCCAGACCTGTAGGTGATGGTAAAATTGAACCTAAGAAAAAATAAGGCCCAGCAGGCCTGCCTGGCGTTGAGTCTGTAGGCCAACCGAAGATACTCTAAATACTCTAAATTTTTATGGTTGGTCCACAGACGATGGGATGAGCCATGCCCTCCAACTAGTGCCTCCACTCCTCTAGAGCCAATTTGATGGCTAGGAGCTCTCGATCCCCTACATCATAATTCCTCTCGGCTGGGGTGAGCCACCGAGAAAAATATGCGCATGGGTGGAGCTTCTGGTCGGAGGTCGAGCGCTGCGAGGGGACAGTGCCCACCCCCGAATCAGAAGAATCCACCTCCAGGATGAACTGGAGCTGAGGGTTGACCTGGGCCAAGATGGGGGTATTAGAGAACAGGATCTTTAATTTGGAAAAGGCCTGTTTGGCTGCCTCGGACCAGAGAAAAGGCACCTTGACTGAGGTCAGCTGCATGAGAGGCTGTGCTGCTCCACTGTAGTTCCTGATGAATCTACGATAAAAGTTTGCAAACCCCAAGAAGCATTGAAACTCCTTGCGGGAGTGGGGCGTAGGCCAATCCAGCACAGCCTTCACCTTGGCCGGGTCGGCTCTCAGCTCCCCCTAAGCCACAATAAACGCCAGGAAGGAAGGGAAGCAGGTGGAAAACTCGCACTTCTCTGCCTTCACAAAGAGCTGATTTTCCAAGAGCCCCTGTAACATGGCCGTGACATGGATTGTGTGCTCCTCTGGCATGCGGGAAAAAAATCAAAATATCATCCAAGTAGACAAAAACAAATTGATTCACCATATCGCGGAGGACGTCATTAATGAGGCATTGGAAGACAGTGGGGGCATTGGTGGGCCCAAAAGGCATTCAAATTGCCCCAAGTGTGTTTTAAAGGCTGTCTTGTTCATCTTCTCGGGTTCCTGTGGTAACATATCATCACTTCCTGTGTTGCTGGCTGTCTGTGTGGCTTGCTCTGCGGTTAGCTCTCCTCATTCTCCTGAGGATTTTGCCTTTAATTGTATTTTAATCACTTTTTTCCTTCTACCATTAGCTCTCACTTCTGTTTATCAAGCCTCCTGCACCTGTGTGCGCACTCAGTGTCATCTAATCACCCTCTTTAGCCTTCTGTTCACCTTTCATACAGTGTTTTTGTTAGCTTCGGGTTAGCCACTAGCTATGGCTACTAGCTCTCTTTCCCCTTCTCCTCTGGTGTGCTCTCTCTGTCAGATGTTTAGCTACACCTCTGCCTCTTTTAGTGATAACGGTAAATGTATAAAATGTTGTCTTTTTGAGGCGCTCAAGGCGAGGTTGTCTGATTTGGAATCCTGGCTCCGCCGCACTGAAACCCCGTCTGCGCCAATTAATCTTGACGGATGCCCCTTAGCTGCAGAGGAGCTCCCTAGCATAGGGCGGCTTGCTAGCGGTCCTCCGGTCCTCCTCAGCAGCGAGGAGACTGGGTGAGTGATGGTGAGAAGGAAGCCTAGTCGCAAAGCCCTGGTACACCACCAACCTGTTCATGTTTCTAATCGTTTTTCCCCGCTCAGCGACACACCCGCTGAGGAAAAAAACACTCTGATCATTGTTGACTCTGTACTCAGAAATGTGAAACTAGAGACTCCAGCGGCCATAGTCAAATGCATTCCTGGGGCCAGAGCAGGCGACATCGAGTCTAATTTGGAAATGCTGGCTAAAAGTAACGGTAAATACTCCACAATTGTTATCCACGCCGGCATTAATGACGTCCGACTCCGGCAGCCGTAAGTCACAAAACTTAACGTGGATTCAGTGTGTGACTTTGCAAAAATGATGTCTGCCTCTGTAGTATTCTCTGGGCCCCTCCCCAATCTGACCAGTGATGACATATTTAGCCACTTGTCATCCTTCAACCGCTGGCTGTCTGTGTGGTGCCCTGCAAACGACGTGGGCTACATAGACAATTGGAACTCATTTTGGGGAAAACCTGGTCTTATTAGACGAGACAGCATCCATCCCACTTTGGATGGCGCGTCTCATTTGTCTAACAATCTGGCATCATTTTTATCTAAATTTCCAAAACCATGACAAGTCAGAGTTGGGACCAGGAAGCAGAGTCGCAGTCTTACATGCCTCTCTGCAGTTCATCTTCATCCGCCACCCCTCAACTTAGCCCCTGTATTCCCCATCAGAGAATCATTGTCCAAATCCAAAGTAAATAACAATATAATGTATAAGCATCCCAAAGTGATTAAACAAAAAGTTGGTAAAACTCAAATTAAACATGAAGCCTCTAAATTGAATGATTTGGCCTCTGTTCCTCCTCATAATTTAAAAATTAAATGCATTTTTTTAAATATTAGGTCTCTAACTCCCAAGTCTCAAGACTAGCAGTCCATGATCTGTTAATTGATCATCAGATTGATTTAATATCCCTTACAGAGACTTGGTTAGGGCAAGAGGATTATGTTGGTTTAAATGAATCAACTCCCTCTGGTTTTTTAAACTGTCAAAATCCCAGAAATTCTGGTCATGGAGGAGGAGTAGCAATAATTTACCATTCCAAATTACTAGTTAATGTAAAGCAAAAAACACGTTATCATTCCTTTGAGGGCCTGGTCCTCAGTATTGGGCCTTTTAGCAATTTTAGGCTAAACCCAAATTTTATTTGCCATAGTTTATCGTCCTCCATCAACCTACTCAGAGTTTTTATCTGAATTTGCTGAATTCTTAGCTGATTTAGTGCTGGAATCAGATAGAATAATTATAGTAGGGGACTTTAATATACATGTAGATGGAGATAGTGATTGTCTTAATATGGCATTTAATTCAATATTAGACTCGATGGGGTTTTCTCAGAAAGTAGGAAATTCTACCCATTATCTCGACCATACGTTGGACCTTGTTCTGGCATATGGCATAGAAATAGAAAATCTGGTAGTGTCTCCTCATAACCCTGTACTGTCAGTCATTGTCTGTTAACCTTTGATTTTACTTTTTCTGACTATTTGGCTCCTACAGAAAAATATTACTACAGTAGATGCCTCTCAGATGATGTTGTAACCAGATTTATGCAGATTGTTTCCTCTATGCCATGTCTCAACACAACGGAAATAAGCTATAGACAGCTTGCTCTTTCTGTAATTGATAGCATGGTAGATAGTGTTACAGCTTCTCTGCATTAGACTCTAGACATGGTGGCCCCTTTAAAAAAGAAAAAGTCTAATCAGAGATTTCTAACTCCTTGGTTCAACACAGAAACTCGTAGCTTAAAACAGAAGACTTGTGGCGTAATATTATGTAGCTCACATATTCCTTGGCAGAGACCCAGACATGAGGGAACTTTGAGCTCACAGTGTGTATTGACATCACACCCCAGTTGGACATTGAGTCTGGACCCCCTGCGGACTAGAGGAGAAGTGAGAAGATCTGAGAGTGAACCTGAAGAGACTGCCTGACTCCTAGGGTCAGACAGAGAAGCCGAGAGGACAATGGGGGGATTAGTTATGAATGGAATTCTGTGTTTGACGTTAATGTGATTTGTGTCTGTTGTAACAGTATAAAGGTATGTGGTTTATCTCAGCTCGCTCTCTTCATTCTCTGACTGAGAGAGGAGTTGTAGGACTTGAGATGGAATAAACCTATACTGAAAAACCATTCAGGCTCTTCATTTCGAGTTTCCTACATTGGTGACCCACACGTGAGAAAAATGGAAAGACTTGGAGGTCGTCTCTCCGACTCCGAACCTGATTCACCGGAGACTGCCCGCACCGGCGTAAGCTCCATTAGACTCCCCGAGTTCTGGCAAGAGGACCCGCACTCATGGTTCCAACACGTGGAATCACGGTTCGTGCTTTACGGGGTATCAGAGAATGACATTAAATTCCACAATGTCATCGCAAGACTCGACAGCCGCACAGCCCGGTGTGTGCGGAGCCTGGTGCAGCAGCCGCCCGCTGCTGGCAAATACGACGCCCTGAAAGCCGCCCTCATTCGTAGCTTTGTACCATCGGCCGAGGTGAGGGCCAGAACACTCCTGGACCTGCGCGACAGAGGAGGACGCAGGCCGACCGTCCTCATGGAGGACATGCTGCAGATGATCGGGGCAGACAATGATGCGTTTTTATTTAAGCACATCTTTTTGAGGACCCTTCCAGCGCACATGAGAGGCTCCCTGTCCAGCATGAGGTGTTTGGACCGGCAGGACTTACGCGCGCTGGCTTTGGAAGCGGAGCGGCTCCTGGACGCATGCGGCGAGCAGGAGGTGGCAGCGACAGCAGCAAACCTCGGCGCAGCGGCCCAGGGCGACGGAGAACCGGTGGCAGCAGAGCCGACCCCAGCGACAACAGCGGCAGCGCGGTCCCAGAGGAGAGGACGAGATGTGCTTCTACCATCGACGATTCGCGCACAAGGCTCACAGATGCGTCCCGCCATGCAACTTCAGGAAGCAGGGAAATGCAAGAGCCGGAGGTCGTTAGCAGCTTCGACCCTCGGCGAACGGAACAAGCTGCTCTACCTTACGGATGCGAGCTCCGGACGGCAATTCCTCGTCGACACCGGAGCACAGAGGAGTTTCATAACCGCGACCTACGCGGATCGGGCGGCTGGCCCCCGCGGAGATGGAGCAACAGCCGCAAACGGCTCGTCGATCAAGACGTTTGGCGAAAGAACTCTGCGCCTGTCCTTGCACGGCCACAGCTATGAATGGACCTTCATAGTAGCGGCGGTGAGTTTCAACATGTTGGGCGCCGACTTTTTGTGTTCACATGGCTTGTTGGTAGATCTGGCTAATAGACGCTTGGTTAATGCACTCTCTTTTTGTTCTATTCCCTGTGCAGCGCGAGTGTCCCCGCCGTCAGTAAAGGCCAACGCCGCCGCAGCAGGAGGTAAGTTCCACACTCTCCTAAACCAATTCCCAGCACTCACAGTTCCCACGTTTTCAGCTAAGGTGGCGAAGCACGGGGTGGAGCACTTTATAACCACAAGTGGCCCACTGGTTTTTGCGAAGGCTCGGCGCTTGGATGCAGCTAAGCTCTCCATTGCGCGTGAGGAGTTCGCCAACCTGGAAAGGTTGGGCATAATTCGCCGCTCGAAGTCCGCTTGGGCTTCCCCCCTCCACATGGTCCCTAAAGCGGACAGCTCGTGGAGACCGTGCGGCGATTATCGCAGGTTGAACAATGCCACAGCGCAGGACCGCTACCCAATTCCGCATATCCAACATTTTTCGGTGCATTTGGCCAAGGCGCAAATTTTTTCTAAAATAGACCTGGTCCGCGGTTATCATCAGGTTCCGGTCCGATCAGAGGACATTCCGAAGACAGCGGTAATAACCCCTTTCGGGCTTTTTGAATTTTTACGCATGCCTTTTGGCCTTAAAGGCGCTGCGCAAACCTTCCAACGCATGATGGATGCCGTTTTGCGCGACCTCCCTTTCGTTTTTGTCTACTTAGACGATATTTTAGTTGCCAGCGCCTCTGAGGAGGAACACGAAAGTCACCTCAGAACTGTTTTTCAGAGGTTGGGAGTGCACGGGTTGATAATCAACCCAGCCAAGTGCCATTTCGGCGCAGCACAGATCGATTTTTTAGGGCACCGCGTCTCCCCAGAGTGTGCAGTTCCGCTGCCCTCCAAAGTACGCGCAGTGGCTGAGTTTCCCCAGCCACGAACCGTAAAAGCGTTGCAGGAATTTTTAGGTATGGTAAACTTTTACAACCGTTTCATACCTCACGCGGCGCAGCTCATGCAACCGTTGTATGTCGCGCTAAAAAAACAGAAGCCCTCAAATGCGATTGAGTGGTCTCCTGAGCGGGAGCGCGCATTCATTGAGGTTAAGAAAGCACTAGCAAACGCGGCACTGCTGGCTCACCCAGACCCGGCAGCCCGAATAGCGCGAACCACAGACGCGTCAGATGTGGCCATAGGAGCCGTGGTAGAACAGCAAGTCGCCGGAGCTTGGCAACCACTCGCCTTTTTTAGCAGAACCCTACGCGATGCTGAGCGAAAATATAGCGCATTTGACAGGGAACTGCTAGCGCTCCACCTGGCCATTCGCCATTTCCAGTTCTGGTTGGAAGGGCGGCGTTTCACCGCTTTTGTCGACCACAAACCGTTAACTTTTGCAATGTCCGAAGTCTCTGAACCATGGTCAGGCCGACAGCAGAGGCAGCTGGCCGCAATTTCAGAATTCACCACCGATATACAGCACGCAGCCGGTAAATTTAATGTGGTGGCGGACTGCCTCTCGCGAGCGGTAACAGCGCCCGTCTGCACGGATGGGGGCTGTAGCGCCGCAGACGCGGAGTGCGGTAACAGCGCGGACGCGCACGCGGCTCCGGTGCACGTAGGGATAGATTACGCGGCCATGGCAGCAGAGCAGGGCGAGGACACAGACGTGCGCGCGCTCCTGTCTGGACCAACAGGGTTAAGGCTGGAGAACGTAAGTTTACAAACCGGTTCACCCCCGCTTATTTGCGATGTATCCACCGGGCGACCTCGCCCAGTGGTGCCGGCCACGTGGCACCGTCGTGTTTTTGACACGGTGCACTCCCTGGCACACCCGGGAGTACGCGCTTCGGTGAAAATGGTAGCAGAGAAGTTTGTTTGGCCGAGCCTGTGCAAGCACGTGAAGGAGTGGGCGCGAGCCTGCATGTCCTGCCAGCGGGCCAAAGTTCACAGACACACAAAAGCCCCTTTAGAGCCTTTCCACGTCCCGGCTAAGAGGTTTGATCATGTGCACGTAGATCTAGTGGGACCCCTGCCGCCCTCGCAGGGGTTCACACATCTCCTGACAATGGTGGACCGGACCACTCGTTGGCCGGAAGTGGTCCCACTGCAGTCTACCACAGCGGCAGAGGTAACTCGCGTTTTTTTAACAGCCTGGGTAGCGCGGTTCGGAGTGCCGTCGGACATTACGTCCGATAGGGGTCCGCAGTTCGTTTCAGAGCTATGGTCAGCCATGGCCAGCGGCTTAGGGGCAACAGCTCATCGCACCACCGCTTATCACCCACAGGCCAACGGTTTATGAGAGCGTTTTCACAGATCGTTGAAGGCAGCCCTCAGAGCGTCGCTCATGGATACAAATTGGGTAAACAAACTACCATGGGTT
The DNA here is from genome assembly GCA_020510985.1 of Pholidichthys leucotaenia. Lineage (NCBI taxonomy): Eukaryota > Metazoa > Chordata > Actinopteri > Cichliformes > Pholidichthyidae > Pholidichthys > Pholidichthys leucotaenia. Next base: position 102,969 of record CM035845.1, on the reverse strand, counting down.
TTATTGGGGTTGCGTTCGGCACCCAAGGAGGATTTAGATGCCTCACCTGCTGAATTAGTGTTTACTCAACCTCTCAGGCTGCCAGGAGAGTTCCTGCCAGCCCATGCAGCACCCGAGCGCCCCCCGGTGCGGGGACCTCTAATTGGCATGGGGGCAGAAATGCTCCCGGGCCCCGCTCATCACACGTTTCCGCGGGTTTTTGTTCCCAAGGCTTTGCAAAACGCAGAGTTTGTTTTTGTCAGGCACGACGCCCAGCGTCACAGTCTCCGCCCACCTTACGATGGTCCGTTCCGAGTGCTGGAAACCGGGGAGAAATATTTTGTACTGGACTTGGGGGGCAGGAAAGAGACAATCAGTGTTGACAGATTAAAGCCTGCTTTTGTGTTACGTGACGAACCTGTACGGCCGGCGGGGGCGCCTCGACACGGCAGGCCTCCCAAGGGACAGCCCCTAGTTCCCCAGCAGGGGGCAAATAACCCTTCTCCCCCTCATTCAACAGGCGCACCGCAGGACGGCACAACACAGGCTGCGAAGCCTGCGTTCAGCAGATCCGGGAGGAGATTGAAGCCTAAGCAACGGGCAGAGTGATGTGTATTTTGATCAACCCGTGTAAATTAAGCTGTAGATCCTGCAAAGGGGGGGGGGGCTGTAAGGGTGTAATGTGTATGACTGCCCATTATGGACCTGAGGGCGGTGTGTGTGTGTCCCTTCTTGACATAGTGTGTATGACTGTCCATTATTGACTTAAGGTTGGTGTATGTCCGTTCTTGGGCGTTTCAGGGGGAGTGATGTGGCGTAACATTATGTAGCTCACATATTCCTTGGCAGAGACCCAGACATGAGGGAACTTTGAGCTCACAGTGTGTATTGACATCACACCCCAGTTGGACATTGAGTCTGGACCCCCTGCGGACTAGAGGAGAAGTGAGAAGATCTGAGAGTGAACCTGAAGAGACTGCCTGACTCCTAGGGTCAGACAGAGAAGCCGAGAGGACAATGGGGGGATTAGTTATGAATGGAATTCTGTGTTTGATGTGAATGTGATTTGTGTCTGTTGTAACAGTATAAAGGTATGTGGTTTATCTCAGCTCGCTCTCTTCATTCCCTGACTGAGAGAGGAGCTGTAGGACTTGAGATGGAATAAACCTATACTGAAAAATCATTCAGGCTCTTCATTTCGAGTTTCCTACAGACTCATCAATAAGAAAGAAAATGGTGCTCCACTAATTTAGATGAAATCTATTTAGCTTGGAGAAATCATCTTTTAATTTATAAAAAAAATCTCTTAGAAAAGCTAGAACGAGTTATTATTCTGCATTATGAGAAGAGAACAAGAATAATCCCAGGTTTCTTTTCAGTACTGTAGCCAGGCTGACAAAGAGTCAATGCTAGCATTCCCTTAGAGCTTACTAGTCAGGACTTTATAAACTTTTTCAATAATAAAATTTCATCTATCAGAGATAAATCTCAATCAGATTCTTCCCACTGTTAAATACAGTAACTACTACAACTCCTTCAATTGATATCTGTTTGGATGAGTTTACTCCAATTGACCTTTTAGAGTTAGACAAAATAATTTCCTCATCCAAGCCTTCAACTTGTCATTTAGACCCTATTCCTACCAGGTTATATAAAAAAAAGTCTTCCCATTTATTGGTAGTGTGGGCCACATATGTATGACTTTAAGCTTCACATCTCAGAGTAGAACAAAGGACTGGGCCTCCTGTGAGATAACAGGAGGATGTGAAAATTTAGTCTTTGGAATGCAAGAGACAACCTTGGGGGATTTCCTGGCCTGCCAGAGGCTATGAGGAGGATGTGATAAGATTTAAGGAAAGATGCATTGTTATTGGAGATTAAATGCAATGTGACTGTGAGCATATATAAAGGACGAATGTCTGTGTTTGATCTCTCTTTCTGATTTGCTGATGTTGGAAGATGTGAATAAACCTGACTCGTGAGATAAACTCTGCCTCGTCATTTTCACATTTCCCACAGTAGCTTTATTCTTCAAATAATCAATTCTTCATTAACTTTAGGCCATGAACCACAGACTTTTAAAACTGCTGTAATTAAACCCTTACTCAAAAAGCCAATGCTGGATGCAGGAGTTTTAGCTAACTATAGACCAATCTCTAATCTCCCTTTCATTTCAAAAATCTTACAAAGAGTTGTTGCTACACAATTATTTGACCACTTGCAGGGAAATGGTTTACTTGAAGAGTTTCAGTCTGGGCTTAGAATCCATCATAGTACTGAAACAGACTTAGTGAAGGTCATTAATGACCTACTTATCGCATCTGATAATGGACTTGTTTCTGTACTTTTCCTTTTAGACCTTAGTGCAGCTTTTGATACTATCGGCCATAATATTCTACTTGATAGATTAGAACACTATGTTGGACTTAATGGAACTTCGTTGCAGTGGTTTAGATCTTATTTATCTGACAGGTTCGAGTTTGTTCATGTCAATAATGAGTTTTCTTTCAACTCAAAGCTCAGTCATGGAGTTCCACAGGGATCTGTGCTACGCCCTGTTCTTTTTAGTTTATATATGCTTCCGTTAGGAAACATTATTAGAAAGCACTGTATACATTTTCATTGTTATGCAGATGACACACAATTATATCTGTCAATGAAGCCAGATGATAGTAATCAATTAGCCAAGTTAGAAGCCTGTCTTAAGGAAATCAAAGCTTGGATGACTTGTAATTTCCTGCTATTAAATTCAGATAAGACTGAAGTCATTCTTGTTGGTCCAAAAAACCTTAGAAATACCTTTCCAAATCAAACTTTTAGTTTGGATGTGGTTACTGTTTCTCTTAATAGCTCTGTGAGGAACCTTGGAGTTATTTTTGATCAAGATCTGTCTTTCAATTCACATATTAAATTTGTTTCTAAGACTGCCTTCTATCATTTGTGTAATATTGCCAAGCTTAGGAGCATCATGTCTCAGAGTGACGCGGAGAAACTGATCCACGCTTTTGTTAGCTCTAGATTAGATTATTGTAACTCTTTATTATCAGGTTGTCTTAAAACATCTTTAAAAAGTCTTCAGTTGATCCAAAATGCTGCAACAAGAGTTTTAACAGGTACCAGAGAGAGAAAGATCATATCTCTCCAGTTCTGGCCTCCCTCCATTGGCTTCCCATAGAGTTTAGAATTAAGTTTAAAATCCTTCTTACTAGAAAGAAGCTTGGCCTTTTCTGGAGTTGCCAAGGGCGAGAGGCGATGAGCAGGGGTGGGTATTCTTGTATCCACCCACCTTGCTGCCTCTGTATTGGAGTTTTCCCCGGTGGATGAAAGGGTTGCTTCCCTGCACCTTTGGGTTGGGAAACGGGTCAAGATCATCATTTGTGCCTATGCACCAAATGATGTTTCAGAGTACCCACCCTTTTTGGAGTCTGTGACTGGGGTGCTGGAGGGTGCTCCTCCTGGAGACTCCATTGTCCTACTGGGGGACTTCAATGCGCACGTGGGCAGCGACAGTAAAACCTGGAGGGGGGTGACTGGGAGGAACGGCCTGCCCAATCTGAACCCGAGTGGTGTTCAGTTATTGGACTTCTGTGCTAACCACAGTTTGTCCATAACGAACACCATGCTCAAGCATAAGGGTGTCCATATGTGCACCTGGCATTAGGACACCCTAGGTCACAGGCCAATGATTGATTTTGTTATCGTGTCATCAGACCTGCGACCGTATGTCTTGGACACTCGGGTAAAGAGAGGTGCAGAGTTGTCAACTGATCACCACCTGGTGGTGAGTTGGATCCGATGGCAGGGGAGGAAGCCATTCAGATCCGGTAGACCCAACCGTATAGTGAGGGTGTGCTGGGAACGTCTGGCTGAGGCCCCTGTCCGGGAGGTCTTCAACTCCCTCCTTTGGAAGAACTTCAACCACATTCCGAGGGAGTCTGGAGACATGGAGTCTGAATGGGCCATGTTCTCCACCTCTGTTGTTGAAGCGACGGCCCAGAGCTGCAGCCGCAAGGTGGTCGGTGCATCTCGTGGTGGCAACCCTCGAACCAAGTGGTGGACACCAGTAGTGAGGGGGGCCATTAGGCTGAAGAAAGAGTCCTATCAAGCATGGTTGGCTTGTGGGACTCCCAAAGCAGCTGAGGTGTACCGGCAGGCCAAGCGGAGTGCAGCTCTGGTGGTTGCTGAAGCACAAACCTGGGTATGGGAGGAGTTCGGTGAGGCCATAGAACAAGACTTTTGGTCAGCCTCGAAGAGATTCTGGCAAACTATCCGGCGGCTCAGGAGGGGAAAGCAGCTCCCTGTCCACACTGTGTATGGTGCAGATGGAGCGCTGTTGACTTCGACTGGGGATATCGTCGGGTGGTGGAAGGACTACTTCGAGGGTCTCCTCAATCCCACTGATACGCCTTTCAAAGAGGAAGCAGGGTTTGTGGATGAGGGGGATGACTCGCCTATCACAGGGGCTGAGGTCGCCAAGGTGGTTAAAAATCTCCTTGGTGGCTGGGCCCCAGGGGTGGACGAGATTCGCCCTGAGTACCTCAAGGCCCTGGATGTTATTGGGCTGTCACGGTTGACACGCCTCTGCAACATTGCGTGGAGATCGGGGGCAGTGCCTTTGGCATGGCAAACCGGGGTTGTGGTTCCTCTCTTCAAAAAAGGGGACCGGAGGGTGTGCTACAACTTTAGAGGGATCACACTCCTCAGTCTCCCTGGGAAGATCTATGCCAAGGTACTGGAGAGGGGAGTCCAGCCGTTGGTCAAACCTCAGATTCAGGAGGAGCAATGTGGTTTTCGTCCTGGCAATGGCACATCGGACCAGCTCTTTACTCTCTCCAGAATTCTTGAGGGTTCGTGGGAGTTTGCCCAACCAGTTTACATGTGTTTTGTGGACTTGGAGAAGGCATTTGACCGCTTCCCTCGTGGTTTTTTGTGGGGGGTGCTTCGGGAGTATGGGGTATCGGGCTTGTTGTCACAAGCTATTCGGTCTCTGTACGACTGTTGTGAGAGTTTGGTTCGTATTGCCAACACTCAGTCGGACTCATTCCCAGTGAGGGTTGGACTCCGCCAAGGCTGCCTTTTGTCACTGATCCTGTTCATAATTTTTATGGACAGGATTTCTAGGTGCAGCCAGGGAATGGAGGGTGTCATGCTTGGTGACTACAGGATCTCATCTCTGTTGTTTGCAGATGATGTTGTCCTGTTGGCTTCATTCAGCAATGACCTACAGCTCTTGCTGGGACGGTTTGCCGCTGAGTGTGAAGCGGCTGGGATGAGAATCAGCACCTCCAAGTCCGAGTCCATGGTCCTCAGCAGGAAAAAGGTGGATTGCCCTCTCTGGGTTGGGGACAGACTCTTGCCCCAAGTGGAGGAGTTCAAGTATCTTGGGGTCTTATTCACGAGTGAGGGGAAAATGGAGCAAAAGATTGATAGACGGATCGGAGCAGCATCTGCAGTGATGCGGACATTGTACCAGTCTGTTGTGGTGAAGAGGGAGCTTAGTTCTAAGGCAAAGCTGTTGATTTACCAGTCAATCTACGTTACTACTCTCACGTATGGTCACGAGCTTTGGGTAATGACCGAAAGAACGAGACTGCAGATACAAGAGGCTGAAATGAGCTTTCTCCATAGGATTGCTGGACTCACCCTCAGAGATAGGGTGAGGAGCTCAGTCATCCGGGAGAGGCTCAGAGTAGAACCACTGCTCCTCCACATTGAAAGGAGTCTGTTGAGGTGGTATGGGCGTCTGATTAGGATGCCTCCTGGACGCCTACCACTTGAGGTGTTTCGGGCATGTCCCACTGGGAGGAGACCCCGGGGCAGACCCAGGACTAGGTGGAGAGACTATGTCTCCCAGCTGGTCTGGGAATGCCTTGGTATCCTCTCTGAAGAGCTGGAGCAGATGGCTGGGCAGAGGGAAGTCTGGGCTTCTGTGCTTGAACTGCTGCCTCCGCGACCCGGACCTCCGGAAAAGTGGTAGAAGATGGATGGATGGGACTGTAGCCAACCTCCCTGGACGTGGCCGCAGGAGGAGATGGATAATACAAATGGTAACAAAAGAGCCCAGAACAACCTCTAAACACATTCAAGGTGAACTCCGAGGTCAAGGCACATCACTGTCAGATCGCACCATCTGTCGCTGTTTGAGCCAAAGTGGACTTCATGGGAGACGACCAAGGAGGACACCACTGTTGAAAACAAATCATAAAAAAGCCAAACTGGAATTTGCCAAAATGCATGTTGACAAGACACAAAGCTTCTGGGAGAATGTCCTATGGACAAACGAGACAAAACTGGAACTTTTTGGCAAGGCACATCAGCTCTATGTTCACAGACGCAAAAATGAAGCATACCAAGAAAAGAACACTGTCCCTACTGTGAAACATGGAGGAGGTTCTGTTCTGTTCTAGGGCTGCTTTGCTGCATCTGGCACAGGGTGTCTTGAATCTGTGCAGGGTACAATGAAATCTCAAGACTATCAAGGTATTCTAGAGAGAAATGTGCTGCCCAGTGTCAGACAGCTTGGTCTCAGTCGCAGGTCATGGGTCTTGCAACAGGCTAATGACCCAAAACACACAGCTAAAAACACCCAAGAATGGCTAAGAGCCAAACATTGGACTATTCTAAAGTGGCCTTCTATGAGCCCTGATCTATGTAAATCCTATTGAACATCTGTGGAAGGAGCTGAAACATGCTGTCTGGAGAAGGCACCCTTCAAACCTGAGACAACTGGAGAAGTTTGCTCATGAGGAGTGGGCCAACATACCTGCTGAGAGGTATAGTAGTCTCATTGACAGTTGAGTGGGCAGGTGGGGCTGTGTGTGGGTGTAGGTGTGTATGTGTGATGGTGGGTGGAGTTACATGTGTGTATGGAAGCGGTTACTTGTGAGTAGATGTCTAGGGGGCGGAGGATGTGTATGGGTAGGAGAACTCTGTTGGGTGGCAGGGGTTGGGCAGTCCATCTAGTGGCATGGGGGCTGGCGTTTCAGGACCTGCTTGTCCCGGCCTCCCTGCTGTTGTGTTGCGGGGTGAGGCACTTTGTTGCATCGGCCCTGGTGTCATTGGCAGCGGGTGTGTGTTGGGACAGGGGTGGGTCTTCCCCCACCCCTGTTGCCCTGCTCTTGCTGCGGGCGTGGGGGGCGTGGGGACTCGTGTCTGCGAGTCAGGAGGTGCTGGATTAAGGGGGGTAGTGCCTCTTGGCAACGTGGGCTTCCCTGGGTGGGGGGACTTCTTTGGACGTGGGGGTCCCCGGGGTGTGCGACAGTGGCACTGGGGCGGGGCCGTTGTGGGGGTGCCTGGGGGGGCTCGCACCGGGGGGCGCGGGCTGGTCTCTGTCCCGGGGGGTGGGGTCGCTGGCCTCCTGGTGCCGGGGGCGGATGTTGGCCCCGCTGGGGAGGTGGGGGTTCCACTGAGGAGGTGGGGGTTGGGCGGGTCTGGGAGTGTGGGCTCATCACGCCGGCCTCCGGGCGGCCTGCCCTCCCTTGGTCGTCCCTCCGGGGGCAGATGCCTGGCTTTCCTGGGGCTTGCTGACCTCGGGGCTGGGGGTTGGTGGTGCTGTCTTGCCTGCTCAGGGTCCCCGTGGGGAGAGTTGCTGTGACCGGCCCTCCGCTCGTATGTTTCCTGACAAACCACTCACATGCACACACTTATTTTGCGCACGTTCTCATATATATGCACACAGACATACACACACAAGTGTCTCTCCTTTAACAGGTGCGGAAACCAGACTCGTGTTGAGTCATCTTCGGTGAAAGAAGCAGTTTGTCTTTTGTTTGTTTTAGTTGTTTTTTTGTTGTTTTTTTGTCTGTTCCCCTCCCTTTTCTTTTCCCCCTTCACACACTTCCTTTCCCTCTTCCCCATCCTGTTGGGTCTTCCATGGGTAAAACAATTAAAATAAAGTATTAAAAGTTATTACAGGAGGAGTTTTCAACAATATACAGTGCACAGTTAGGTACTGTATAAGCTCCTCTTGGCAAAGTAAATCTGTTTTGGCACAATAAGGGTGACAGATCCCTGTTCTGTTTGCCGAGCTGCCTAACAGGACAAGGGGGAGGAAAAAAAAATATTACATTAATTATGATAACAGGAATAAGTCCAAATTAGTGGCAATGAATACAATATAGTCAGTTGGTGTCACAAACCGAGCCCGTGTTATCTTCTAGGCTCGGTTCTGACCGTTCTCTGTGGTTCAGGCATCAGGTTTATCATGTATTATCTTTTGAGTTCTTGTTGTTTTCATGTCTGTGTTCCTTTTCTTTTCCATGCCTGTAGCCGCCGCTCTGGCAGGTGGTTGTTGGGCAGCCATTTTGACCCACTTTAAGGTGGGCACTGTCCAACATCCGCCGGTCTGACCACACGGTCTCTCCATTTGACAGTCAGCCATTTCGCCCCGGTAATTATCTTTCCTGCACATCACCCAGGTGTGCCCAATTTGTCACGCCAGTAGTGTTTGTACTTAGGCGGCTCTTGCCAGTCAAACACTGCTGGACCATTGTGGATGTGGTGAATCCTGCGCATAAATCCATTCATCCTTCTCCTAATCGTGCGCTCCTCCTGTGTAAAAGCACACGAGGAGGCTTATGACAGTTGGAGCTGAAGCGTGTGATGTGGTCTTTCACAGCCTGCTGTTTATCTAAGCCGGTAACACAACGCAAAGGCACAGCCATAAAACTAAAACAAGAAACCAGAGAAACTGTGAGCTACGAAGCTGCTGGCATTCCAGTCAACAACACCGACATCTGTTCCGTCTCTGACGTCATTTCAGCCTCCTCCTTCATTCGGTGGGTGGTACCACAGTCAAGTCAGCAGCTGCAGTTTTTTGATAATTAGTTTATGCAGGTGCGGTTGTAAATAAGATATTGATCATCGACAATGAATTTTGGGTTTATACAACACGCTAAAAAATGCCAAAATGGTGTCATCAGCACTTTAAGGTACACTGGATCTGAATGGGAAAACCCACGATTAAGACATTAGTAATCAGGATTAACTTGTGGGACACATATGCACATATGTATATCACTTTATGCTTCATATGTATACCACTTTAGGCTTCTCATCTTAGATTGAACAAAGGACTGAGTCTCTTTGGAGATAACAGGAGGATGTGAAAGTTTAGTCTTTGGTATGCAAAGATACGGCCTTGGGGGATTTTCCTGGCTGCCAGAGTCTATGGGTGGAGGTGTTAAGATCTGGAAGAAGATGCATTGTTACTTGGGATTAAATACAATCTGACTGTGAGCTTTGATGTCCTGGGGTATAAAAAGGACGAATGTCTGGGTTTCTTCCTCTTTCTGTTTTTGCTGATGTTGGAGAATGTGAATAAACCTGACTCGTGAGATAAACTCTGCCTCGTCACTTTCACATTTCCACACTGGTGACCCTAAGACATATCATGAGTGAAAGAAATTCCCCCGAGCCAGGCGTATGCCGCTACCGTCCAGCTACCGGACTTTTGGCGAGACAACCCGCGCTCCTGGTTCCACTTGGTCGAAGCACAGTTCGCCCTCCGGGGGATAACGGTAGATAACACGAAATTCTACCATGTGATTGCCAAGCTCGACAACTGCATGGCTCGGCATGTGCAGAGCCTTTTGGAGCAGCCAAAAGGCCGACGACAAATACGGCGGGTTGAAGGCAGCGCTCATCCAGTGCTTCACTCTCTCAGTCCAGGAGAGAGCGGAGAGGCTCCTGGCTCTGAACGACTTGGGAGATGGTACGCCCATTGACCTGATGGAGGACATGCTGAGGTTGAGGGGCTCAGACGGCGACGACTTCCTCTTCACCCACATTTTCCTGAGAACCCTACCGTCGGCCACGAGAGCGACCCTGGCCAGTTCGCCGTTGTTGGCCCAGCGAAACTTCCGCGCGCTGGCTCAGGAGGCGCACCGGATTCTCAACGCCAGCAAACAGCGCGCGGCCACCACGGCAGCGACGGAGCGCGGCGCGACGGCTGGAGATGGCGAGGGGCCGGAGATGGCGAGGGGCCAGAGACGGTGGTAGCAGACCCACCGATGACGGCGGGGGCCAAGGATCGCGGAGGAGACACCCTCTGTTTCTACCATCGCCGCTTTGCAGAGAAGGCACGCAAATGTACACCACCGTGCCAGTTCAAGCGCTCGGGAAACGCCAAGGCCGGGGGTCGGTAGCAGCTGCGGCCCTTGGTGAAGAGAACAAGCTGCTCTACTTGACGGATGCGCGTTCGGGGAGACAGTTACTTGTGGACACAGGCTCCCAAGTGAGTTTCATCACGCCTTCCTCCGCTGACTGGCTGGCGGGTCCCGGAGGTCACGGGGCGTCAGCAGCGAACGGCTCGGTGATTAAGACCTTTGGTGAGAGGACTCTGCTTCTGTCCCTACACGGCCGTACATTTGAGTGGACTTTTGTCATAGCTGCAGTGAGTTTCAATACGTTGGGGGATGATTTTCTGTGCTCACATGGTTTGTTGGTTGATCTTGCTAACAGGCGCCTGGTTAATGCACTTTCTTTTTATTCTATTCTCTGTGCAGCCCGAGTGACCCCGCCCACAGCACAAGCCAACGTCGCAACGGCAAGCGGTAAGTTCCACACACTGCTCACTCAGTTCCCAGCACTCACGGTTCCCACATTTTCAGCAGCCGTCGCTAAACACGGAGTGGAACATTTTATTACTACCACCGGACCGCCCGTTTCTGTAAAAGCTCGGCGCTTGGAATCAGCTAAACTGACCATAGCGCGTGAGGAGTTCGCCAACCTGGAAAAGTTGGGCATCATCAGGCGTTCGAACAGCCCATGGGCTTCCCCACTTCACATGGTCCCTAAAGCTGATGGCTCGTGGCGACCTTGCGGAGATTTCCGCAGGTTGAAAAACGCTACAGCGCATGACCGTTACCCAATCCCGCATATCCAAGATTTTTCCGTTCATTTGGCGGGGGCACGCGTTGTTTCTAAGATAGACTTGGTCCGCGGGTACCACCAAGTCCCAGTGCGCGCTGAGGACATACCAAAAACAGCGGTAATAACTCCGTTTGGCCTCTTCGAGTTTTTGCGCATGCCGTTTGGGCTTAAAGGCGCGGCACAGACGTTCCAACGCATGATGGACGCGGTCTTGCGCGATCTCCCCTTCGTGTTCGTCTACCTGGACGACATCTTAGTAGCCAGCGCGTCCGAAGACAAACACGAAAACCACCTCACGGCAGTTTTCCGGAGGTTGGGAGACCACGGGTTAACAATCAACCCAGCAAAGTGTCAGTTCGGGGTGACGCAGATTGATTTTTTGGGGCATCGCGTCTCCCCAGAAGGAGCGGTTCCGCTGCCTGACAAAGTGCGCGCGGTAACAAATTTTCCCCAGCCACAAACAGTCAAGGCGTTACAGGAGTTTTTGGGAATGGTGAATTTTTATAACCGTTTCCTCCCCCGCACAGCGCAGCTCATGCAACCATTGTATGCCGAACTAAAAAAACAAAAACCCGCAAATAAGATCGAATGGTCTCCAGAGCGAGAGCGAGCATTCTCGGAGGTCAAAATAGCCCTGGCAAACGCTGCGCTGTTAGCACATCCAGACTCAACGGCCCGCATAGCGCTCACTACTGACGCGTCAGATGTGGCCATAGGGGCGGTCGTGGAGCAGCATGTAGCCGGGGCTTGGCAGCCGCTCGCCTTTTTCAGCAGGACTTTGCGCGATAGTAAGAGACAATACAGCGCATTCAACAGGGAGTTGTTAGCTCTCCACTTGGCCATTCGCCACTTCCAGTTCTGGCTGGAGGGACGCAGTTTCACCGCATTCGTTGACCACAAGCCGCTGACATTCGCGATGGCCAAGGTTTCAGAACCGTGGTAAGGCCGGCAGCAGAGGCAGCTGGCCGCAATCTCAGAGTTTACTACCGATATTCAGCATGTGGTGGGTAAACTGAATGTAGTGGCAGACTGTCTCTCGCGCGCCGTGGCTGCCCCAGTCCGCGTAGGGATAGATTATGCAACCATGGCCGCGGATCAGGGTAGCGATGCGGATGTGCGCGCTCCAGTCTGGACCAACAGGGTTAAGGCTGGAGAACAGGGTGCTGCAAGAAGGTATGCCCCCCTAATCTGTGATGTCTCCACTGGGCGACCGCATCCTGTGGTACTGGCTGCGTGGCGCCGCCGCGTTTTTGACTCGATTCATTCTGTGGCGCACCCGGGAGTGCGCACGTCGGTCAAAATGGTGGGAGAGAAATTTGTATGGCCGAGCCTGCGCAAACAATTTAGAGGGTGGGAAGCAGCCTGCATGGCTTGTCAACGGGCCAAGGTACACAGACACACGAGAGCTCCCTTGGAGCCGTTTCACATCCCGGCTAAGAGGTTCGATCATGTTCACGTGGACCTCGTAGGCCCCCTCCCGCTGTCACAGGGGTGCACACACCTTCTGACAATGGTAGACCGCACCACGCGCTGGCTGGAAGTGGTCCCACTGTCGTCAACCACAGCCGAGGAGGTGGCGCGCGCGTTTTTAACGGCATGGGTAGCGCGCTTTGGAGTCCCGTCGGACATTACGTCCGACAGAGGTCCTCAATTTGTTTCCAAACTTTGGTCAGCAATGGCGCACAGCCTGGGGGTAACGATCCACCGCACAACCACGTACAATCCGCAGGTTAATGGGTTATGCGAACGTTTTCATAGGTCATTGAAAGCGGCCCTCAGAGCGTTGCTTACGGATGCAAATTGGGTGGAAAGGCTACCGTGGGTTTTATTGGGGTTGCGTTCTGCACCTAAACAGGATTTAGAAGCCTCCCCGGCTGAGCTAGTTTTTGCGCAGCCACTTCGGCTGCCTGGGGAATTTCTCCCAGATAATCCTGCGCCAGAATGCTCCCCGGCTCAGCGGTTGCAGAGTGGCATGGAATCAGGCATGCTGCCTGGCCCCGTTCACCACAGTTTTCCGCGTGTTTTTGTGCCTAAGGCTTTAAAAAAATGCGGAGTTTGTTTTTGTCAGACACGATGCATATCGCCCACCGTTGCGACCACCTTATGATGGACCATTTAGAGTGCTGGAAACGGGGGATAAGCATTTTTTGCTAGATTTGGGGGGCAGGAAAGAAAAGATTGGCATAAACAGGCTCAAAACCGCCTTTGTGGTGGCAGACGAGGATGTGCTGTTGGCCAGGGCTCCTCGGCGCGGCAGACCCCCTAGGGAGCATTCCCCAGAACACCCACAGAGATTGACTAACAGTTCTTATCCACAGACAGCAGCTCCCCAGCAGGATGGCACCGCGGAAGTGGTAAAGCCCGCTTACAGCAGATACGGGAGGAGACTGAGGCCCAAGCAGCACGTGGACTGATGTGTAATGATTTTATCAATGATATGCAGACTGTTATTACGTTGTTCCATCTTAGACGTTTGGGGGGGGGGGGGTCATGTGGGACACATATGCACATATGTATACCACTTTAGGCTTCACATCTTAGATTGAACAAAGGACTGAGTCTCTTTGGAGATAACAGGAGGATGTGAAAGTTTAGTCTTTGGTATGCAAAGAGACGGCCTTGGGGGATTTTCCTGGCTACCAGAGACTATGGGTGGAGGTGTTAAGATCTGGAAGAAGATGCATTGTTACTTGGGATTAAATACAATGTGACTGTGAGCTTTGATGTCCTGAGGTATAAAAAGGGCAAATGTCTGGGTTTCTTCCTCTTTCTGTTTTTGCTGATGTTGGAGAATGTGAATAAACCTGACTCGTGAGATAAACTCTGCCTCGTCACTTTAACATTAACACAAACTCAACATTCCAAAACATGAATAATGATTAAAACATTTCATCGTCCAACACCACTAATAATAATGTAACAAGGTTCAACAGTGCTTTGTTTAAATGTTTTTTACTTTCCCTTCAGAAGGGCCACTCAACCAGACAAAATAAATGGGCTGTTGCCTGGGCAACCAAAGCCTGAATGTGTGCACTTCCTTGTTAAGATTGAAAAACAATGCTACTGGGGAGCCGTTACTCTTCCACACAGTGGGCTATTAGCTGCTATTCTTATTAAACATAAAGAGGAGAAAATGTAAAGCTCCCTGATTGGCTGAGCTGCCCTCAATTAAAGTCAATTTTCTTCTATTCTAGCAGAGGAAATACTTATCAATATTTTTATTTTATTCATATCATTTAGATATTAGAAAATACATGTAGATCACTGATAACTGATTTGACTTGTAACGTCATCAGGTACTGAGCTGCAGGAATTTTCAGTTTTTTGGTCATCTTCAATATTTTATCCAGTTTAATGTCAGTGTAATGAAACAGTTTTACAGACACTGACCTCAGAAACTCCCACACAACTCTGTTTTATGTGGCGTCCCCAAACAAATGTAGCCACGCCATGCCCCTGTTCACGCCATGATGGTGCAGTGACTACACCTGTGTGTCTTTGTGGGGGGTGAGGTCACACCTGAAAACTGACTGACCACAGTCACACAGAAGCCAACCGAGGCACAGCTGAGCAGCTGGAATTTTAGGTTCTCCAGTTTATTTTATTTCTCCACAGAACAAGTGAACTATAGGCAACTATTTATTCAGACAGACATTTATTGAGAAAGAAACATCCTTAAAATTTCAAGTTTTTCAAGAACTTTTTGTAAAATTCAATCACTTTTAAAACCCTTAAAAGACAATATGAAAATTCCTGCATTTTTAAGGATTTCCAGCACCCGTGGCAACCCTGGTTGTGATCTGGCACTATGCAAATGAAGCTGATCTGAAAATAAATGAAGTGAAGTGAGTTGACTGAGCAACAACAACAGAGAAGGAAAAGTCAGACATACAATCAAAACATGGAGCATCTCTGCTTTCTACATGAAATGCTGGTTCAGATATTTATGGGATCTGAATCCAGTACAGCCTGATCTCAGGGCAGAGGCTGCATGAAATGAAAATTGTCCTTCATTGACAGATATTTTTCAGCAATGACAGAAAAATCTGAAAGCTGTCATTTGAAAGATTACACTGAAGGTGATCTCATTAAAATGAGATAACAGGGACTTCCGGTTATGGCTGCCACGTAGGACGGATGTGTCTCGCTCTGCTCTGCTCCTGGAGAAAAAAAATCGGCAAATAACTCTCTCATTTGGGACAGAACGTATCCCAGCATTTGGGCGAAGATATGTCGGCGAAGCCTAAGGCTGGAAAACCAGGAAAAGGAAAAAGCGAGCCGCCGAAACAGTCCAAATTAACGGACTTTCAGGTCTGTGACGCAGTAAACAAAACTCCATATATGGCGGAGGAGGCTGGCAACGCTGCGATTTCTGCGGGGAATGGCGCAGATGCGCTGATGGCTGCCATGAGTTCAATGAGAGCGGACTTTTCCTCTAGATTTGATGGGATTATGACAGCGTTGGAAGGAATAAGAAAGGAATTGGGTGACTGTGTAGAACGAAGGGCGCAGATGGAGCTCCGTCTCGCTAGTGCTGAAGATGACGTCACCCGTCTTCAATTAAAGGTGCGCACTTTGGAAAAAAAAAATAAATCTCTGGAAGATAATATTTTGGATTTGGAATCTCGGTCGAGACAGAATAATTTGAGGCTGGTGGGTCTTCCAGAGGAATCAGAAGGTCGGGACGTATGTTCCTTTCTGGAAAAGTGGATTCCGGAGGTGCTGGGCAGCGAGGAGTTGCAATCAGCAGTGGTTCTGGAAAAAGCACATCGTATTGGCCCACGGAGAGATAAGGGACCGCCGAGGACCTTAATTATGAAGTTTCTTAGCAACAGAGACAGGATGAAGATCTTCAACGCTGCACGAGCTAAAAAAGGAGAGATTAAACACCAGGACCAGCAGGTGCGGTTCTACCCAGATTTGGCCACAGGAATCCAGCAATTGAGGAAGCAGTTTGATCCCGTACGTAAGGAGCTGCGCAACCTTGGGATTCGTCATGGTGTAATCTATCCTGCGAGACTGCTGACCACGTATGAGGGCAGAACCCACATCTTCAAGACCCCAGAGGAGGCGCAGGAGTTCATCAAGAAGATCAAAGAAGAAGAAGAGACTGGTGGGAGCTAAGCATGAACAAAATATAAGGTAGAATAATTAAGCATTTGCACAGGCATCTGACTGACTTGAAGTAAATAGTAAGTTTACAAAATATAGATTGTATTATATATTAAAAAAACAAAACAAAAACAAAACAAACAAAAAAAAAACTATGATGTACAAAGTTGTTAAAAAATTTGGAGTTAAGTTGGAAAACTACAGAGGAGAGTTAATGTTACGTCATTAAAAGCAGTAGAGTTAGGGTGATTGGGAGGATGAAGAAGGAGTGGCTTAGGCTGTTCCCCGTGGGTGTGGAACGGTCGATGGCTATATCGGGAGACAGAATTTTTCTTTTGATTTTGGGGGGTTTGCCACAAGTGTGGGAAGGGGAAATTTGTTTGTGTGTAGTTTGTAGGATGAATGTTCAACCACTCATGTTTTTGCTTCTCTGTATGAGCATGTTTACACTGCAAGGTAATCCCAAACTCTCTATTGATCATGGACCAAAGTGTTAATCTTAATTTAACTTCATGGAATTGCAGAGGTCTACAAAATTTAAAAAAACTTAAACAAGTTATGAATAAAATAAAGGACATGGGTTCAAGAATTGTGTTTTTACAAGAAACTCATCTAATAGAGGAGGATGTTAAAAGAATTAGGAGTAGATGGCAAGGAAGTGTATTCACCTCTTCATTTTCATCCCGAGCCAGGGGAGTTATGACTCTCATACATAAATCAGTTCCTTTTCAAGTGAAAAATGTAATTGGAGACAAATTTGGAAGATATGTAATCATTCAAGGTTCTTTGCTATTAGAAAATATAAATCTTGTGAACTTATATGGTCCCAATATAGATGATCAGAAGTTCTTTGCTAATTTATTTCTTATCTTATCATCACTTACAGGGCAACATATAATAGCAGGGGATTTTAATTGTACATTGAATCCAGGTGTGGATAGATCAACAGGACTGGATTGTACGCACATTGGATGTAGGATGACTATTAATCATTTTATGAAAGAATTGAGATTGTTAGATATATGGAGAGAAATGAAACCACAAGTTAAAGCCTATTCTTGTTATTCCAGTACCTACAAGACATTCTCACGTATTGATTATTTTTTGATTTCCACAGAATTAAGGTCCAAGATTCAAAACTGCTTTTATGATAACATCGTGATCTCTGATCATGCACCCTGTTGTCTAATATATGTAGATAAAAAATTGACAAAGGAATCAGGTAGATGGCAATTTCAGCATAAATGGCTTCAGGATGAGGAATTTGTCAAGTATATAGAAAAACAGATAGACGAGTTCTTTGACATCAATACTACACAAACATCAGCATGTGTAAAGTGGGAGGCTTTCAAAGCTTTTATTAGGGGACATATTATTAGTTATACAGGATCAAAATCTAAGAAGACTCGAGAGGAGAGAGCTAAATTGGAACATAAAATAAAAAGTCTTCAGGAAAAAGTGTATGCAGGAAGTGACCCAAGGTTGGAGAACGAATTACTGATTTTGAGAGCTGAATACGACAAAAAATCAGCGAATAGAGCTGCCTCGAGTCTTCTAAGATTGAAACAATCTTTTTATGAACAAGGTGAAAAATCAGGAAAATTATTAGCATGGCAGATTAAACAATTGGAAATTAAAACACCAATTACCAGTATTATAAGTAACGGACAGGTAGTTATAGATCCTTTAGAAATTAATAGAGCCTTTAGAGATTACTATGAAAAATTATATGATACCAAAAATGAACCTGATTTAACAAAACTAAATGGGTTTTTGAACGAACTATCTATACCGTGTATACCAAATGAAAACAGGGAGATATTGGAGTCTAAAATTAGTCAAGAAGAAGTTGGGCTAGCCATTGATAATATGAAATCAGGAAAAAGTGCAGGACCAGATGGTCTTCCAGTTGACCTTTATAAAAAATTTAAGAATAAATTAATAAAACCTTTTTTGGAAATGGTTTTAGAAGCATTTCAAAATAATAATTTACCATCATACATAAATAATGCCTTAATTATACTGCTGCCAAAACCAGGTAAGCCCTCTAATAAATGTGAAAATATGAGACCAATAAGCCTATTAAACGCCGACCTTAAGATAATCTGTAAAATTTTAGCAAGACGAATACAAGAAATTTTACCAACTATTATTAATCGAGATCAGAATGGCTTTATAAAGGGTAGACAAGGCTTCCATAATGTAAGAAGACTATTTAATATTATTTATTTTAATAAAGAAGCATCGGATACAGCTCTCCTATCATTGGACGCCGAAAAGGCCTTTGATAGAGTTGAATGGCCCTTTCTTTTTGAAGTCCTACAAAGGTTTGGACTTGGAAATAATTTCATAAAATGGGTTCAAATAATATACAATAATGCTACAGCAGAAATCCTAACAAATAACAATATTTCAAAACCAATAAAAATCAATAGAGGATGCCGACAAGGCTGTCCACTTTCACCTTTACTGTTCACTATGGCAATTGAACCTTTAGCGATAGCGATACGTTTACATTCACAAATATATGGAATTAAAGTTGGACCAACAGAACATAAAATCTCCCTGTACGCCGATGATATAATTTTGTTTATGTCGAATCTAAAAAAATCAATTCCAACCTTGTTGAATTTAATAAAGAATTTTGGGGAAATATCAGGATATAAAATAAATAAAACTAAATCTTCAATATTAATGCTAAATGAGACCCAGAGAAATTACCCAGCCCCTGAGGTAAATCAATTCAATGTTGTAAATCAGTTTAAATATTTAGGAATCCAAATTATGCCTAAGCTAGAATCAGTCGCCAGCGTCAACTATGAAGCCTTAATGTCAGATATCAATGAGTTAACTCAGAGATGGATGTCACTACCAATGTCGATGATCGGGAGAATCAATATACTTAAAAGTAATATTTTACCTAAAATACTTTATTTATTTCAATACATTCCCTTATCACTACCTTTAGATCTATTCTCAAGAATAAAAAAAAAGTTAGTGGAATTTATATGGAACAACAGGAGGGCTAGATTACGTCTGTCTTTATTATATTTACCATTTGATCGTGGAGGTCTGAAATGTCCAAATTTTATGTTGTATTATTGGTCGGCACAACTGAGGTCTATGACATATTATTTTTCATCAAATGATCTCCCTCACTGGACTGAAATGGAATCATACAATTTACCTTTACCTCTTCCCATATTCATATACTCAGATTCGGCAAAAAAATTACAAAAACAAGTTAAAAATCCATTTGTAAAGCATATGATCAAAATATGGTGTGAAGCTAAAAACTATTTAAAAGAACCACAGTTATTGTCACAATTTAGTCCAATATGGGGTAATCAATATTTTAAACCAGGGAGAGCGGACGCTGTATTTAAAGTATGGAATTTAAAAGGGATACAAAAGATTCAGGATTTATATTTGCCATGTGCAGACAACATAATGTCTTTTGAAGAGCTGAGGATCAAATTTAATCTCAATAGAACACATTTTTTTAAATATCTTCAACTTAGAAACTTTATTCGATCAAATCAAAATAAAGCTCTCACTCGACCTATTTATTCATCCTTGGAAAAAATGATGATGAAAGATAGTAAAAGAAAGGGTATTATTTCAGAGTTTTATAACTCATTGACACTATCTTCAAGTGAAAATTCACTGAAAAGATTAAACTACTGGAAAGAAGATCTGCAAACTGAAATTTCAGAGGAACAATGGGAATTGGCTTGTACAGAAGCTCAAACCAAATCAATAAATGCACGCCTTAAATTGATACATTTCAAATGGTTAATGCGGATGTATGTTACACCGGAGGAGTTAAATAGATACAACAAAAATATACCAGATACATGCACAAAATGCATGGAAAGTAAAGGAACCCTATTTCATTGTTTATGGGAATGTAGATTAATAAGAATGTTTTGGGAAGAGGTGAGGGTAACAATTGAAAAAATAATCTCAAAACAAATCATACTGAATCCTAAACTGTTTTTGTTGGGTCTGTACCCAGAAAAGCATAATTTTAATAAAAGTGAAAGAACATTCATAGACCTCAGTTTGCTTAATGCCAAAAAATGTATTGCACTATTATGGAAAAAGACTCATAGACCAGATGTGACTCAGTGGTTAAGACAGATGTGAACAAACCTTCCATTAGAAAGAATAACATATATACTGAAATCAAAGGAAATTGTGTTTGAGAATATATGGAGACCTTTTATTGATTATGTAAAAAATTTAAACATAACTCTTGAAGAAGAAGGTGAATGATGTGTGTGGACCTTGTAAATTCCAAACTGGTGAACATAATATGTATACTTATGTATTGGATTGTCTAGACTAAACAGAGGAGCATTGTTGAAGACTTGATTTTGTTGGTGGTTGTTGGTGTTTTTAGTGCATTTTTTTTTTTTTGTAGTACTTTAGCGTTAGTGTTTGATTGTTTGTATCATGTTTGTTAAAAAAAAAAAAAGGTTCAATAAAGATATTGTGGGAAAAAAAATGAGATAACAGATCATAACAGAATTTTCACAACCATGTCTGTCAAAATGACAGAAAGTCTAGCGCAACCTGTGTCTCAGGGTTTCTAAACTTGATCCTGTAACCACAGGAGGAGCTTCCTGTCTCACAAGAGATCAAAGTCTATGTGAAAGGTGTCTCACTTTTAACTCTACTGTGGATCATTCCCTGTGATTTTAAGAGATTCACTCCAGTAAAAGCCTTTCCAAATGTAGCACATAGGTTTATTTAAAGCGTACCTGTGGTGGTCGTCTAAACGCATTCAACTTGAAAACATTAGGCAAAGTATTCGTTATTTGGTTAAATAATTATTGCCAGCCATATACCACCAGAGAAATATGCAAATATGACCACAGGCATAGCCAGCCAATGAAAACTCAGCGCGCAGCCATGACACATGCAGATGTGACGTCATTACGTTGCTACTGAAAAGTCAATACTCCGTCTGTATGAGCGACTAGGGTGCTGTTGTGAGTGTTTTTATTCTATTATGGCTGAATTGTCGGACTCTGAGGAAGAATTCGTCCAACATGGCTACAGGTTTGAGCCAGAAAGGTCTTCTGAGGGTGAAAGTGACGAAGTGGTCCTCACACACAACGCAATTTCGTCTGAAAGGATTCGTCTGTGCCCTGTTCCGAGATTGCGCAATCACTTTTCCGCTACGATCTTCTGACAAGGTGAGCTGGGTTTGGGTACACAAAAGAAGTGTTTCTCTTTGTTTTTTCGCTTATTATTGAGACATCCAAAGGCTTTACATTCCGCCATGTTGCAATATCCATATCATATTGTATGTTTTTGTTGTTACAAGAGCGCCGAGTGTCTGCTGCTCTGTATATAGAATCATCGGCAGTCTGGCGGCCGTTACGAGCTCAGATCAGATGAGACGACCCGCTGAATTTAAGCATTTATTTATTTATTTTCTACTCATTTTAGTTCTGCATTTAATATGAACCCTGAGTTTGAAATAAACGTTTGAATTTGAATATCCCGAAAGCCACTGCTCATCCGGGCACTCCAGGCTCAGCCAATATTGATCCAGATCGCGGTAGCCACGATATTACGTCACAGGAAGCGTCCTGGCAGGCCATGTAGCCGCTAGTATGGCTGCACCCATGTTTTGCTGACATAACTGAACCAGCACATCAGCAATGGATTTATATCACATTGCTTTGAACTTGAACTTAAACTTGAACTAGAATGTGAGACAGGGGCTCAATATAATATCTTTTTTTTTTCACGACCACCACAGGTACGCTTTAACTTTACTGTGGGGAGTTGATGTTGTCCCAAGTTACTTTTCTTCATAAAGGCCTTCAAATATTGAACACACACAAACGAATACCTCCACTATAGATGAGTTCATGTTTTCTTAAAGTACTCGTTTGAGGAAAGGCTTTTCCACACTTTGTATGTGAACAATGTTAAACTCCAGTGTGGATGAGTTCATGTTTCCTTAAGTTACTCATCTGAGTAAAGGCCTTTCCACACTGACCACACACAAACTGCTTAACTCCAGTGTGGATGAGTTCATGTTTCCTTAAGCTACTCCTTTCAGTAAAGGCCTTTCCACACTGACCACACACAAATTGCTTAACTCCAGTGTGGATGAGTTCATGTGTTCTTAAGTGACTCATCCGAGTAAAGCCCTTTCCACACAGGCCACACACAAACTGCTTAACTCCAGTGTGGATGAGTTCATGTGTTCTAAAGTGACTCATCCGAGTAAAGGCCTTTCCACACTGACCACACACAAACTGCTTAACTCCAGTGTGGATGAGTTCATGTTTCCTTAAGCTACTCCTTTCAGTAAAGGCCTTTCCACACTGACCACACACAAATTGCTCAACTCCAGTGTGGATGAGTTCATGTGTTCTTAAGTGACTCATCCGAGTAAAGCCCTTTCCACACAGGCCACACACAAACTGCTTAACTCCAGTGTGGATGAGTTCATGTGTTCTAAAGTGACTCATCCGAGTAAAGGCCTTTCCACACTGACCACACACAAACTGCTTAACTCCAGTGTGGATGAGTTCATGTTTCCTTAAGCTACTCCTTTTAGTAAAGGCCTTTCCACACAGGCCACACACAAACTGCTTAACTCCAGTGTGGATGAGTTCATGTGTTCTTAAGTAACTCATCCGATAAAAGGCCTTTCCACACTGACCACACACAAACTGCTTAACTCCAGTGTGGATGAGTTCATGTTTCCTTAAGCTACTCCTTTCAGTAAAGGCCTTTCCACACTGACTACACACAAACTGCTTAACTCCAGTGTGGATGAGTTCATGTGTTCTTAAGTAACTCATCCGATAAAAGGCCTTTCCACACTGACCACACACAAACTGCTTAACTCCAGTGTGGATGAGTTCATGTGTTCTTAAGTTAGTTATCAGAGTAAAGGCCTTTCCACACTGACCACACACAAACTGCTTAACTCCAGTGTGGATGAGTTCATGTGTTCTTAAGTAACTCATCCGATAAAAGGTCTTTCCACACTGACCACACACAAACTGCTTAACTCCAGTGTGGATGAGTTCATGTGTTCTTAAGTAACTCATCCGAGTAAAGGCCTTTCCACACTGACCACACACAAACTGCTTAACTCCAGTGTGGATGAGTTCATGTGTTCTTAAGTAACTCATCCGATAAAAGGTCTTTCCACACTGACCACACACAAACTGCTTAACTCCAGTGTGGATGAGTTCATGTTTCTTAAGTTAGTTATCAGAGTAAAGGCCTTTCCACACTGACCACACACAAACTGCTTAACTCCAGTGTGGATCAGTTTATGCATTTTTAAGCTGCCCAACAGTGTGAAACCTCTCCCACATTCTTCACAAAAGTATTGTTTATGCCTAGTGTGGTGTTTTCTCTGTATTCTTTTTCTACTCTTGTCACTGTGTGATTTTGCTTCGTTTGCTGCAGTTGGAGGATCTTCATCTTCCTGAAGCTGCTGAGGTTTCACTCCATTTTTCCTTTCATGTTCCTGTAGCAACAAGGACAGAGAAAAAAACAGGCTGTGAACATCCAGTGCTGTGAAAAAGTATTTCAAAAAAGGATTCCACACAGTCATTGATGTGGAACCAACTTGTGTATCAACCTGACAGACACTGAAAACATTAAATGTTGATGGAAATATTCATCGTTCTAATAAACCAAAACTATATGAAAAGTACAATTACTTTTCAGAAGCAATCAGTTGCATTTACAATTATTTTCCAAGATTTCACAAAGTAACTGATGAGTATTTTCACCCAAATCTGCTATTTATATACAGTGGTGCTTGAAAGTTTGTGAACCCTTTAAACCTTTTCTGCATAAATATGACCTAAAACCTCATCACATTTTCACACAAGTCCGAAAAGTAGACAAAGAAAATCCAGTTAAATGAGAAAAATATTTTACTTTTTCATTTATTTATTGAGGAAAATGATCCAATATTTAACACAGTGGATCCAGAACGTCTTCACAGCGCTCAACACTTTTTCCACATTTTGTTATGTTTCAGCCTTATTCCAAAAGGGATTAATTTTTCCCTCAAAATTATACACACAATACCCCATAATGACAACGTGAAAACAGATGGTTTTTTTGAGATTTTTGTAAATTTATAAAAAATAAACTAAGAACTCACATCTACATCAGTATTCACAGCCTTTGCTCACAACTTTCTTGATGCATCTTTGGCAGCAATTACAGCCTCAAGTCATTTTGAAAATGATGCCACAAGCATGGAACACCTGCAGTGGTGTGAAAAAGTGTTTGCCCCCTTCTTCAGTTCTCATTTTCTTGTATGTTTGTCACACTTAACTATTTCAGATCATCAAACAAATTTAAATATTAGGCGAGGTGTCAGCCCCCATTCCATGATTGAGGCTGTAGTTTCTGATTATTTGATAATTATCACCAGCTGGCAGTTATTGGAGCCTGAGCCTGGCTCCCTGTCAGCCTCTGGCCACGCCTCCTCCTCTCTGCCAGGCATCCACCAGTTAACGCTGTCACCTGTTGTATTTTAGTATTATTTGTCCTCCTCCTTGTTTTCTTCATGCTCATTTACACATCTGCACGCACTCAAGCACACTCCTTCATACACACACATGCACATACATCCATTCTGACTCACAGTCACTCATGCAGCTGTTCAGCCAAACTCCTGCATCTACTTGACATCATCAGCTCACTGGGAATTTATGTTTGTCAGTGGGTGCACTTCGTGTGGCGAAGTCAATCAATCTTGACTAGTCTGTAGTCAGAAGTTAATTCAAGTCTGCTCTACGCTGAGTTTATGTTGATGCTGTGGAGCTGTCGGTACCTTTACCCATGGGGCTGCCAGGTGGTGTTTTTCCACAGCAAGTTGCGCGTTCTAAGTCTTTTCCCCCATTATTATTTCTTGCCCTTCTTCTCCGCTGGCCAGTTGTGTCTGGGAGCGCGTGGGGCTCCTCCTCCAGCCAACTGAGCTCGGACATCCATCACTTTGTGTCTCAGACTGTTCCCCATTGAACATTTTCTGTATTTTGTGATTCCCCCTTTTGTGTTAATAAACACGTTCACTTCACCTGCGGTTGGGCTCGTATTAACTCATTTGTGCGCTGCGCCGTTATGCAGAAGAGAGATGTAAGCAGTGGAGGCATTTATGGTGGTTTTGACCCGCTGGAAACAGGAGCAGTAATGAAAAGTCGCTTAGCAAACATGTGGTGAGGCTTCATACTGTATGCAGGGAAAGGAAAAAGTGACTGAATCACTAAGGACTGACTTCACCAACTACAACAATATCCATCCATCCATCCATTCATCCATGGATGGATGGATATCATGTACATGGCAAGTTAAAATGACCGAAATTCATGAAGTCAATGACTTTAATCCATCAGAAGTCTTCAAACTAAACGTGCCAACATTTGGCTTTCAAAATAAGGGAGGCTTTTCCTGTTCTCTGGGTGATGAGGAAAATTCTAAACTATAAATATATGGAAATATTATAACAGAAATAGCTACATCTTTGGTCATTGAAGTTAATTTATTCCATTAAAAACAATTTTATTTTTTTTTTTTTAAATCAGAGTGAAATTATTGTTCTGTTGTGGCTCTGCAAACTTATGGTCAAAAGTGTAAATTGTATAAGGAAAAAAAAGTCAAAATTTTACCACAATCTGTTTCAAATTTATTTAAAAAAAAACAGTATTTTTCTTTAAAAAAATAAACAAAAATTAGCCATTAAAAAAATCACATGCTTAGGAACAGGAAATACAGTGGGAAAAAAGTATTTAGTCAGCCACCAATTGTGCAAGTTCTCCCGCTTAAAAGATGAGAGAGGTCTCCAATTTTCATCATAGGTATACCTCAACTATGAGAGACAAAATGAGAAAAAAAAATCCAGAAAATCACATTGAAGGATTTTTAATGAATTAATTGGTAAATTCCTCAGTAAAATAAGTATTTGGTCACCTACAAACAAGCAAGATTTCTGGCTCTCACAGACCTGTAACATCTTCTTTAAGAGGCTCCTGTCCTCCACTCATTACCTGTATTAATGGCACCTGTTTGAACTCGTTATCAGTATAAAAGACACCTGTCCACAACCTCAAACAGTCAGACTCCAAACTCCACTATGGCCAAGACCAAAGAGCTGTCAAAGGACACCAGAAACAAAATTGTAGACCTGCACCAGGCTGGGAAGACTGAATCTGCAATAGGTAAGCAGCTTGGTGTGAAGAAATCAACTGTGGGAGCAATTATTAGAAAATGGAAGACATACAACACCACTGATAATCTCCCTCCATCTGGGGCTCCACACAAGATCTCACCCTGTGGGGTCAAAATGATCACGAGAACGGTGAGCAAAAATCCCAGAACCACACGGGGGGGCATTGAAGATGAAACGTGGCTGGGTCTTTCAGCATGACAATGATCCCAAACACACCACCCGGGCAACGAAGGAGTGGCTTCGTAAGAAGCATTTCAAGGTCCTAGAGTGGCCTAGCCAGTCTCCAGATCTGAACCCCATAGAAAATCTTTGGAGGGAGTTGAAAGTCCGTGTTGCCCAGCGACAGCCCCAAAACATCACTGCTCTAGAGGAGATCTGCATGGAGGAATGGGCCAAAATACCAGCAACAGTGTGTGAAAACCCTGTGAAGACTTAGAGAAAACGTTTGACCTCTGTCATTGCCAACAAAGGGTATATAACAAAGTATTGAGATGAACTTTTGTTATTGACCAAATACTTATATTACCGAGGAATTTACCAATTAATTCATTAAAAAGCCTTCAATGTGATTTTCTGGATTTTTTTTTCTGATTTTGTCTCTCATAGCTGAGGTATACCTATGATGAAAATTGGAGACCTCTCTCATTTTTTAAGTGGGAGAACTTGCACAGTTGGTGGCTGACTAAATACTTTTTTTACCCCACTGTATGCTTCCGCTCATAATTTCAGCATACCATACAGCTGATGGAAACGGCTGGCAGCCCTGCACAATGATTGGCTGAGCCAAAAATGTGGCGCGTTCTCACTGTGTCCATTTATGTATATTATATATATATATTTCCTGCCATAAAAAAATTACTCAATACAGCTGACAGAAGGTAAGCAATAGCAAACCGCGGCCCAGCTGAACACCGGTCGGATTCCTGTCCTGCTCACAAGCAACCCAGTGGGAAGTAATGCTGTGGCGGTAGCGACTTCTCACATCGAGTCCTGATCACCTGTTGTCCCAGCAGTGAGTAGCCCCCAACAGCTCCTCCCTCTGTGGTTAAACATGAGTATTTTTTAAGCAAGAAGCTTGCATTTAATGTCTGCAGTTGTGCAAATGTGTAAGTTGTGCAAGTAATTGTGTAAATTTTCTTATGCACAAAGAAAAAGTGACTGATTTGTTAAAGAACAGCTTCTTCTAAATGGTGAACTTCCATTGATCTGTGCTTTCTGTTTTATCTTATTGATTTACATGCTGCTGTGATACGCAACTATTTCATGGAAGTACAGTGCATCTGGAAAGTATTCACAGCGCTTCAATGTTAAAAATACTGAGAGATTCACGTAAACAATTAAAAATGAATTAAAGCATCCAGCTCCTGAGGTAAATCAATTCAATGTTGTAAATCAGTTTAAATACTTAGGAATTCAAATTGTGCCTAAGTTAGAATCAGCCGCTAGTATCAACTATGAAGCCTTAATGACAGATATTAATGAGTTGCTTCAGAGATGGATGTCACTACCAATGTCGATGATCGGGAGAATTAATATACTTAAAAGTAATATCTTACCCAAAATACTATATTTATTTCAATACATTCCTTTACCACCACCTTCAGATCT
Organism: Pholidichthys leucotaenia; assembly: GCA_020510985.1. Taxonomy (NCBI): domain Eukaryota; kingdom Metazoa; phylum Chordata; class Actinopteri; order Cichliformes; family Pholidichthyidae; genus Pholidichthys; species Pholidichthys leucotaenia. The sequence continues at coordinate 75,167 of CM035845.1, read as the reverse complement.
ATTCTCAAGAATTAAAAAAAAGTTAGTGGAATTTATATGGAACAATATGAAGGCTAGATTACGTTTGTCCTTACTATATTCTTCCGGTTCCGGTTCCGCCGGACCGGTGGCGCCACACGAGTAGGCTGCCTGTTGCAACAGCCTTTTTTTTTTTTTTTTTAATCTTCCTTCTTCTTTCTACACCTTTCACTCTGTATATATATCACGGACGCACGGATCGCCCCGGGGGTCTCCCGGGTCGGCGGACGGAGCCACAGTTTGCAGCGGGAGACGCTACAGCGGGGAGGAGCTAGTGCTAGCTAGCACTTGGCCGCCGCCCGGTGCTAATGGGAAACTCGACATACCGGGAGCTGTAGCGAAAACGACGCGGGTGCCGGGCTGGAGTTTAGGCGGCGTGAAAGAAATATAAGACAGAATAATAAAGAGCGATGGCAAGAACCAAGCAGACCGCCCGTAAAATCTACTGGAGGAAGAAGCCCCCCAGGATGCAGCTAGCCACCGTCACAGGCCCGTGGCTCTGAGAGAGATCCGTCGCTGCCAGAAATCCACGGAGCTGCTCATCCGTAAGCTGCCCGTCCAGCGCCTGGTGAGGGAGATCGCTCAGGACTTCAAGACTGTCCCGCGTTTCCTGAGCTTCGCCGTCATGGCTCTGCAGGAGACCAGCGAGGCCCACCTGGTGGTCTCTTCTTCGCTAAGGGGGTCACCATCATGCCCAAAGACTTCCAGCTGGCCCACTGCATCCGCGGAGAGAGAGCTTAGACTTTCTGCTGCACATTCACCAACGAACCATAATGCTCTGCACTGTGTGTCTATATATATATATTTATAGTAATATGGACATATGTTTAGATGTTTTTTCTTGCCTTCTGATTATTGCTCTGAGTGTTGCTATCCCTGTGCTGTTGCAATCCTGGAATTTCCCCATTGTGGGACTAATAAAGGCTTATCTTATCTTATCTTATCTTATTTGCCATTTGATTGTGGAGGTCTGAAATGTCCAAACTTTATGTTGTATTATTGGTCGGCACAACTGAGGTCTATGACATATTATTTTTCATCAAATGATCTCCCTCACTGGACTGAGATGGAATCATACAATTTACCTTTACCTCTTCCCTTATTCATATACTCAGACTCGGCTAAAAAATTACAGAAACAAGTTAAAAATCCAATTGTAAAGCATATGATCAAAATATGGTATGAAATCAAAAAATATTTAAAAGAACCGCACTTATTGTCACAATTTAGCCCAATATGGGGTAATCAATATTTTACACCAGGGAGAGCGGATGCTGTATTTAAATTATGGAATTTAAAAGGGATTCAAAAGATTCAAGACTTATATTTAGCACGTTCAGACAACATAATGTCTTTTGGAGAACTGAAGGCTAAATTTAATCTTAATAGAACACATTTTTTTAAATATCTTCAGCTTAGGAATTTTATTCGATCAAATCAAAATAATGCTCTCACCCGTCCTACCTATTCATACTTGGAAAAAATTTTGACAAAAAATAGTAAGAGAAAGGGTATTATTTCAGAGTTCTATAACTCACTGATATTATCCTCAAGTGAAAACTCACAGAAAAGAATGAATTATTGGAAAGAAGACCTACAAACTGAAATTTCAGAGGAACAATGGGAATTGGCTTGCACAGAAGCTCAAACCAAATCAATAAATGTACGTCTTAAATTGATACATTTTAAATGGTTAATGCGGATGTATGTTACACCGGTGGAGTTAAATAGATATAACAAAAACATACCAGATACATGCACAAAATGTATGGAAAGTAAAGGAACTCTATTCCATTGTTTTTGGGAATGTAGAAAAATTAGAATGTTTTGGGAAGAGGTGAGGGTAACAATTGAAAAAATAATCTCAAAACAACTCATATTGAATCCTAAACTGTTTTTGTTGGGTCTGTATCCAGAAAAGCATAACTTTAATAAGAGTGAAAGAGCATTCATAGACCTCAGTTTGCTTAACGCCAAAAAATGTATTGCACTACTGTGGAAAAAGACTCATAGACCAGATGTGACTCAGTGGTTAAGACAGATGTTAACAAACCTTCCACTAGAAAGAATAACATACATACTGAAATCAAAGGAAATTGTGTTTGAGAATATATGGAGACCTTTCATTGATTATGTAAAGAAACTAAACATAACTACTGAAGAAGAAGGTGAATGATGTGTGTGGACCTTGTAAATTCCAAATTGGTGAATGTATAATATGTATACTTATGCAATGGATTACCTAGGCTAAACAGAGGAGCACTGTTTGACTTGCTTTGTTAATGGTTGATGGTGTTTTTGGAATATTTGTTTTTTTTTTGGTTTGTTTTAGTGTTGGGGTTTGATTGTTGGTGTCATGTTTGTTGAAAAAAGGTTCAATAAAAATATTGTGGAAAAAAAAAATGAATTAAAGACTTTTTTAAAAATTTTCTGTAAAACGTAATTCTGAAAAATTGTGAGGAATAAATTTGGACACCCCCATCTTATTTTGGACACCCCCACATTCATTCCCACTTAAAATGGCTAAAACAAATGTTTAAAAATACAAATAAAAACAAAAACAAGGTTTGACATAGATATGTTAACATTTTTAATAAAGAAATGAATATTTAATGGTGTGTCCTAATTTTTTCACATGACTGTACGGTTGCAGGCTTCCTAAACTGGCAACCTGAAATAACATCCAAAACATTTTCAGTAGTTTGTCGTTTAAACTTGTTAACAATGACCCCCACCCCTCTCCCACAAATGATACGATCCCTCCTCTCACACACGTTCTCTCCCATGTACCTACACGCGCTGCCCCGGAGCCCTGGCGCGCACACACAGAGAGGTCCCTCCTATCCCAGCTGTGGGAGGCTGCTGCAGCTTTTCTACAGGTAAACTCATAACGATGTATGACATCAGCCTCAGTTGGAATAGTCTGTGACATTATGAACAGCCTTTGGCTGAATTTTTTCTTTTATTTTCACAAAATCTCTTCAGCTTTATCGAGTCCCCCATCTTTGGAAAGACTGTTATTGTACCTGTGCCCAAAATTAGAACCCTAAAATCTCTTAATGACTTTCAGCCTGTAGCCTTAACTTCATTTGTTATGAAGGTCTTTGATAAAATAGTCAAGAATGAGATTTTGTCTGAAATTGAGGGAAAGTTGGATCCCCTCCAATTTGCTTCTAGGGAAGGCAGAGGTGTGGAGGATGCTGTAGGCACCCTACTCCACCGAGCCCTGGGGCATGTGGATGTTGCTTTTTATTGACTTGATTTCAGCAGATCGACTCACCTGTTTTTATAACATTAATCCTGGTTTTGTTTGTCGTCTCATTGACTTTTTAATTGTTAGGTTCCAGAAGGTGAGAGTCAATGGAATTTTATCCAATGTTCTTTTATCTTCCACTGGCTTCCCCCAAGGATGTGTACTTTCACCACTTTTACTTGTTTTATACACAAATAAAAAAAAGCGAAAAAAGCGCTCCGGCCACCGGTGGAGTGAAGAAGCCTCACCGTTACAGGCCCGGTACCGTGGCTCTGAGAGAGATCTGTCGCTACCAGAAATCCACGGAGCTGCTCATCCGTAGGCTGCCCTTCCAGCACCTGGTGAGGGAGATCGCTCAGGACTTCAAGACCGACCTGCGCTTCCAGAGCTCCGCCGTCATGGCTCTGCAGAAGGCCAGCGAGGCCTGCCTGGTGGGTCTCTTCGTGGACACCAACCTGTGCGCCAACCATGCCAAGAGGGTCACCACCATCATGCCCAAAGACATCCAGCTGGCCCGCCGCACCCGCGGAGGGAGAGAGAGCTTAGACTTTCTGCTGCACATTCATCAACCACAATACTCCGCACTGTGTGTCTACATATATATATATATTCAATTCAAACGTTTATTTCAAACTCAAGGTTCATATTACAAATAGATAAATAAATAAAGTATATACAGATCAGCAGACACTCGGCGCTCTTGTAACAACAAAAAACATAATGGGCTCAGTATAAAATGGAACGCCACCACATCCAAATGCTGGAATGAAGTGTGAGTGACGAGTTGACAATTGCTGATATAAGATGATTGTTACATTCCAGCAGTCTTCTCAAAAAACTGTAAACATTCTTACGTATCAATTCTCCAAAAGACGGAATGTTCACAGACACAAACAGCTTGCTTGCACTCGACCTTCGTGGTACATCTAACAACCTTCTTAGGGAGTTATTATATGCAATGCGGATTTTGTTCCTAACAGCAACATTGCTATTAAACCATAACGGCGAGCAGTACATTGAGGTACAGAAGGTCTTGAACAACATACATTTGACTTCAGGAGAACATCTATGGAAATTACGCAACAGTAAATTGGTTTGAGCGTACAGTTTCCTGAGATGCCTGTTACAATCAGCATTGGTCTTATCAGATTCAATCCACACACCTAGGTACTTGACTTTTTCAACAAAGTTCAAGCTATTACCACAAAGTGACATAACAGGATTCGATGTATTGACGCCCTTCGGTTTGAAAGCCATACACATAGATTTAGTACAGTTGAACAGGATGTCATTTTTTTTAACCAAATTTTTCACATACAGAAAGGAGATGTTGCATCACTGCGGTAGATAAACTTAACAAACAGAGGTCATCAGCGTAGAAAATGTGATTTAACAGTGCACCGTTAAAGGAGCCGCCCACATTCGTATTGTTCAACAGTACACTGAGATCATCAACATAGACATTAAACAACAAGGGTGACAGTATACCACCTTGTTTAACACCGTTGGTCACATGAAATTTGGATGAGGTGACATTGCCCCATCTAACAACCATAGACTGCCTTCTGTACCAGTATAGCAGGATGCTAACAATGTAAATAGGGATACCTCGATCGATCAATTTTCTGAACAAACCCCAGTGGTTAATCCTGTCAAAAGCTTTGCTAGCATCTAGGAACGTAGCATAAACACTAGTCGAGTGGCTTCTGAAGTAGTCAACAAATTCATGGAGTAGGTAAACAGCCTTGTCAGTTGAAAGAGCTGATTTGAAACCAAACTGATTGTCGTTTGTCCACAGATAATCCTCAATTCTGTTCAGAAACAAACCCTCTAACAGTTTAGATATAGATAGATAGATAGATTAGTTTATTTGACAGGGACAGTGCAATAAACAGACAATTAATCAATGACAATCAATCTGATGTGTTGCACATGGAGTGTATAGCTATTAGCTAATTTGCAACTCTTGTCCCTGGATGGGCTTTAGAAAAGAGAATCAAGTAAAGAAAAGAAAATAAAGAAAGAAAATACACAATAACCACATACATCAATGCAAAAAGATTATAAATATACAATTATAAATATTATAAATACTATAAATACACAATTATAAGTATTATAAATATTATAAATAATATAAATACACAAATATAACAACCTGACTCACATTTGGCTATTTCAGGCCTCCCTCCCTTCGTCACTCACTATAAACAAACACATTCATTCCTTCCGTTCATTCACTCTCACCTTGTAGACAATCAAGTCATACATGAGTACATTCTTGTTTATTTTTCAGCCAGTTTTTAACCTTTTTAGTGAATGTTTTAAAGTCCGTTATTATTTTAATTTCATTTGGCATTGTGTTCCAGATGTGACTGCCCTTTATAGAGAAAGCTGTTTGTCCAAATGTGGTTCTGCGGTGGAATATTTTACAGTTATTGTTAACAGAACTCCTGGTGGCTCTGCTGCTGTCCTGTCTTTGGATGAAACCAGCAAGTGGCTCGGGTGCTGATTTATGGAAACATTTGAACGTTAATTTCAGAAAACAGAGGTCAATGAAACTCTCAAAACTCAATAGGTTGTATTTTTTTAAAACATTACAGTGATGCCACCTAATGGGCTTTTTGTCCAAGATTTTTAGGGTTTGATTATATAATGAACCTATATGTCTTATTGTGGAAGGGGCTGCTTGAGCCCAGACTGTCAAACAGTATGATATATGAGAAAAAACCATAGAATGCATATACAGTACAGCTGCTTCGTAAGGTATGTAATATCTAACATTACATACATAACATTAGCAATAGCTATAGGTCTGTAGTTGTTCATGTCAGAAAGACTGGCACACTTGTTTTTCACCAAAGGAATAATAACAGAGTCCATCAACATGTCTGGCATGTAACCATGAACAAACATACAGTTAAAACACAATGACAACAAAATACACAAGTTGAAATCGGCGTTGATGAGGCATTCACTGGTGAGACAGTCAGGGCCAGCTGATTTGCCTTTCTTAAGAACTTTGATCAGTGAATCAACTTCAACAGGAGTAACAGCAGAAATATCAGAGGCATCAAACATGTCGTTATACAGACGAATATCGTGCATAACAGAATCCTTCATTGAAACATTCTTGACTGAGTTGAAAATAGCTTCATAATGACATTTCCACTTTTCAGCAATATTAACGTCACCAGTCACACCATCAATAGTGTTTGATCTGACAGACCGGTGGGAGCTCATAGCCTTCATTTGTTTCCAGAATTCTACCATGTTCAGTTCACTCATGTGATTAGCTAGCTGGTCACATTTGATACTTTCTTCATTGCGCCTGCATGCTCGTAGAGCATATTTGAACCTAGCCCTGCAATTTTTCATGTTTTCAAATATTGGACCAGAACGTGGTTTGCTATTACTCCTCCACCACAAAAAAGCATCCCGAGCAGCTGTGTGAGCCTCGCTAACTACATCATTCCAGCCTGGGACGTTATATTGGGTGGCCACACTGTGACTAGGAATGCATTCACTCACACAGTAATTTAAAGCATCAACAATATCACTGTAGAACCTGTCGATATCGTCCCTGTGTGCCGCACAATTACGGTCGTGACACCTGATGGCGTCCATAGGAGCACGGATGTTACAGAGTTTCCTACGAGTAAGTTTCTTATATCTGGACAGGTCTGACGCTGTGGCATCACGCCATTTGTATGTTCTACTGCTCGTTGTGGCTGAGGGAGCTTCCCGGGGGCCATTTACAGCACTAGATACCTCAATATCTATGGATAAGGGTACATGATCAGAACTCACATAGTCAAGCAGAACTTTGATATTGGATACGTTATCATGGCCTGAGGGTGTAGTCACACAGTGATCAAGCCATGATGTAGAGCCGTGGGCCAAGCTGACATGAGTAAAGGTATCACTTGGTAGGATAATCCTGTCCGAGATGTGTAGGGAGTAACTCTCACAAAAAGACACCAGTTCGTTTCCAAAACAACTAGAACGTGCTGTATTAGCGTTGAAGTCACCAATTGTGAACACATATGGAGTTGGAAAGTCCTCGGTGATACGTTTAACAAGACTCAGGCAGTGCAAGTATTCATCCAAGTTTTCAACATTGTCATTGAAATATACACATAATATAAGACAGTGAAAGTCACCCAGGTTGACTTCAATACCTATAACTCTTAAGCAATCGTAAGTTTTCACAACACAACTGTTCGCAAGTGACTTCCGCCATAGGATACCGCCGCCGCCATAGGGGCGACCTAAAATAACACGTTCTTCCGTATCCATAAAGGAGACACCTTGTCCTATAAAGTCACCATGTAATCTGCTCAGAATAGACAATTCGTTTTTGAATAACCAGTGTTCCTGCAACAACACAATGTCATGGTTATCACATAAACTGGAGATCTCATTAGGTGAAGTTTTTACATTCTGGCAGTTAAATGAACATATTCTAAGGTTGGTCCTACTATTGCAGGGGTGTCCAACCATGTGCCATGGAGAGCCAAGACCCTGCAGGTTTTACCTCCAACCAGTGTCTTCAACAGCAGATTTCAGTGAACTTCTTCCCACTGATTGCTGATAAGTGAAAACACCTGCAGAAGAGACTGGGTAGAAGAGAAAACCTGCAGGGTCTTGGCTCTCCATGGCACAAGGTTGGACACCCCTGTACTATTGAATGCGTATAATGACAAACACAATAATGACAGTCACATGTAGATCATTTCCTCTCAAAAAACTGTCGGCGGTATAAACCAGATGGCCACACATTTTTGTCAAGCAACTTCTTGCTGCAACTGGCAGGACATGTAATCTTAAAAGAGGCATAACCATCATACTTGGTTTCTAGTTGCTCAATCTTGATATTGTCATTTAATTTAACATGGGTTTTGATGTAGGACCGTACATGATGGGGTCTGGTGGTGGGGTCAAGTCGACTGATGAAGACTTGGTGCATCTTATGACCTTGACCCTGATGTCCGCCAGACCTCCTACCAGACTCTGGTACAACGCGTAACTGTGGGTGGGGGCGTGTCTTGTTGACAGCCTGTAGCTGGTTCGTGGTCTGCTTGTCAGACGGTTGGTTGTCAGACGATTGAAGAGCATCAGCGTAGGACCTCCTCTTCTTCTTGGAACGACGACTTTCAACTTCCTTGAACTGACTCTCGCGTTCTTCAGCAGTTACAGCAACTTTGGCAGCTTTGGCAACCCCAGAAGGGTTGCTGCCGACAATGTCAACAAAACTGGTCTTTGTTGAGTTGGCGGCCTCGTCCGCATTCTCCCCTTCGGACGTGGCAGTAGGTGGAGGACCACCGGCTGCAGTGGTGACCGGGGCGTGGTCGACAGCTGCTACCACAGTCTCCTCATCGCTGGGGATGTTGACAGCACTCTGAGTACTGCAAGCCTCATCGTCATCTTCATCATCATCTTCCACGACCCGGACGTCAGCTGGAGGGGGTGTGTCGCCGAGTTTGGACTTTATTGCCGCCATGTCGTCCTGGATAGCTGATATCGTTTTGAACGCGGTAGCAAAGCTCTCTCCAAGGGACATCACACGGCACACATCCTTAGACAGCCTGGCAAGGTCAAATGACTCCAACGAAGCTGGTGGCAAATCCTTGAGGTTCAGGGCAACGTATTGTGGTGCCAGCTGACCAGCCTCATTCAGCTTGTGGTAGATATCGACGATGTTGTCTTCCTTCTTCATCCTCTTCTTAAACCGCGATTTTCCCTCTGGACACTGCTCGAACAGCAACTTCTTTGCTCCTTTAACCTGGTTCTCATCATAGAAGTCGCTAACCAGTTTCACAAGATAGTCCATCGGGGCAACATCCATCTTGTTCTGCATAAAGCACAGCAGCTCGCAGACGGACATCTGACGTGGGAATGCTGTAGGTGGCCCATGCGGGGGAGGGTTGTCACCATAGATGTCACCAGCCATATCTGGCGTTAGTTCATTTAGTCCAGAAGACAATTCAGGTGGTTATCTAACAAGATACTGACATGTATTTAGCAAACCAGCATAGGTTTACCGAGATAGCTTTGTTAGCTTGGATAGCTTTGAAGCCCAACAGGAGTAACGTTCCGCGGGGCTGATCATTGGATTGGCGGGGCTAACGTTAGCTTAGCATTAGCGTTAGCTTAGCATTAGCATTAGCTTAGCGTTAGCGTGACAGATTCAGTAAATTGCGCTCTTGTGTGAATTAATACACAAGCGCTCTTGGTTCCACCGCACTGCGGATCAGTTCGCCCTCTGGGGAGTAACGGTAGACGACACCATTATCTATTTCATCACACACAGATGACCATTCGCCAGACGTAAAGAATACCTTCTCACTGCTGTAGTTTCTCTGGGTTAGCATCTGGGTTAGCATCAGAGGCGAGCCTTTAGAGGTCGGAAACGGGGCGAAACGGAGCCAGAGCTGCCAGAACCTTCACCAGGTCAGCACTGGGTCGTAAGGGTATTCCCCACGTTTGTTGGTAGCCAACAGAAGTCTTTATTTTGATGGTTTTGCTTAAAATTCTCGGCTCATATCTCGGCTCATATCAGGCATTGCAACTGCACCGGAAGTCACCCCCGGAAGCTCCTATATATATATATATATATATATTTTTTTTTTTTTTAATTATTTTTTTTTTTTATAGTAATATGTACATATGTATACTAGCTGTTCTTGTTTTTTTCTTGCCTTCTGATTGTTGCTCTGAGTGTTGCTATCCCTGTGCTGTTGCAATCCTGGAATTTCCCCATTGTGGGACTAATAAAGGCTCATCTTATCTTATCTTATCTTAAATGACTGCTGAAGTCAACATGAGTGCAGATCCATCATTAAGTTTGCAGATGATTCTGTAATAGTGTCCTTGCTTAATGATGAAGATCTTGTCCCTGGTCCAGTGGTGCATGATTTTACTGAGTGGTGTAAACTTTCCTTTTTGGACATTAAAGTGTCCAAAACTAAAGAAATGATTATCGATTTTCAAAGAAACCCTTCACCTGTCCACCCTGTCAATATCTGTGGTCAGACTGTTGAAGTGGTGAATCAGTACAAATATCTAGGAGCATTAATTGACAATGAACTTTCTTTTGACAACAATATCAATGCTATTTGTGCAAAGGCCCACCAGCACATGTATTTTAAACTTCCATCCATCCATCCATAGATGGTTGGATAGGTTACTTACGTTGAAGAACAAGAAGAGGTTGGAACACATTGTGAAAACATGCAACAAAATTGCTGGCATAATAAATTTTGTTGTTTTCCTGAAACTGTTGCTGCTGTAGAGCAAATTGCCCTCATTGGGGAGAATAAAGTTGACCTTGGCCTAGTTTTTGGGTCTGTCTGAATTTATTCAGTAAAAGCATGCATACCTGCCAACATTTAGGTTTCAGAATACACGAGATTTTCACCTGGGGTTGGGGTTGAAAAACAGGCTATTAATAGGCTATAATTAGCACCTATAACAGAAAGTGTTGCATCTTTGCTCATTTTATTTTTGATTTTTAATTTATGAGCGTAAAGTCTCAAATGTACAAGAAAAAAGCCCAAAATTAGCACTAAATCCAAATTATGAGAAAAAGCTGATTTAAGCGGGAAAAAGTCCTTCAAATTTACAAGGAAAAAGTAGTAAATTCAGAATACAACTGCCATAAATTCTACCAGATGTTTCATATTAACAGATCTCAAAAAAAGGGTGGTGGTGTTGCACTGTATACTGATGGCCTACATGTATAGGTGTAAGCTTGTAGATGAAATGTCCTTTGCACTACCAGGGATTCTGGAATGTGTTACTGTTGAGACTGACCAAGATAAAACAAAAAATCTAATTATAAGTTGTATTTATAGAATGCCGGGAACTTGCATTGAGACATTCAGAGATAAATTAGTCGAGCTGTACAATAATATTACTAGTAAGAAAATGGTTGTAATTTGTGGAGATTTCAGTATTGATTTACTAAATCCATTTCAACAAAACGTAATTACAGAGTTCATGAGTTCTATGTACAGTATGAGTCTATAGCCCACAATAACACATCCTACTAGAATCACAGTTCACACTGTTAGACTTACTGATAACCTGTTTGTTAATATTATTGATAAGAAAATAGAAAGTGGATTATTGATAAATGATATAAGTGACCATTTGCCAGTCTTTGCACTTGTCCATGGCCACACAGGGGCCAATACAGAAAAATCTTTAAAATCTTTCAGATACAACTCACAAAATGCAATCAGATCTTTTAAAGAAGACTTGCTGAAGCAAGACTGGACAAAAGTCTATGTATCAGATACAAATGAAGTCTATGACACATTTATGAACAGTATAACCATTCTTTATGAAAAAAAAATTTCCATTAGTAAAGAAAAAGCTAAAACAAATTTGTCGACAAGTTAACCAAAGAATTACAAAAGGCGTGAAAAAAGAAAAAAATATTATATAAAGCTTTTCTAAAAAAAAAAAAAAAAGGACAAAAGAAGCAGAGCAGCAGTATAAAACATACAAAAATAAGTTAACATATATAATGAGATGTAGTAAAAGAGACTATTACAGTAAAGAACTGGAGAAAAACAGACAACATTAAAAATACATGGACAATACTTAACAATATTCTTGGAAATAATATAGAATTACAATATTCTTGGCTCGAGAAATACCCATTAAAGCACCTACGGGTGATACAATAAGCAAAAAACATTGCTATAAAAGACTCCACTTTTATAAAAAACACAGACAAGAGAGAGGTCATTGAAATTGTTAAATCGTTTAAAAGTAAAACATCTACGGACTGTGATGGTATTGACATGCTCTTAGTCAAAACTATTATTGAATGCTTAGTGAAACCACTGACGTATATCTGTAACCTGTCTCTCCAAACAGGTATATTTCCCAATGCAATGAAAATAGCTAAAGTAATTCCAAAATACAAGACGGGTGACAGAGGGGAATTTTCAAACTATAGACCAATTTCACTATTGCCGCCATTTTCCAAGATACTTGAAAAAATATTCTGTGAGAGAATTGACAACTTCATAATGAAGAATAATTTATTGTGTGAGCAGCAATATGGGTTCAGACACAAGAGGACAACTGCATTTGCTCTAATGGAATTTATAGAAAAAATATCAACTGCCGTTGAAAATAAAAAGTATTCAGTTGGGGTATTCCTGGATCTTAAAAAAGCATTTGATACAGTGGATCATAATTTATTATTAAAGAAACTACAGAATTGTGGTATTAGAGGGGTAGCACTGTCCTGGTTAAGTAGTTACTTAAAGAATAGATATCAGTATGTATGTGTTAGTAACAAAAACTCACAGTTACTGAAGGTTACTTGTGGAGTCCCACAGGGTTCAGTTTTGGGGCCATTACTATTCAATATGTATATAAATGATATATGTAAAGTTTCAGAAAAAATGGACTTAATATTGTTTGCCGATGACACTAATCTATTATGCAGTGGAAACAATTTGGAACATCTTCTGGATACACTCGGAAAGGAATTAGGAAAGCTTAAACTGTGGTTTGATTCAAACAAATTAACGCTCAATTTAAGTAAGACAAAATTTATAGTTTTTAACAATCATCACAACAACTTAGTATCTAAACTTAGTGTAAATGGTGTAGAGATTGAAAAGGTATCAAAAACTAAATTTCATGGAGTAATAATTGATAATAAACTGTGTTGGAAGTCACATATTAATTATATTAAAGGTAAAATATCTAAATCAATTGCAATACTACACAGAGTGAAATATTTGCTGAATCAACCCACATTATATACTTTGTATCATTCATTAATACTCCCATACATGACATATTGTACTGAAGTATGGGGAAATACATATAAAACAAACATATATCCAGTCTTTATGCTTCAGAAGAGAGCTATTAGAATAATAAACAAAGCTGCTTACAGGGAACCAACAAACCCACTTTTTCTTAAATTAAAAGCTCTCAAGTTGAAAGATCTGGTTGACTTTAAAACTGTAGTAATAAAGTTTAAAGCTAAGAATCTATCACTGCCTGCAAATATCCAAAAGTTGTTCCAAATTAGGGAGAAACAATATCATTTCAGAGGAACATGTATATTTCAAAAACCTTCAGTGAGAACTACCACCAAGCAACACTATAGGCCCTTTTCCACTAGCCCCAGCACCGGTTAGCAGGTACTTTTTTTGTACCTGATCCAGGGCAGGGTCTAACCGGGCTGAGTAGGGCTGAGTATGGCTGTGATATGACTTTAAGAGACTGGTCGCCGCTGATTGGTCAGGTCGTAACGTCATGATAGCGACCTTTTCTGCTGAATTTACTCCACGACCGCCATTTGTAATTGTTCAGCCAGTGAACACAGTGCGCCCCTTTAATACAGTATATTATATTAATATACTGTATAATATACTTCTATAATAATATACTCCTAATATATATTAGGAGGTGCGCAATTTTCTTTCTATATTAGACAACGATCGCATCCAGCGCGAGTTGGTCGGATCTACTTGAAATGCAGGTGTCCGAGCAGATGGCTTCCCAAGGGCACATCCGTACTGCCAAACAGTGTCGGGAGAAGCTGAAAAAGCTGAAAAGCGATTACCGAGCAGTGAAGCACCACATTGCTCGAAGTTCAGCGGATCGGAAGGAGTGGAAGTGGTTCGCTGAGAGACATTGGGCTCAACACGGCCACCGTCACAGTCACAGTCACGGCCTTGGAACCCGTGGATGGTGAGTGTTGTTTTGATATTGTGCATCTTTTCGCCACTTGATCCTTTCTGTGCCAAGCTCACTGTTTTTAAGAAATAGGAAGGTTATTAGATTGTGGGTAACTGTTGTTACTGAGGCTTGCGTATTGTTTTGCAGCCAACTGCAGATTCACGCTTGCTTTGTGTTAAGTATTAGCGCGAACAAAACGCTGAATTACGCTTATTGTATTCCGGTTAAAAACTTGAGAGTGTTGTGTACATGTTGCACTTTGGTGTTAAGTTTTAAATTGCGTGCATTTTCTTTCTAGAATCGCAGTTCATATCACAAGGGTCCACCTCAGTGGACAGACACAGCGGACTCTCCTGGCGCTGCGTCTGCGTGTGCGTCTGGCTGAGCGCCAGTTGGATCGACTCCCATGTCAGCCACATCACCAGCTCCATCTGGATCACGTTCAAGTGCCGGTGAGGCACAATAACCACGATTTTTTTTTTTTTGGTTGAAACAGGTCCAGCAGCGGAAACCAGGGTCGAAAATCCATCCATCCATCTTCTACCGCTTAATCCTTTACAGGTCGTGGGGGGGCTGGAGCCTAACAAGTTATGTACCAAATTGATTAATGCAATTTCCTGTAGCTGCATATTAATTAATTGAAAATGTCTTTTTAAAGGTACAAAAAGGTTATTCTTTGGTCTTCACTTATCGGTGTTCCACAACCATTTTTAGGTGTGGTGATTGAATTGCTGTTGTAACTCCTGTTTTAGACAAACAACTAAAGCTCATGAACTGCCGTTGAAATAAACATTCTTCATTGAAGTGCTTCGCGTCAGCTGACTGTATTAACCCATTCAGATTTCTGCAGCCACACTACAAGCAACTAGTTTAAACATTACCCATCCATCCATCCATATTCTTAATCTTAATCCTTTTTAGTTTTGCAGGGGGGCTGCAGCCGAAGACAGCACCCTGCGTGTTGCAAAATCTGCTCTACTGAGGGGCAGCAGCATGACAGTTCAGCTTATATACAGCAATGAAGCATAATATAATAGTGACATTCCACCACAGACTTTCACCTGTGTAATTCCATAATATATGTAGTGATCCAGCTTTAACGACCATGCCTTTCTGTCTTTCCATCTAGGCAAGACGAAACCAGACAACTCCCATCGCTGACCTTACATTAGCGATGGTCAACATGCATGACGAAGAGATGCGGCTCTTGGAACGGCAACATGACCGGCAGCAAGAATCAGGAGTACATGCAGCATTTGCGACAGGTGGCTGCAGATGTGCGGGCAGATGCGCGTGAAGCCCTGGAGCAGGACGCTGCGTTACGAAGGGAAGAGCTCGCAGAGATGTCATCGCCCAGTCTGTTTTATTGTTTGTAAATTTTGCTTCTGGAAAAATTTTTTATCTGTTATGACACCGTATGAGAAAAGCCAATAATTACATACACATTCCATTCTCTGTTCACTCCACATGCTGCTGTTCATCAGGTCAGGTGTATAGCCTTCTAATGGTAATTGAATTTTTAACAACACAACGAAACGTAATGTCTTGGTAGGTTTTTTTTTTTAATTTTAAACAAATCTGCAGTGCTGAATCCATTTCTCTTGAACGGGTACATTTTTTAGGTTATAAGCAGTTGTACAGGTGTGCTTGAACTTGTAGACACTGCTAAAGGCACTGCTAAAATTTAATAAATTAAGAAGGAACCTAGCAAAAATTTGGCACTAATAACAGTAGACAAATCGGACAAGGATACACAACTGTGTTTTTGTTGCACACAACTGTTGTTACCAACAAGTGCAAAATTTATATTCCCTTTTCCCAAAAATTAAAAATCAATTTGTAAGTAAAAGTGGGAGACCTTTACGTGGGAATATGACATGTATCAGCACATGATTTATAGTTCAATTTGCATTTCCACCTAAGCAAAAGTGGCTTGTCGACTGGATTTTTGTGAAGATGGCCTGTGCGGTGTTTCTGCATGTAATTACATACCTGTCAAGTGATACGGTTTCGCCATATTTTAATACGGGGAAAATGCAATTTTAGCAAATACGGGTGTATTTGCCATTTCTGTACGCCAAAGAGAAAAATATACGGGAAAAAAAATTGAGAGTGTGGGGAGGAACACGTCGTGTGTGACCCCCACAGCGTACGGGGCTGTCAGAGCGCTCAGCGTGAGCAATTATCACAATAGAAGTGTGGACTCATCATTAGGCTGATGGCTTCGCACCTTCTTAACAGATAAGCGTTATGAACAAGAGGACAGGTAGATGGACCATGCACAACATTTTATTTACAAAAAATATTTTTGAAATATGTATGCACATAAATCTGGACAAAATAGACAAGTATTGCATCACAGCATCTCGTGTTATATTGTAACATGCAGCTCGACATGGCGACGTCCCACCGGGAGGGTTGAACTCACACCTCCCGCTCCGGAGCCCCGCACTCTGCCTGTGTCACCAATAGGGTCAACCCACTTGTCAAGCCAAGTAGGGTGCTTATATTGAGTTCGCTACAATATCACCACCCTGCTCCTCTGCTCTCTGTGCCGCTGCCACCACTGGTTCATCTACTGCATCATCCAATGTAGTGTCAAACGTCTCTCCATGACTCTCACACAGATTGTGCAGAGTACAACAAGTCAGCACCATAGATTTAACCAGTTTCATGTCACAGTCGTTCCTCTCTCCTTCTCTCCTCGTCATCAGCCATTTTGTTTGTTATGGAGGATTGGTCGCGTGTTTCACGTCACGAGGGTGTGGCGCCGCCTGCTGTTCAACAAATCCCACCCACAGCAGGTGTGCCAGCAGGTGCGCCAGCAGTAGTTGAAAAGCAACTGAGGCCGAACCGAACCGAAGTGAGTAGAGCCGGGTTTTCAAATCGGGGCTGAGCGGGGCTAGTGGCAAAGGGCCTTATGTCTCAGTGCAAGGAGTCAGACTGTGGAATGCTTTTGGACCTGAATTAAAATCATGTACAACGCTTGGACAATTTAAACAAAAACTAAAGGAAGAAATACTCCAAACATACAGTGGGGTAAAAAAGTATTTAGTCAGCCACCAATTGTGCAAGTTCTCCCACTTACAAGATGAGAGAGGTCTCCAATTTTCATCATAGGTATACATCAACTATGAGAGACAAAATGAGAAAAAAAAAATTCAGAAAATCACATTGAAGGATTTTTAATGAATTAATTAGTAAATTCCTCGGTAAAATAAGTATTTGGTCAATAACAAAAGTTCATCTCAGTACTTTGTTATATACCCTTTGTTGGCAATGACAGAGGTCAAACGATTTCTGTAAGTCTTCACAAGGTTTTCACACACTGTTGCTGGTATTTTAGCCCATTCCTCCATGCAGATCTCCTCTAGAGCAGTGATGTTTTGGGACTGTCGCTGGGCAAAACAGACTTTCAACTCCCTCCAAAGATTTTCTACGGGATTGAGATCTGGAGACTGGCTAGGCCACTCCAGGACCTTGAAATGCTTCTTACGAAGCCACTCCTTCGTTGCCCGGGCGGTGTGTTTGGGATCATTGTCATGCTGAAAGACCCAGCCACGTTTCATCTTCAATGCCCTTGCTGATGGAAGGAGGTTTTCACTCAAAATCTCACGATACATGGCCCCATTCATTCTTTCCTTTACACGGATCAGTCGTCCTGGTCCCTTTGAAGAAAAACAGCCCGAAAGTATGATGTTTCCACCCCCATGCTTCACAGTAGGTATGGTGTTCTTTTTCATCCAAACATGACAAGTTGAGTTTTTACCAAAAAGTTCTATTTTGGTTTCATCTGACCATATGACATTCTCCCAATCCTCTTCTGGATCATCCAAACGCGCTCTAGCAAACTTCAGATGGGCCTGGACATGTACTGGCTTAAGCAGGGGGACACGTGTGGCACTGCAGGATTTGAATCCCTGGCGGCGTAGTGTGTTACTGATGTAGCCTTTGTTACTTTGGTGCCAGCTCTCTGCAGGTCATTCACTAGGTCCCCCCGTGTGGTTCTGGGATTTTTGCTCACCGTTCTCGTGATCATTTTGACCCCACGGGGTGAGATCTTGCGTGGAGCCCCAGATCGAGGGAGATTATCAGTGGTTTTGTATATCTTCCATTTTCCAATAATTGCTCCCACAGTTGATTTCTTCACACCAAGCTGCTTACCTATTGCAGATTCAGTCTTCCCAGCCTGGTGCAGGTCTACAATTTTGTTTCTGGTGTCCTTTGACAGCTCTTTGGTCTTGGCCATAGTGGAGTTTGGAGTCTTACTGTTTGAGGTTGTGGACAGGTGTCTTTTATACTGATAACGAGTTCAAACAGGTGCCATTAATGTAAGTAACAAGTGGAGGACAGAGGAGCCTCTTCAAGAAGAAGTTACAGGTCTGTGAGAGCCAGAAATCTTGCTTGTTTGTAGGTGACCAAATACTTATTTTCCACCATAATTTGCAAATAAATTCTTTAAAAATCAGACAATGTGATTTTCTGGATTTTTTTTTCCTCATTTTGTCTCTCATAGTTGAGGTATACCTATGATGAAAATTGGAGACCTCTCTCATCTTTTAAGTGGGAGAACTTGCACAATTGGTGGCTGACTAAATACTTTTTTGCCCCACTGTATATACAAGATGACATGTAAAATCGCATAACGATTATCATATTCATTCTGTGTTGTTGCTTAGTTTTTTGTCACATTTTGTCTTAGCTTTGTTCTGAATTGTAATCACTCTTGTTTTGTTTTTCTTTTGAATTCTTGGATGGAATATGGGTGGGCAATATAAGCTGCGACTTCAGCCATCACCCATTTCGGATAACTTATGATGAACTGTATAATCAGAGGAGTTATTGTTTGATTTGACCTTGTTGGATTTTTTCCACCCTTTGTTATATTGTTCTGTTTCTTTTTTAATCTTTACTTTTTAATCTATCCAAAATAAATAAATAAATAAATAAATAAAAATAAAATTTCTATGTAGTCCAGCATTTAATGCACTCGGTGCCCTCAGCTCAAAAACACTCTCAGCAGTCAGCGCTCTGCTCATGGCTCTGAAAGCTGAAAAAAGTTCAACTTTCAAAGCACTGGAGCGCTCATCAGCTGCACACCTCTCTCACCAACTGATCACAATCGGCTTAAAAGTGCACCATGGTCAATATTTAGCAGCTAAAGCTTGGAGGGACAAGTATTTTATTGCCAGTTTGATGTGATTTATTCCAGTGAGTGGAGACCTAACTCCCGACCGATCAAACGTGTTTTCAACCTCCGTTTTTGCACACTTCTTACAAATAAAATAGCATTTTGAAGGTCTTTCAATACAGAATATGGAAATAACGTTACATCAGTTTTGAAAATGTCCTCAAGGTGACTCATTTTTTAAAATTTTTTTGTTACTTATTTGTACCCGTAGGTAGACTTGGTTTGCTGTCTGGTGACAAGCCACTGGCTGCTGGTCGCTGCGTGCGCGAGCGCCCTAAACCTACATGTTTTTGGTGTGCGGGAGGAAACCGGAGAAATCCCGGAGTAAACACGCGCAACACGGGAAGAACATGCAAACTCCACACAGCTGACTGTTGGTCGGGGGCTGGGATCGAACCCACGATCCCCGCGGTCTCCCGGCCGAGGGTAAAACTGTGCTGCCACAGTGCTAAACCACTGCGCCACCGTGCAGCAGTGGTTTAGCACTGATGCACGGTGGCATCAGTGGTTTAGCAGTGGTTTATTTAGTGATGGCAGCATTTTGCCATCACAGGTCACAAATCTGAAATCCCCGGCACACTTTGAGTGACAGATCAAGAGGCTGCCAGGATACCAGGCAGAGTGCTTTTTAATAAGCGAATGAAGAGGGTTGAGGAAAACAGATTGAGGGCATTTTTACTTTCTCTGCGGACACACAGCCTTATTAAAATGACAATGTATATGGGTGTTTTTATTTATTAGGGGTCCAATGTGTGACATTGGTGGCAAAATTTAAAATTGATCAAATCTGCACATGAAATTGACTAATCACTATCCAATTGTGTCAGGTTTATGAAACTTAACTATTTTCGTAACGGCATTCGCGTTCAGGAACTCTTGAGGATGAGCGCTCACTTCAACTACTTGTAAATGGAGACGTAAACGGGACACTCGGGCTTTTGTTTCCCCGTGTGCCAATGCACTTTGCAATGGCACACGTTTTACACGAAACAACTTCAACACTTCCAGTATTTTTCACGCATCAAAACTCATCAACAGCTACATTTTGATGACATATTAAGATGTGATAACGTGTATACATACCTTTAAATTCTCCCTGTTTGTTGGATAAGACGTAAAATCACAAAAGGCGTAAATGCGGGACACGGAAGTTTGGACCTCCGATAACTTCAATATAAAGTGACCACAGTTAATCCTCTCCACATGGGTTGAGCACATCCGGGGTAGAGAAAATAAAAGTGCTTTCCCAGGGCGCTCACCTCGCCAGACGGGGCTGCGCGCGGCCGACCAAGACCGAAGACGTAAATTTTTTAAAGGACACCATATTCGATGTGTCATAAATGTTTGAGATTTATTTTCATAACGGGGTGTCCACTCTCTCCCTCACTTTTTACCATCTTTATTGAACCATTAGCAGCAGCCATACGACAAAATGTTGATATCAGAGGTATTCAAACTGGAGAAAAGGAACATAAGATAAGTCTTTATGCTGATGATGTATTGATTTTCCTTGAAAACTCAGAAAGATCTCTTCTTCAGACAGTGGCGCTCATTGATAAATTTTCATCATCATCAGACTACTCTATTAACTGGGTAAAATCAATAGCTTTAGCCATAAATTGCAATTTCCCAAATACATCTACTATTCCAATACAATCAGGGAATGTTAAATATTTAGGAATAGATATTTCTCCCAGGCTCTCAGAGTTATTGCGACTAAATCATATCCCCCTTTTAAAAAAGATACAAGACGATCTTACGCGCTGGAGGACACTACCTTTATCATTAATGGGAAGAGTCACAACCATTAAAATGATGGTCCTTCCTAAAATTAACTATTTGTTTTCAATGATCCCTACCCAACCATCAATGGCCTGGTTTAAGTCTCTAGACTCAAATATAAGTAAATTTTTATGGAAGGATAAACCATCACGGATTAGTTTAAAAACCCTCCAAAAAGCGAAAGAGTGCGGAGGCTTAGATTTACCAAATTTTTTTAATTACTTTTTAGCCAATAGATTGCAGTTCGTTTCAAAATGGACAAAATCAACCCCATTAGGGAACCCATGGTTAGATGCTGAACAGGCTCTCTGTGGGTCGCTAAATATCTCTGACTTACCTTTTATAAGTCCCTCTCTTAAACGCCATGAGTGTTTTAAAAGTATTAATATTAGTTCCTCTCTGACGGCTTGGAAATTTTTAAAAATAACAGGGTCGTCACTTGTCCCATGTAAACTCACGCCCATTTGGAATAATCCTGATATCCTGCAACAAAAGAGGACATTAAAATTTCCACTATGGCAAGAGAAGGGAATAAACAACTTAGAACATCTTATTCAAGGTGGAAATTTTATCCAATTTCAGGATCTAGTGTCACAATACGAAATCAGTGATAAAAAGTATTTTGAATACCAACAGCTTAAATCCATAATAAAAGCAAGATTTAATCTTAAACAGACAGATTTAGAAGTACCAGTTAAGGTGGCAGAGTTTCTAAATCTCCGTTCCCCAAAATTGATATCGAAAATATATAGACTATTATCAACGTTGGATGAGTCCATATCTCTTCCAATATCAAAATGGGAGACAGACTTATCGATTAATAAGGAGGAAAGTTTCTGGACACAAATATGTTTAAACACTTTTAAGATGACTAAAAACTCTAACTTACAACTTATACAATATAAATTTCTACATAGAATTCATTATACAGGACAAAGGATGTTCAAAATGGGCCTGAGTCACACAAATATCTGCCCTCACTGTACTAGCAATGTCCCGGATAGTTATATGCATGCTATGTGGTCCTGTGCACCGGTTCAAAAGTTCTGGCAGAAGACATGTGAAGACCTGTCAGCATGGCTTGGGTATAGTGTCCCACCCTCACCCACACTTTGCATATTAGGTGATTTAAGTGAAATAAATATAGATGCAAGGATGTCACACATGGTTCTCACTGCTTTATGCATCGCAAAGAAAGCTATCCTCATGAACTGGAAAACAAGAAATAACTTGTGCACGACTTACTATAATAACTTACTATTGGATTATATTAGCCTGGAAAGAATGTCAGCCTCCTCAAATAATCAATTGGCGGAATTCAATTCTCTCTGGTCCCCGCTTATTAATTCTATAAACTGAGGGGTGGCGGGCAGTGACTCACTCTCCTTGGCACCTCTGGCGGCTGGCTGCGCCCCAACCGCAGGTGTCCGGGGGGGCCTGCTCCGGGGTGGCCGTCTGTCTGGCACTGGGGGGGGGGGGGGTTGGGGGGGGCTGTGGGGTGGACCGGGGGGGTTGGGCTGTGGCCCCTGGCCGGCTGGCCTCGCCCCTCGTGGGGGGTCTGGGTCTGGCCCTGGGCCCCTGGTGCTGGGGGGCGTCCCCCCGCCCCAGGCCGGGGTCAGGTGTGTGCCGGCGGTGGGGGTTATCCCTGATGCATCCTTGAGTGGTGGGGTCGTGTGTTTCCTGGGGCCCGGGTGCCACCCAGGGGCTGGTGCCCGCATCCTGGGTTGCCCTCCCCGTTCACGGGGGTCTGCGGGTGGGGGAGGGGGTGTGTGAGTGTAGGCTTGTGTATGAGCGGATGTGGAAGTGGGTGTGTGTTGAGTGGGCAGGTGGGGTTGTGTGTTTGTGTAGGTGGGTATGTGTGATGGTGGGTGGAGTTATGTGTGTATGGAAGCGGTTACTTGTGGGTAGATGTCTAGGGGGCGGAGGATGTGTGTATGGGTAGGAGAGCTTTGTTGGGTGGCAGGGGTTGGGCAGTCCATCCGGTGGCATGGGGGCTGGCGTTTCGGGGCTTGCTTGTCCCGGCCGCCCTGCTGTTGTGTTGGGGGGTGAGGCACTTTGCTACATCGGCCCTGATGTCATTGGCAGCGGGTGTGCGTTGGTGCTTGGGGGTGGCTGGGGGGGTCATTGGTGCGGCTGGTTGCAGGGCGGCCTGCAGCTGTCGGTGTGTGTCTGGGGTGGGTGGTCGTGGGCCTGCGTGGGCGCTTGGGTGTGTCGCCTGGTATGTTGGGCGCTGTGTGGGTCCGGCCCATTGTTCACTATTGTGACTGTTGTTGTCCACGTTCATGTGTGTAAGATGAGTGGTAGCATGTTTGGCTGCCCCGTCATGTTAGTGGTGCTGGAGTGCCGGGACGTGATGCCGGTGGGTCCTGGGTTGTTTCCACTGGCGGCCCTCGCCCTGGGTTGGGATTTGGGGGCAGTGGGTGGCCTCACATGCCAGTCTGCAAGCTGGCTTCTGGGGGGGGGGGGGGGGCTTGTTTTTGGACCGCCTGCCTCCCAGTCTTATTTCCCACCCTCCTCCTCCCCCTGATTTTTTGTTACATTTAGGGCTTTGGGGTGGGGGTGTGCCGCACTGTGTCGGTGAAAGGGATACCTTTGCCGCGTGCTGGGGCTGCACTCACCTCAATTTTAATTGCATTTTAGACACTGAGGGCTTGGGGGGATGGGGGCTCTGCTGCCCATCACAGTGGCTAACAATGCTTCAATTACTATCCCCCCAATTTTAATTGCACTTTAGTAGTCCACACATTTATACACAATTATATCATATAACCGACACACATCCACCATGTTCTGTGCGGAGGGAGGAGGTGGGGGTCTTCCCCCACCCCTGTTGCCCTGTCTTGCTGGGGGCGTGGGGGCCTGGTGGGGAGCCTAGGACCTATCATGTTGTAAAAATCCCTGGATGCCACTAATGTATAGATATAACCAAGGAAGTGACGGGGGGCTGAATATGAGTTTAAGTGTGAGTGAGAGGGTGATGAATGGAGGTGGTGATGGTGGGTCGGTTTTGTGTGGCGCTTTGCATGCCGGGTGGCATCTTGGGGCGCCTGCGGTGGTCTGCTGATTGTTCGCTCAGATGGGCGCCGGGGGGTGGGGGTCTGCTTCTGTGGCCTGTGCCGGTGGCTTCCCTGGTCACTGCTGGGCACTGGTGCATGTTCAGGCTCACTGCATCTGCCCACTGCACAGCCGGCTTTTGAAATAAAGGTGTATGAGGACTGAATTTAAGTGGGTACTGGAGTGAGAGAGAATGGGTCGGTCTGGCTGAGTGAGAGGGGTGTGCATGGGAACATGTGGGTGTGAAGGTATGGGGAGGGGTGTGCCTGCGAGTCGGGAGGGGCTGGATTAGGGGGGTAGTGCCTCTCGGCAATGTGGGCTCACCTGGGCGAGGGGACTTCTTTGGACGTGGGGGTCCCCAGGGTGTGTGGCCGAGGCGCTGGGGCGGGACCGCTGTGGGGGTACCTGGGGGGGCTCGCGCCAGGGGGCGCTGGCTGGTCTCTGTCCTGGGGGGTGGGGTCGCTGGCCTCCTGGTGCCTGGGGCCCGGGGGCGGATGTTGGCCCCGCTGGGGGGGGGGGGGGGGTCGGGCAGGTCCAGGGGTGTGGGCTCACCGCGCCGGCCGCCGGGCAGCCTGCCCTCCCTTGATCGTCTCTCCGGGGGTGGATGCTTGGCTTTCCTGGGGCTTGCTGACCTCGGGGTTGGGGGTTGGTGGCGCTGCCTTGCCTGCTCGGGGTCCTCGGGGGGAGGGCTGCTGCGACCGGCCCTCCGCTCGTATGTTTCCTGACAAACCACTCACATGCACACACTTATTTTGCGCGCGTTCTCATATATAGGCACACAGACATACATGTACAAGTGTCTCTCCTTTAACAGGTGCAGAAACCAGACTCGTGTTGAGACATCTCCGGTGGAAGAAGCAGTTTGTCTTTTGTTTGTTTTAGTTGTCTCTTTTGTTGTCTGTTCCCCTCCCTTCCCCCCCCCCCCTTCACACACTTCCTTTCCCTCTTCCCCATCCTGTTGGGTCTTCCATGGGTAAAACAATTAAAATAAAGTATTAAAAGTTATTACAGGAGGAGTTACAACAATATACAGTGCAAAGTGAGGCACTGTATAGGCTCCTCTTGGCAAAGTAAATCTGTTTTGGCACAGTAGGGTGACAGATCCTTGTTCTGTTTACCTAGCTGCCTGACAGGACAAAAAAAAAAAAAAAAAAAAAACTTTTCGTAACGGCATTGGCGTTCAGGAACTCTTGAGGATGAGCGCTCACTTCAACTACTTGTAAATGGAGACGTAAACGGGACACTCGGGCTTTTGTTTCCCCGTGTGCCAATGCACTTTGCAATGGCACACGTTTTACACGAAACAACACTTCCAGTATTTTTCACGCATCAAAACTCATCAACAGCTACATTTTCATGACATATTAAGATGTGATAACGTGTATACATACCTTTAAATTCTCCCTGTTTGTTGGATAAGACGTAAAATCACAAAAGGCGTAAATGCGGGACACGGAAGTTTGGACCTTCGATAACTTCAATATAAAGTGACCACGGTTAATCCTCTCCACATTGGTTGAGCACATCCGGGGTAGAGAAAATAAAAGTGCTTTCCCAGGGCGCTCACCTCGCCAGACGGGGCTGCGCGCGGCCGACCAAGACCGAAGACGTAAATTTTTTAAAGGACACCATATTCGATGTGTCATAAATGTTTGAGATTTTATTGAAATATTCTACATCTGAGCTTCACAAAGACTGATCTCCTTTTTACGTGTATGGTTTGGAATTTGAAAGGTGCAAAGTGAAAAGCATCAGCACTTCCTGTTTTCTGGTTACTTTACCAAATAACTTGCATGTTGCTGCGTAAATTCGGGGACATGGAAATTTACGTTGTACGAGTAAATTTTCAGGGGTCGCCGTACTAAAACCATAGATCTGATCACATTGGGGAATGTTTTATTTTGAATTTGCATTACAACTCTGTTATCTCTTGCATAAATGAGTAGAAAGAGTTACTCAGAGATCACGTTACAGTACTTTGAAATTGATGTGATTTTCATGTCACACAAAAACTGGGAAAAATGAGGCGACATGACCAATAGTTTCGATTCTAACGGCAAAATCAATGATTTTTTTTTAAAATTGCAATGCAAGTCTGAAACTCTTTTATGTTCCCTTGCATATTATAAAAACGAAACCGACATCTGCAAATTACAGAAAAAGAGAGAGCGCTTGAAAGTCGGATACCCCTGATATAGTGCACTGGACCCCCCCCAAAAAAACACCCATATGTTATTCAAACATAGGAAATGTAAATATATAAATAAATTGTCAACAAAATCCAGGATGACACAAGAAAGAAAAACACTTATTTCAAATGTGGTCCTTTCAATCACGTTACTCCTCCGAGTACCACGCAACGTTAGAATGGGGAAGGTTTGCTGCATGATCAAATACAACAACGGCCCTCAAGATTGGTGTGGAAAAAGACTGATAACGTACACTTTTTTTTAAATTCCCGACTTGGAAGCAAAGTGGAGAATGGGTCTCTGAGCTAAAAAAAAAAAAAAGAGGCGTGGAATGGAATAGATTGCAGCTGTCCGACAACATTCCTGCATGCATGGTTGCGTGTTCACGGCATTTTCACCAAGCTCCTCATAAATTTGCAACTTTTGCCATGAATTTGTAACTTTTATCTTTTAAATCTGAGGTTGTTTTTCTTGTAATTTTGCCTTTTTTTTTCTTCTTAAGAGTTTAGTACATACTTGGAAAAAAAATGCACATTTGTCCCTATAAATCTGTTACATTATTCTAGTAAATCTGAAGCTTTTATTGTATAGTGTATATATTTGTGATTTTTTCCCCTTGTAATTGTGTAGGTTTTTCTCAGTTTTGGAAAATTGTGAGACTTTAAAATTATGACAAAATATTTATGCAAAAAAAGGTGAAGTATCTTTCTTTCTTCCTTCCTTCAAAACCACACAGATTCACTTGTTAAGGGCAAAAGTGGGATAATTCTGACCTCTGTTAGATCAGGGGTGTCCAATCATGAGCCATGGGGGGCCAAGACCCTGTAGGCTTTACCTCCAACCAGTGTCTTCAATGGCAGATTTCACTGAACTTCTTCCCACTGATTGCTGATCAGTGAAAACACCTGCTGAAGAGACTGGATAGAAGAGAAAACCTGCAGGGTCTTGGCCCTCCATGGCACATGACTGGACACCCCTGGGTTAGACCATTAAGGGGCAGATTTACTAAGGCAGTGCAAATTAGCGAGTGTGCAAATTAGACGGAGCGTCTAAGGCAGTGGCCAATTTCTGCCACTGATCTACTAACAACACACAAAACTACGAACACAGACACAGTCACTTCATTTCAATAATGACCTCCCATCCACCAAAGAGCACGCAAACTTGCACACAGGTACATCTGATGAGGGAGCGGGTCATCAACAAAGGCACAGCCAGTGTGGAGGAGCAGAATAGATTTTTAAGGCTTTTTTAAGCTTTTGTTTAAGCACAAACCCCAGTTAAATAGTTTACATTTGGTCGTCACATCAAAGTTTTGATTTTCATTTCACATGGCACACTCCTTTGTTTAATATGTATAAATGAAGGATGCCCATGAATAAATTGATTATCGACCAATGTGTTTATTTTATTTACCTCCGCCAAGGAGGTTATGTTTTCATCGGCGTTGGTTTGTCTGTCTGTTAGCAAGATAACTCAAAAAGTTATGGATGGATTTTCCTGAAATTTTCAGAGATTGTCAGAAATGGGGTATCCTACAGATGATTAGATTTTGGTGGTGATCCGGATCACCGTCTGGATCCAGGAATTTTTTAAAGGATTCTTTTTTTTTTAAATTTTTTTTTAATTTAACATTAAAAAGCATCACAGTATAGCTAACATATGCCACTTGTGAATGACATTTTTTTCATGGTCAAGGAATCTATAAAGTTAAACAAAATAAATGTAGGATTAATATTTATGATGTTAAACACTGTATGGGGGGAACTGTGGCGCTTGGCGGAGGTCTGCGCTCTCCGAGTGCTTTTCTAGTTAACAGTAGAACCATCAAGATGGTCTGATGGAGACTCTGGGGTTTTATTATGTGGATAACTTTGTTTTAACAAAATCTACAGGTCTCCCAGTTCACAACTTTTTAATAAATGCCATTCAGTTACGGTGTTGCAACTCCCGGGAACACTTATGGATCTGTGCGCTCTTTTTGTAATAATCTCACTGTTCTTTTCCATATTGCGTATGATATTTTATATACTGTATATATATATATATATATATATATATATACACTACCGTTCAAAAGTTTGGGGTCACTTAGAAATGTCCTTATTTTTGAAAGAAAAGCACTTTTTTTCAATGAAGATAACTTTAAACTAATCAGAAATACACTCTATACATTGCTAATGTGGTAAATGACTATTCTAGCTGCAAATGTCTGGTTTTTGGTGCAATATCTACATAGGTGTATAGAGGCCCATTTCCAGCAACTATCACTCCAGTGTTCTAATGGTACAATGTGTTTGCTCATTGCGTCAGAAGGCCAATGGATGATTAGAAAACCCTTGTGCAATCATGTTAGGTCTGCAATGCTGTAATTGCTGCAAATGGAGGATTCTTTGACGAAAGCAAAGTTTGAAGGAAAAAATTATTATTTCAAATACAAAGCATTATTTCTAACCTTGTCAATGTCTTGACTATATTTTCTATTCATTGTACAACTCATGGTGGTAAATAAGTGTGACTTTTCATGGAAAACACAAAATAATTGTCTGGGTGACCCCAAACTTTTGAACGGTAGTGTATATACAGTATATACAGTGGGGTAAAAAAGTATTTAGTCAGCCACCAATTGTGCAAGTTCTCCCACTTAAAAGATGAGAGAGGTCTCCAATTTTCATCATAGGTATATCTCAACTATGAGAGACAAAATGAGAAAAAAAATCTAGAAAATCACATTGTCTGATTTTTAAAGAATTTATTTGCAAATTATGGTGTAAAATAAGTATTTGGTCAATAACAAAAGTTCATGTCAATACTTTATTATATACCCTTTGTTGGCAATGACAGAGGTCAAACGTTTTCTGTAAGTCTTCACAAGGTTTTCACACACTGTTGCTGGTATTTTGGCCCATTCCTCCATGCAGATCTCCTCTAGAGCAGTGATGTTTTGGGGCTGTCGCTGGGCAACACTGACTTTCAACTCCCTCCAAAGATTTTCTATGGGGTTGAGATCTGGAGACTGGCTAGGCCACTCCAGGACCTTGAAATGCTTCTTACGAAGCAACTCCTTTTCCCGGGCGGTATGTTTGGGATCATTGTCATGCTGAAAGACCCAGCCACGTTTCATCTTCAATGCCCTTGCTGATGGAAGGAGGTTTTCACTCAAAATCTCACGATACATGGCCCCATTCATTCTTTCCTTTACACGGATCAGTTGTCTGGGTCCATCCATCCATCCATCCATCTTCTACTGCTTTTCCGGAGGTAAGGGTCGCGGAGGCAGCAGTTCAAGCAGAGAAGCTCAGACTTCCCTCTCCCCAGCCACCTGCTCCAGCTCTTCAGAGGGGATACCAAGGCGTTCCCAGACCAGCTGGGAGACATAGTCTCTCCACCGAGTCCTGGGTCTGCCCCGGGGTCTCCTCCCAGTGGGACGTGCCTGAAACACCTCAAGTGGGAGGCGTCCAGGAGGCATCCTAATCAGATGCCCATACCACCTCAACTGACTCCTTTCAATGTGGAGGAGCAGCGGTTCTACTCTGAGCCTCTCCCGGATGACTGAGCTCCTCACCCTATCTCTGAGGGTGAGTCCAGCAATCCTACGGAGAAAGCTCATTTCAGCCGCTTGTATCCGCGATCTCGTTCTTTCGGTCATTACCCAAAGCTCGTGACCATAGGTGAGAGTAGGAACGTACATTGACTGGTAAATCGACAGCTTTGCCTTAGATCTAAGCTCCCTCTTCACCACAACAGACCGGTACAACGTCCGCATCACTGCAGATGCTGCTCCAATCCGACTGTCGATCTCTCGCTCCATTTTCCCCTCACTCGTGAACAAGACCCTAAGATACTTAAACTCCTCCACTTGGGGCAGGAGCCTGTCCCCAACCCGGAGAGGACAATCCACCTTTTTCCGGCTGAGGACCATGGACTCGGACTTGGAGGTGCTGATTCTCATCCCAGCCGCTTCACACTCAGCGGAAAACCGTCCCATCAAGAGCTGTAGGTCATTGCTGGATGAAGCCAACAGGACAACATCATCTGCAAACAACAGAGATGAGATCCTGTGGTCACCAAGCATGACACCCTCCATTCCCTGGCTGCGCCTAGAAATCCTGTCCATAAAAATTATGAACAGAGTCCAACTCTCACTGGGAATGACTCCGACCGAGTGTTGGCAATACGAACTAAACTCTCACAACGGTCGTACAGAGACCGAATAGCTCATAACAACAAG
Organism: Pholidichthys leucotaenia; assembly: GCA_020510985.1. NCBI lineage: Eukaryota > Metazoa > Chordata > Actinopteri > Cichliformes > Pholidichthyidae > Pholidichthys > Pholidichthys leucotaenia. The sequence goes on along the minus strand of CM035845.1, from coordinate 44,730 downwards.
CCCGATACCCCATACTCCCGAAGCACCTCCCACAAAAATCCACGAGGGACGCGGTCAAATGCCTTCTCCAAGTCCACAAAACATGTAAACTGGTTGGGCAAACTCCCACGAACCCTCAAGAATTCTCGAGAGGGTAAAGAGCTGGTTCGATGTGCCACGGCCAGGACGAAAACCACATTGCTCCTCCTGAATCCAAGGTTCGACCAACGGCCGGACTCTCCTCTCTAGTACCTTGGCATAGACCTTCCCAGGGAGGCTGAGGAGTGTGATCCCTCTAAAGTTGGAGCACACCCTCCGGTCCCCTTTTTTGAAGAGAGGAACCACCACCCCGGTTTGCCATGCCAAAGGCACTGCCCCCGACCTCCACGCAATGTTGCAGAGGCGTGTCAACCATGACAACCCAACAACATCCAGGGCCTTGAGGTACTCGGGGCGAATCTCGTCCACCCCCGGGGCCCGGCCACCAAGGAGATTTTTAACCACCTTGGCGACCTCAGCCCCTGTGATAGGCGAGTCATCCCCCTCGTCCCCAAACCCTGCTTCCTCTGTGGAAAGCGTATCAGTGGGATTGAGGAGATCCTTGAAGTATTCCTTCCACCGCCCGACGATATCCCCAGTTGAAGTCAACAGTGTCCCATCCGCACCATACACAGTGTGGACGGGGAGCTGCTTTCCCCTCCTGAGCCGCCGAACAGTTTGCCAGAATCTCTTTGAAGCCGACCGAAAGTCTTGCTCCATGGCCTCACCGAACTCCTCCCATACTCGGGTTTTTGCTTCAGCAACCACCAGAGCTGCACTCCGCTTGGCCTGCCGGTACACCTCAGCTGCTTCGGGAGTCCCACAAGCCAACCAAGCTTGATAGGACTCCTTCTTCAGCTTAATGGCCCCCCTCACCACTGGTGTCCACCACTTGGTTCGGGGGTTGCCACCAAGAGATGCACCGACCACCTTGCGGCCGCAGCTCTGGGCCGCCGCTTCAACAACAGAGGTGGAGAACATGGCCCATTCAGACTCCATGTCTCCAGACTCCCTCGGAATGTGGCTGAAGTTCTTCCGGAGGTGGGAGTTGAAGACCTCTCAGACAGGGGCCTCAGCCAGACGCTCCCAGCACACCCTCACTATACGTTTGGGTCTACCAGGTCTGAATGGCTTCCTCCCCTGCCATCGGATCCAACTCACCACCAGGTGGTGATCAGTTGACAGCTCTGCACCTCTCTTTACTCGGGTGTCCAAGACATACGGTCGCAGGTCTGATGATACGATAAAATCGATCATCGACCTGCGACCTAGGGTGTCCTGGTGCCAGGTGCACATATGGATACCCTTATGCTTGAACATGGTGTTCGTTATGGACAGACTGTGGTTAGCACAGAAGTCCAATAACTGAACACCACTCGGGTTCAGATGGGGCAGGCCGTTCCTCCCAATCACCCCCCTCCAGGTTTCACTGTCGTTGCTCACGTGCGCATTGAAGTCCCCCAGTAGGACAATGGAGTCTCCAGGAGGAGCACCCTCCAGCACCCCAGTCACAGACTCCAAAAAGGGTGGGTACTCTGAAACATCATTTGGTGCATAGGCACAAATGATGGTCAGGACCCGTTTCCCAACCCGAAGGCGCAGGGAAGCAACCCTTTCGTCCACCGGGGAAAACTCCAATATAGAGGCAGCAAGGTGGGGCGATACAAGAATACCCACCCCTGCTCGTCGCCTCTCGCCCGGGGCAACTCCAGAAAAGGCCAAGCTCCAGCCCCTCTCCAGGACACTGGTTCCGGAACCGGAGCTGTGTGTTGAGGTGAGGCCGACTATATCTAGCCGGTATCGCTCAACCTCGTACACCAGCTCAGGCTCCTTCCCCACCAGAGAGGTGACATTCCACGTACCAAAAGCCAGTTTAGAAAGCTTGGGATCAGTCCGCCAAGGTCTCCGCCTTTGACCGCCACCTAATCCACATAGCACCAGACCCCCATGATCCCTCCTGCAGGTGGTGAACCCACTGGAGGGCGGACCCATGTAACTCCTTCGGGCTGAGCCCGGCCGGGTCCCATGGGTGGAAACCCGGCCACCAGACGCTAGCCTTCGAGCCCCTCCCCCAGGCCTGGCTCCAGGGTGGGGCCCCGGTAACCCCCTCATGGATCGTCACCTTATCGTGGTGGGGGGGGGTTGCGTTCTCCAGTGATCCCAGGAGCTATGTTGTCCGGGGCAATTTGCCTCTGATAGGGTCTCCCAAGACAAACTGGTCCTGGGTGAAGGGCCAGACTAAGAACGATCCAACAGACTCTCATGATAAATTGTATATCAAGGATTCAGTGTACCTCGTCCTGGTCCCTTTACAGAAAAACAGCCCCAAAGCACAATGTTTCCACCCCCATGTTTCACAGTAGGTATGGTGTTCTTTCTCCTCCAAACACGACAAGTTGAGTTTTAACCAAAATGTTCTATTTTGGTTTCATCTGACCATATGACATTCTCCCAGTCCTCTTCTGGATCATCCAAATGCTCTCTAGCAAACTTCAGATGGGCCTGGACATGTACTGGCTTAAGCAGGGGGACACATCAGGCACTGCAGGATTTGAGTCCCTGGCGGCGTAGTGTGTTACTGATGGTAGCCTTTGTTACTTTGGTCCCAGCTCTCTGCGGGTCATTCACTAGGTCCCCCCGTGTGGTTCTTGGATTTTTGCTCACCGTTCTCGTGATAATTTTGACCCCACGGGGTGAGATACTGCGTGGAGCCCCAGATCGAGGGAGATTATCAGTGGTCTTGTATGTCTTCCATTTTCTAATAATTGCTCCCACAGTTGATTTCTTCACACCATGCTGCTTACCTATTGCAGATTCAGTCTTCCCAGCCTGGTGCAGGTCTACAATTTTGTTTCTGGTGTCCTTTGACAGCTCTTTGGTCTTGGCCATAGTGGAGTTTGGAGTCTGTTTGAGGTTGTGGACAGGTGTCTTTTATACTGATAATGAGTTCAAACAGGTGCCATTAATACAGGTAACGAGTGGAGGACAGAGGAGCCTCTTAAAGAAGAAGTTACAGGTCTGTGAGAGCCAGAAATCTTGCTTGTTTGTAGGTGACCAAATACTTATTTTACCGAGGAATTTACCAATTAATTCATTAAAAATCCTTCAATGTGATTTTCTGGATTTTTTTTTTCTCATTTTGTCTCTCATAGTTGAGGTATACCTATGATGAAAATTGGAGACCTCTCTCATCTTTTAAATGGGAGAACTTGCACAATTGGTGGCTGACTAAATTACTTTTTTGCCCCACTGTATATGCTGAACTGGGAGACAGAAATAAGAAGACGGAATCAAATTACCTTTTTATGCACAGGAAAAAAAAAATACTGTAAATATAGAAAGAGGAAAAAAAAAACGAAGAAAATTGGCAATGAGGAAGATTTTTGCAGCAGATTGGGCAGCGCGGTGGCGGACTGGTTAGCGCTGCGGCAGAAAAGCAACTCACCCTTGGTCGGGGGATCCTGGGGTCGATCCCAGCCCCCGACCAACAGTGATCTGTGTGGAGTTTGCATGTTCTCCCCGTGTCTGCGTGGGTTTACGCCGGAATTTCTCCGGTTTCCTCCCATATGCCAAAAACATGCAAGTTAGGTTAATTGGCATCAAACTGGGGATTCTAAATTGTCCTTAGGTATGAATGTGAGAGTGAATGGTTGTCTGTCTCTCTGTGTTGGCCCTGTGACGGACTGGCGATCTGTCCAGGGTGGACCCTGCCTCTCGCCCAAAGATGCTGGGATAGGCTCCAGCACCCACCCACCCCCCGCGACCCGAAAAAGGATTAAGCGGAGGATGATGGATGGATGGATGGAAGATTTTGCTTCAAGAGCGAGGTTGAGCTGATCCGAGTCTATCCTCTGCAGAAAACAGAATAAAAGGGTCATTATCAGCTGACACATCTGTATGTCCACTGCAGGTAGAAGGGCTCCTATTGCGTCCTATTTTATGGATACAAACTCATGTAGTAGGCTATACAGTGTATACACAAATGAAATTTTTAAAAAAACTATCAGCTGATGTCCAGTTCAGCAAAACCCCCAATGATATTCATATACAGTGGAGTGAAAAAGTGATTGCCCCCTTCCTGATTTCTCAGTGTTTTGCATGTTTGTCACACTTAAATGTTTCTGATCATCAAACTAATTTAAATTTGACACAGAAATAACACAACTAGACACAAAATTCAGTTTTTAAATGAAAATGTTTATTACTAAGGGTAAAAAAAAAAAATCCAAACCTCCATCATGGCCCTGTGTGAAAAACTGCCCCCCCCCCCGTTAAAACATAAATTAACTGTGGTTTATCACATCTTTGGAAAGCCGAGTTCAATTTCTCTAGCCACACCGAGGCCTGATTACTGCCTCAACTGTTCTTAATAAAGAAATCACTTAAATAGGACCTGCCTGACAAAATGAAGTAGACTAAAAGATCCTCAAAAGCTAGACATCATGCTGCGATCCAAAGAAATTCAGGAACAAATGAGAAACAAAGTAATTGAGATCAATCAGTCTGGAAAAGGTTATAAAGCCATTTCTAAAGCTCTGGGACTCCAGTGAAAAAACAGTGAGAGCCATTATCCACAAATGGTAAAAACATGGAACAGTGGTGAACTTTCCCAGGACTGGCCGGCCAAAATTACCCCAAGAGTGCAGCAACGGCTCATCCAAGAAGTCACAAAAGACCCCACAACAACATCCAAAGAACTACAGGTCTGACTTGCCTCAGTTAAGGTCAATGTAGAAAGAGACTGGGCAAAAATGGCCTGCATGACAGACTTCCAAGATGAAAACCACTGCTGAGCAAAAAGGACATAAAGGCTCATCTCAGTTTTGCCAGAAAACATCTCGATCCCCAAGACTTTTGAGAAAATACTCTGTGGACTGAGGAGACAAAAGTTGAACTTTCTGGAAGGTGTGTGTCCCATTACATTTGGCGTAAAAGTAACAGCATTTCAGAAAAGGAACAACATATCAACAGTAAAATATGGTGGTGGTAGTGTGATGGTCTGGGGCTCTTTTGCTGCTTCAGGACCTGGAAGACTTGCTGTGGTAAATGGAACCATGAATTCTGCTGTCTACCAAAAAACCCTGAAGGACAATATCCGGCCATCTGTTCATGACCTCAAGCTGAAGCAGCCCAGCACACCTCGGTACGGCTCGATTCACTTCAGTACGGCTCGGAATGCTTCTGTCTCCATTAGCATGCTGTTGTGCTTGTGCTGTGATGGTTTGTTAGGAGGTTTTAGAAGCGGGGCAGCAGCAGATTCTCAGCGAGGTGGGGCCACACTCCCGTGACGTTACGCACCCGACTGAGTCCTTATTTACACGAGACAAAAAAGGATCCAAGGATTATTGCCTTGCTCGCTCTGTGGTTTTATCTCACAATTAATTTTATCTCATAATTAAGCTGCAACAAAACAAGTCACTTTTGTTTTGAATTAACTGCCAAATGACCTAGAAATAATGAGCTGAAACTTGTTTTTATTCGTATTAAATAATGAGACGGTGGCACACTGGACTACACCAAATTGTATTATTTTTTACATCCTAGGGCATTTTGGATGTACTGAATTAAAAAAATTCATGTTTTTCACCTTCAGGTCAACGTTTGGAACAACAGTATTATTATTTTCCGTTTAGATGATGCTACACTCCTTCTAAAGTATTGTAATTCTCTGAATTTGGAATGCCGATAGAACATTCAATTTACATATACTTGTACCTACTTTGACTTGGTGCTAATTTTTTATGATATTTCAATAAAAAGAACAGAAAGCTTACAAAAACATTTGTTTTTTGGTCTAGTTAAAAATTACATTACCTTTACAATGGTTGACCCGTGACAGGAAGATCAGCATAATTTTGATCAGACTAGGCAATGGAATTTCTATGTAATTATACTGTTTTATAATTCAGTGTTATAACAGACAAACCACACTTTCCAAAACAATTCCATTTTATTATATACAAAATATTAAAAGAAAAAAAAAACTTTGCAACACAACATGAAGGTTAATCGACATTTTATACACGCCGACCACTTAGTGCCTCTACACCAGCTTCCCAAACTGGGTCACGAAGACTCGGATGAATTAATCCGTCTCTGCCAGCTGTGGGTCAGGAAGGCTCGGTTGAATAATCCGGACGGGCTGTCGCGGCGGACGCGTGGGATGATTCTACAAGGAAAATGCACACAATAAAATACAGCACGAAAGTGCAAGATATACAGAAAAGACAATAGTTTTTAACAAGAATACATAAGCTTATTTCAGCGTATTGTTCACATGAATAATTAAAATAAAAGCTTTAGTCCGCAGTGTGCTGCAATAAAGCAGCGATCCATCCACAAATGAACAGCTTTTTTATTGCATAAATAAACTGAGCGTCTTACCGAATATATTTGCGAAAAAACGCACAATAAAAAAAAATTAAAACTCACCGTTAAAGGACTCCGATGTCGAGACCTCCCGGTATATTTTTTCATTCCGGGCGGCTCCATCTAACTCGCGCTGAATACGTTCGTCTGACAATGCAGTGAGCAGACACTGCACCTCCTTATTCGTCCATGGAACACCCTTATTACGCGAAGCCATTTTTGATAGAGAATAAATGAAAATAGCACAGCAATACACTGAAAAGAAACCGCCAACAGTGGTTGCGTGCTGAGTAATGGCGGTCGTGAAGATTCTTTTTTTTTTTTTTTTTTCAAAAACTTTATTGAGAAGGTCGTGAAGATTTGGTAGATGAGGAGGAGGAGAGGGGCGGTTACGACCTGACCAATCAGCGCCGGTTACGACCTGACCAATCAGCAGCGACCAGTCTGTTAATGTCACAACACGGCACAGCTCAGCCCTGCTGTACCCTGCCCTGGAGCGGGGCTGAGAATCGCGGCTGTTAAACCGTGTTGGGGCTTGTGGAAAAGCGTACAAAGCGTCCTGAGCCGTCCCGTGTCGTGCTAAAGCGTGCTAGTGGAAAAGGCCCTATAGGTTCTGCAGCAGGACAGTGATCCAAAACACACCAGCAAGTCCACCTCTGAATGGCTTGATGTGATAAACAACAGTTAATTTATGTTTTAACAGGTAGGGACACTTTTTCACTCAGGGCCATGTAGGTTTGGATTTTTTTTTTTTTTACTCTTAATAATAAACACCTTCATTTAAAAACTGCATTTTGTGTTTACTTGTGTTATCCTTGTTTCACATTTAAATTTGTTTGATGATCTGAAACATTTAAGTGAGACAAACAAACAACAAAATGAGAAATCAGGAAACATTTTTTTCACACCACTGTATATCCCCTAGGCCATAATATACCCCCAGGCCAATTCAGACCCCCCCTCCCCCCATGACATCAGTGCTGAGGGATATACACAAGAATTACTGAATTAACTCCGCCAAGGAGGTGATGTAATCAGGGTGGTCTGTCTGTCTTTTGGCAGGATTACACAAAAATTACTGGATGGATTTTGGTGTAAATTTCACCAGAGGTCGCCCTTGGGCCACAGATGAACCAATTAAATTTTGGTGAAGATCTGAGAGTGCATACCTCCACCAAGGACCTTGTTTTTATATGTGCAGCACAATTACACAAAAACTGCTGAACGGATTTGGATTAAATTTTCTCCAGCGGTGGTCCTTGGGCTAGAGAGGAACCCATAACATTTTGGTGATGATCCAAGAATGCATACCTCCGCCAAGGCCATTATCTTCTCACAGTGTGTTAGCAAGAATCCTCCAAAACTACTGGATGGATTTGGATGAAATTTTTACCAGAGATGGTCCTTGGCCTAGTGCAGATTCCAAACTCTTTCCCAGTTTTTAAATTGTGTTGAAAGGGCAAGTAAAACCAGAATTATAATAAACAATTTCCGTAATGTTTTTCCAACTATTTTTGTCACATTTGGTGTACATTGGGAGCAGCAAAAATCAGTAAAAATGCAAAGTGAAACGGAAAGTACAACCGAAAGTGCAGATTCTAAATGTTGTTTGTTTGATAGATGATGTAAACACAGATATAGTTTCAATATTGTAGCACTGCCACTTAAAGTGCTAAAATTATAAATACATAAAAAATAGCCCTAATTATCATAAATAATAAAGTGTAATTGTAGTCAAGCGGAAGGGTGGTTAAGTCCAACTGGGGGTTAGAACCCACAACCTCCAGCTGTAGAGTCCAGCACTCTGCCTGTGTCACCAAGAAAGTCAACCCGCTTGGTAAGCCAAGCAGGAATGCTTTTATTGACTCTGCTACATAATCTAGAAAACATCATTTGTTCTTTGTGGCCCTATATAGCTCAGGTGAGATAAGAGGCTAATAAGATGGCCGACCGGGCCTTATATAGGGCGGGGCGGAGGCGCCACCTGGAGGTTACACTTTCATATCTCACAAATAGCGTAAACCTTGTATACCTTGCATTGTGAAAAAAATGACACACATTGTATATGCTACTTGGTATTACCATAGAACTTGGATGAATGGTGAAACATTTCAGATGCCAGGTCAGGCATTGGTTTGCTTGCTACCGGATAACCATGAAAACCAGTACTACCTGTCTCATGGGTTGGGCCATCAGCGATTCAACCGGCATCCCCGCTCTTCCAAGGGTGTGGAGGGTGAAACTGGGCATTCTGGCAGAACTAAAAACAATATCTGTCACAGGTCTGTGGTAGACCACTCCCACTTACACGGGGTGAGACTGGACATCCTGGCAGATAAGCACATCTGTCGCAAGGTCTGTGGTGGACTTTTGCCAGTTGGTGCATCGTGACATGCACTACACAAAGCACAGAGATAACCAACCTTATCATCTGGTCAGTCACTGCAACAGATACTGGAGTCCATTTGTCTTGGCCTATCCTTGCCACTGATAATACCGCTATCTGCCAAGAATGTGGCGCTAGTCCACTAAAAGCTAGCAGTACTCAAATACTTTGCAAGCAGTTTCAAGCAGTTGTTAGTCAGAAAGCAACTCATACCGGCTTGGACGTCGTCCGGGTAAACAAGGTCAGGAGCTCCTGGCAGCGAAGGACAAAGGACAGAGTTGTGTGGAGGAATCTGATCAGGCCTAAATGAAACAGTCATTGTAACCCCCGACAGACTGCTATGATGATGATGATGATATGTTCAAGTTTCACAGTATTGTTGCAGTTATTTATGTTGAGCTGAGCTGTCATAACGATCCAAAGGTGACGAAGCTGCCTGCTGGTGAGATTGAGCCATTTTCCTCGTCCTTTATGAACTGCAATTTTTCCTGAGCTCAGGGTCTTTTTTTGTTATTTTCCAGATATTAACTTCTAGTTATTTTCGGTGGAGTATCTGGACTCTTTTTCATTTTTTTCTTGCCAGCCAAGACTTGTAGGGACATTGTTATGGGCTACCTGTTTTGTTTGTCGTTGTTGTTCTTCTTCTTCACGTTCGGAGTTGGCATATGCTCGTGATAAGAGACTGAGTGTAATGGACTGAGAAATTACACACGTGGCCAAACTTGTTGGTACCCCTCTGTTAATGAAAGAAAAACCCGCAATGGTCATAGAAGTAACTTGAATCTGACAGAAGTGGTAATAAATAAAAAGTCGATGAAAATTAACCAATGAAAATCAGACAATGCTTTTGAATTGTGGTTCAACAGAATTATTTTAAAAAACAAACTCATGAAACAGACCTGGACAAAAATGATGGTACCCTTAACTTAATATTTTGTTGCACAACCTTTTGAGGCAATCACTGCAATCAAACGATTTCTGTAACTGTCAATGATACTTCTGCACCTCTCAGCAGGTATTTTGGCCCACTCCTCATGAGCAAACTGCTACAGTTGTCTTAGATTTGAAGGGTGCCTTCTCCAGACGGCATGTTTCAGCTCCTTCCACAGATGTTCAATAGGATTTAGATCAGGGCTCACAGAAGGCCACTTTAGAAGAGTCCAATGTTTCCCTCAGCCATTCTTGGGTGTTTTTAGCTGTGTGTTTTGGGTCATTATCCTTTAAATAGGCCGACTGACTGATTACAAGTTTGTAGACACCTGTGATGTTAATTAGAGGACACATCTTGGTTGAACATGTCTCTATGGTCACATTATTTTCAATCTTTTCTAGGGGTACCGTCATTTTTGTCCAGGCCTGCTTCATGAGTTTGTTTTTTAAAGTAATGCCTTTGCTTGGGATACAGTATTGTTTATGCACACATACTGGGAGCGGCCAGATAGATCAGATTTTAACTAGCTAAGGGTATTCATGGACAGTTTATATCCTGATAGATTAGAAAGAAGGACTGAGTGCTTGACCGTATCAAAGGCTTTAAGCAAGTCTAAAAAGATGCCCCCCCCCCCGCCCCGGTCCAGATTTTCTTTAACCGGTTCAATAAAGTAACAACATGCAGTCTCCGTTGAGTGGTTCAGCCTGAAACTAAACAGCTGCTGGACAGATTCGAGGTGTTGTACCAGTTGGTCTACTACCACCTTTTCAATGGCTTTTGACAAGACGGGAAGTATACTTATCGGCCTATAATTACTAATTTCCTGTTTGTCTCCGGCTTTGTGTATTACAATGGTGGTTTCAATGCATCTGGGAAGATATTTTCATGTATTGACTGATTTATTAGTTCTGTGATCGGAATTATTAAAGTATCTTTATTTTTTCAGGAATACAGTGTCTAGTCCAAAAATATCCTTAGCTCTGGAACTTCATAGAGATGATAAAATTTTGTAAAGCTTCATCTTATTTATGGGTTTATGGCTTAGATCAGTTTCATGATTTATTTTTATTTGGTGCGGGAATGTTTGGGTAAAATTCAGACCCAGTTCTTGTACCGATTTGATAAAATACTCACTAAAATTGCTGGCGATATCCAAGCTATCCGAGTGCAGTTTTCCATCTAAATTGAGTTGTATGATTTCACCTTTTTTGCTTTTTTTTTTTTTCATCAGTTTATCAATACATTTCTAGAGTTACACGAAATATCCATCCATCTTCTACCACTTTTCCGGAGGTCCGGGCCCCAGAGGCAGCAGTTCAAGCAGAGAAACCCAGACTTGCCTCTCCCCAGCCACCTGCTCCAGCTCTTCAGAGAGGAAACCAACACGTTCCCAGACCAGCTGGGAGACATAGTCTCTCCACCGAGTCCTGGGTCTGCCCCGGGGTCTCCTCCCAGTGGGACATACCTGAAACACCTCAAGTGGGAGGCGTCCAGGAGGCATCCTAATCAGATGCCCATACCACCTCAACTGACTCCTTTCAATGTGGAGGAGCAGCGGTTCTACTCTGAGCATCTCCCGGATGACTGAGCTTCTCACCCTATCTCTGAGGGTGAGTCCAGCAATCCTACAGAGAAAGCTCAATTCAGCCGCTTGTATCCGCGATCTCGTTCTTTCGGTCATTACCCAAAGCTCGTGACCATAGGTGACAGTAAGAATGTAGATTGACTGGTAAATCGACAGCTTTCTATACAAAATATGTGTTTTTCAAATTATTTACTATGGTGTCAACCATGCGTGACATCCAACAGCAGCTCACATGCATGGAGAGCCTCTGGGTCTCTCTGTGCAGTGCATGTGGAGAGCACGGAGAGCAGCAGCTTCCTGCTTATCCTCCCAATCCTTGGTAAGACATGAACAGATTCAGAAAAAGTAAAATCATAGAGGAAAATAAGAGTTTAATTCTGTGTGAACAGATTCATTTGTGTTCATGTGTGGTTATGTGGACAGATTTTCTCCACAAGAACACAATCAAGGAGAAAAACTGCCACAGGGTTTCCTCTGGTAACATTTCCGTGTGGCAGGCCACCACCCTTGAAGTTATGCCACTACGGCGGGTGGTGGCTCGCTCTCCTTGGCACCTGGCTGCACCCTGACCACGAGGGGTTTCTGTGACACACTGGGGCCGGTGTCTGGAGAGCCAGTCCCGGGGTGGCTGTGCGTCTAGCTTGGGAGGGGGCTGTGGAGGGAGAGCCGTGGCTGCGGGCCGGCTGGCCTTCCTTCTGGATGGGGCTGGGTCTGACCATGGGCTCCTGGTGCTGGGGAGGATGGAGGGTGTTCCTGCTCTTGGCCAGGGTCAGGCGTGTGCCGGTGGTGTGAGCCCCCCACCACCACCACACTGGGTGACTGCTGGGTCGCACACGGTGAAATGCCGCCGGAAGAAGTGCAAATATCTTGTCTTTGTAGTTTATTCAACTGAATATAGGTTTAAAAGGATTTGCAAATCATTTTACTTTGTTTTTAATTACATTTTAAACAACATTCCAACTTCCTCAGAATTGGAGTGTAAAGAAAAGCCCTAAAATTTACAAGAAAAAAGTCAAAATTATGACAAAAAACTGTAGTTCCTGATTCACCAAGTGTCAGATTAATTACGATCATCATCTAATCTCATCTTTATTCATGTAAATGTAAATTTTTTATGAATTTACAATTTATTTTAAAACTTTGTTTTTAACTTTGCAGTGGGGTCATCCCCTCCCCGGGGGCCCTGGCGGCACTCCTGGAGCTGGTGCCTGCGTCCCGGGATGTCGCCCCCTGTTCTGCGGGGCCTGTGGGCGTGGGTGTGTGTCCGTGTGTAAGCGTACGTGTGCGAGTGTGTGTGCGCATGTGTGTGCAGAAGTGCGTGAGTGTGGGTCTGTGTGGGTTTGTGTGTGGGGGGCAGTGCATGCACACGTGTGTGGGCGTGTGGGTGTAGGTGGACATGTGTGATGGTGAGTGTGTGCACATGAGGGTGGGCGTGCGTGTGTGTATGTGTGTGTGGGTACAGATAACTGCAGGTGGACGTGCAGGGATGGAGGGGATGTGCGTGGGGGGGGGGGGGGCTCGTTGGGTGGCGGGGGGTGGGGCTGGCCGTCTGGTGGCCTGGCGGTCTGAGGCCTGCATTTCCCAGCCAACCTGCTGTTGTGTCACGAGGTGGGGTGCTTTGCCACACTGCCTCTGGTGTCCTTGGCACCAGGTGTGGGTGCTTGTGTGTGTGTGGGGGGGTGTTGCCGTTGGTTTGCTCCGGGGAGACGGTGGGGCGGTCTGCCGCTGTCCGTGTGTGTCTAGGGTGGGTGGCTGGTGGGCTTGCGGTGGGTGCTCTGGGGTGTCGCGCTGTATGGGCCTGGCCCATTGTGCATTATTGTTATTGTGTGTGTTCATGTGTGCAAGATGTGAGGGAGTGGGTGTGGGTGCTCCATCATGTTGGTGTTGCTGGGAGCCCTGGGGTGCAACACTGGCTGTTCGACCTAGCGGCCGTCACCTTGGGTTGGGTTCTGGGGGCAGTGGATGGCTTCCTGAGCCAGTTTGTGAGCTGGCTTCTGGGGGGGGCTCTCTTTTGGACCGCCTCCCTCCAAGTCTTACCCCCCCTTTCCCGATTCTGGGTGGAACGTACATCTTATTGAATACACTTAAGGTTTTGGGGTGGGGGTGTGCCATACTGTGTCGGTGAAGGGGATCCCTCTGTCTGCTGCGCAGTGGGGCCACCCTCACCTCAATTTAAATTACACGATAGACATTGAGGGCTTGGGGGGAGGGGAGCCTCATTGCCTATAGCAGTGGCTAGCGGTACTCCAACCACCATCCCCCCAATTTTAACTGCACTCTAGTAGCTCTCACACCTGCACACAATCACACCACACAACAAACACCCACCCATCATGATTCATGCATGGGGGATGGGGCGTTCCCCCATCCCTGCTGCCCTCCTTCTGCTGGGGGCCTGGGGCCTGTCATGTTGTCAAAAATTCCTGGGTGCTGCAAAAAGAATAGGTGCGAGCAAGGGAGTGGGAGAGTGCATAGTCCGCTGATCAGTCACTTCAGGTGGGCATTGGGGGTGGTGCTCTGCTTCTGTGGCCACAGCCGCCCTGTGGCAGATCGGTGGGGCACGGCTGCTGGCCTGCGGCGGCGGTCTCTTAAGCCACGTCCAGGCACTGGTCCACGTTTATGGTCGCTGCATCTGTGCCACGGCTGCCCCAAGTCAAAAGGGTGAATGAGTGTGGGTCAGTGTGTGGGGGAGAGCACGAATGGATGTGAGTGGGTCGGAGCGTGAGTGAGAGAGAGTGTGTGTGCGTGTGTGTGTGTGTGTGTCTGTGTGTATGAGCATGAGTGGGTGCGAGTGACTCTGAGGGTGAGTGGGAGCAAGACTGAGCGGATATAGTAGTGGGAGAGAGTGGGTGGGTCCGGAAGTGCAAGTGTGGTATTGTGTGGGGGAGAAAGTGAGTGAGTGCAAGTGCGTGCATATGAAAGCATGAGGGTGTGAGGGCATGGGAATGGGGGTGCGTGCTGGTCGGGAGGTGCTGGATTGAGAGGCTCGCACCTCCTGGCTGTGTGGGTTTCCCCGGGATGGGGGGCTGGCCCCCTGTGGGGCCCCTGTGCTTTGCTACCACCTTCTTTGGGCATGGGGGTACCCGGGGTGTGTGGTGGTGGTATTGGGGTGGGGGCAGGCCCGCTGTAGGTTTGTCTTGGGGGGGCTCGCACTGGGCACACGGGCCGGGCTCCAGCCCAGGAGATATATCAGCGATGGCCTCCCGCACCTGGAGGCTGGTGTTGGCCCCACTGGGGGGGGGGGGGTAAGTCTGGGGGCGTGGGTCCACTGCGCCGGCTGCTTGGCGGCATGGCCTCCCTCGGCCATCCTTCCTAGGGTTGATGCCTGGCTGTCCTGGGGCTTGTTGGCTTCGGGACATTTGTGCTCTGTGAGGGTTGGTGGCATTGTCCTGCTTGCTCGGGGTTTTCGGGGGGGGGAGGGGGGGGGCTCCAGCCACCCTCTTCGTATGGTTCCTGGCAAACCACTCACATGCACATACTTATTTTGCGTGCATTCTCACACACACACACACACACGTGTGCACACACACTTACGTCTCTCCTTTAACAGCTGCAAATACCAGACTTGTGTTGAGACCTCTTCAGTAGAAGAAAAAGTCTCTCTTCTGTTTGTTTCAGCTGTGTTAGTCTGTCTGTTCCTCCCCTTTTCTTTCCTCCTCCCCACCCCTCCTTTCCCCATTCCCCGTTGGGTCCTTCATGGGTAAAACAATTTCAATAAAGTATTTAAAGTTATTACAAGAGGATTTATAAACAATATACAGTACACGAGTAGGTTCATTTTGTCTTTTAATTATTAGTCTTTTGTTCTTATTAAAGACAAAGATAGAAAGGAGATGTTTTTACCTTCTTTACATGTTTCAACTGTTCACTGCAGTCTTCATCAGACTGGCAATGAAGACTTCTTCAGATGTACTGTTGGTGTGCTAGTCTTTCTGTGTAGACAGCTGAGGTAGTTATTGTGCAGGTGAGTGTGTTACAGTCTGGGGGGGAAGCAGAGTTCAGGGTCCTGATGACCTGATGAACAATGCTGTTTAGCAGTCTTATGGAGTGGGCCTGGAGGCTCTGTTACCTTTTCCCCGAGGGCAGTGGGTTGAAGAGGGAGAGTGAGGGGTGGGAGGTGTCACCTGCAATGTTGATGGCTCTGTGGGTGAGATAGATGCCAGAGAGGGGTGGGCAGAGGGGCACTGATGATCCTACTGGCTGCTTTCACTGTGCGTTTTAGTGTCTTCTGGCAGGAGGCAGTGCAGCTTCCATACCACACCATGATGCAGCTGGTCAGGACGCTCTCAATGGTGCCCCGGTAGAATGAGCACATGATGGGGCTTGTGTTTCATGATCTCCTCACATTGTGGATGAAATGGAGGTGAGTTAGAGCCTTCTTGGCCAGTGATGTGGTGTTGTTGGGCCAGGTGAGGTCCTCAGATGTGGACCCCCAGGAACTTGGTGCTGCTCACCCTCTCCACAGCATTGATGATCAGAGGGTAATGCTGTGTGCGTCCCCTCCTGAAGTCAACCCCAATCTCTTTGGTTTTTCCTATGTTCTGGAAGAGGTTATTGTCTTTACACCACTGGACCAGTTTGTTCACCACATTTCTGTAGTTGGGCTCCTCGTTGTTGGTTATGAGGCCCACCATCATCGTGTCATCCACAAACTTGATGATGTGGTTGGTGGTGTTGTTACACAATGCGTTTGCCCCCACCTCTGTCAGCACCTACACTGTGTCACGCTCCAAGTTCAGCCATTGCTCTGAGCACAGTTCCACAAAGACTACCCATGGAAACCTGAACCAGCTGACAAGTCAGTCATCATCTTGAGCGAGAAAATCTCCTGTCTCTAAATACCCTTTCTATTCTCACTGCATGGTTTGCAATATCCTCTAATAATGCTAACATCATTGCTGTTAGAGGCATTTTCTGCACTTCTTTGCACTTGCTTTTCTATCCACTCATCTAATTGTGCAGACTTGGATGTTTGTTCATCATGTATCTGTGGTGTGGCCAATAATTTTCACGTTATTATCAGTCTCTCAACATCACCTCCAAGTGTTGCCAACGGACTAATAACAGTCAAAATGTACGTATGCCAGGCTTGAAGTTGGTGTGGTGCTGTGCTATTCCCATGGTCATTTCATTCTTGACACATCTGAAATTTTCCGTGGAAAAGGACGTAAGCCATATTTTTTTGCATAAGTACCCTTTGTACACGAGGCCCCAGGAGAGGTGAGAGGAGGGGAAGGAGAGAAGAATATATCAGTAAGAAGACCAAACACAGGAATGTCTGGGTGGGACCACAACTCGCCCAATATTCCAACATTCAAGGCTTGGTTGTACAGTACTTCAAATAATAAGTTCCATATGCAAAGCTACTGTGTAAAATAATTTTTTTTAAAAATAGTATAAAATTATCATATCCGGTTACAATAGTGTCTTGTGTTTTCTACCCCCCCCCGAAAAATATGTTACCACCGCACCAAGGCCAGAGAAAACACTGTAGTCGCTTCATTACTGTCTACAGGTTCATAAAAAGTCTTAAATGTGATGATCTAAAGTCAACACCTTAACTGTCCTTAATCCTTGAACTGCTGCTCAATAACCTTCAAATTAGTAGCCTGGGCTATGAATGCTAGATTCACCAGACATGATCAAAGTCTGAATGAGTGTGAATTTATCTTCATCATCACAACTCGATACTTCCAGAGTTACTGTATGTAAAATTAAAAGCCCTTTATAGCAATTCAAAACGTTTTGGGGTCCCACAGGCGAGCGCATTTAAATGCTATTTAAATGTCCCGGCTACAACACGGTGAATTGTGTTAAACATGCTTACAGTAGGCAGTCATGCTTTACATCATTTGAAAGCTTAGAATTTCATCCATATGGTTATTAACCTCTTGCACTCCGGTGTACCGTGGGCGGACACGTCTCTGCATCCTAGAGCGCACGAGGGCGCCCTCACTGTGCGTCCTAGTGCGCACTGGAAAACAAAGCTGCATTTCCGTTCTTCCACTACAGACACAGCCGCGAACAGAAAGCCAAAGAAGTGCTTTGATTGGTTTAGATGTGATTGACCTCTCATTCGACTAATAAGAGCCTTGAATTGGGTTTCTGAAACCTTGAAGAACCAATGACTGAAAACCTAGCAAGAAGGACCCGCCTACCAACAGCTGCGAATACAGCGAGCCAATCGAAGCACAGAAGTTCGAAAGCGTGCGTCCGACCTGTGTGACAGGGACTGCCATTCGCGCATCGGCCTGTTCAGCCACAGGCGGTGCTGTCCCAGCAGAGTAGACGTTTAGGATTCTCTTCCATGGTCATCATAGACCGATGGAGGCCGACGACGAAGGCTGAGTGACACACACGCGTTTGCCAGTCTTTTTTTCTTACTACTGTTATTTGTTTTGAAAAATCGTTCGCCAAAACCGCAATCATGGAAGCGCAAAACCGCAATAATGGAATTATGGTTTGACCGGGTTGCGTGACCAGAACCACGAGTCCGTAACAAGCGGACCAGCGTCATGTTCGTCTGACAACGAGGAAGAGAAGTTCACCAGCGACACTGCTGTTGTGAACAGGTAAGTGTTATAAGCTAAATTATTCTTTATCCCTGAAAATTGTAATCAAAAATGACTTTTGACCGATCGGTAAATTACAACTGTGCGTAGTAGACCGCGGCGCATGAAGTCCGAAGTCCGTGCACTGCGGTACACAGTTCGTGCGCTGCGTCCGGACTGTGAACGCCCCCACCCCCGCTACTCTTCTGTAGCGGATTGCAGATATATTGCAGATATTTCAGTACAACTGTGCGTAGTAGACCGCGGGGACTGTGCACCGCTGTCGCCACATCGCCACATGACTGTTCCGTCATGTGGCAATGGGCGATGTCAGTCCTCTGTAGCGGGGGGGGGGGGAGTTGTTATCTTCTACATTATAGATATTTTAGAATAATTTTTAATGCACTGTAGGTTATTTTTTCTTGTAAAAAAAAAACCACACATTTTTTACGTGGCATGCTTCTTTGTGTGTGCGGGCTTGTACAACCCCCCCCCCCCCCAAACACACACAGCCCTGAGTGTCACCTTTCATTAGAGCCTAAGATGAAGCTTCTATATTGAATCATTCAAAAGTTAGACGTTTTTTTTCCAAACTGTGCCATTTGGCACAATTTGTCACAGTTCAAAAACGCCTGGGAACAACCTAAGAAAAAAAGCTTTGTAATATATTCATTTTTTGTGGTATTGTTACAAAATTTTGACCTCAACTGGTTAACACTTGGTTCTACATTTCTGTTGCATTTTCAAGCCCATATCTGACAGCTGTGTGTTATTTGCAAGCATTTGTATCCAAAAAAAACACCCAGGCAAAATTTATTTTCTTCAAGTTCAGTATGTTTAGATGACTGTAACTCAGTGGCGAGAGCACTTAGAGAGATTATAACTGTTTTGCCAAAAAATTCAAAGTGTTTTCTTTTAAATGAGACCAACCCCATGAAGATGCTGCAAAGGGTTGAAGAACAGCTTTTGATTTACTTTGGGTATGTTATTTTTTGGCGTTTTTAGGGAAATTGACCAGAGTGCAAGGGGTTAAAACAGATTTCAGAAAAAAAAAAAATCAGAACACTGGATTTAAATATAACTTTAAACCAGCTAGCGTTAGGATGAAAAAACAAGTAACTCACCGAAGCCAGCAATCAGGAGCCTGTACCGATGACTGAGCGTCCCCGGGCTTCAGCTGAGAAGGATCCAGTGCCAGCAGGGAGCTGGCCTCCTGTTGCCACGCCGGGCGAGCCACCCTCATGGGTCACTTCGCTGGGGGGTCCTGGGACTGCATCAACCACCATGTCTTCTGCTGGGGCTGGACCTCCAGAGGGCCAGGCCCGACACGCCGCCGCTTGGATCGACAGAGTCCTGGACGGCGGTGGAGCTTGAGCTCAGGCAAGTGCTCTCCTTTGTTTTCATTGTCTTTATGTTGGAGAGATCTTGTCTGGCTCTTGGTGGGGAGAGCCAAGTGCAGTCACCAGCTGCACCTGAGTTCTCCTCGCCGGGCTCCACTGCTGCCGGTGGCCCTGACCTTGTGACTCTGTCCTCCTTATCTGAGCTTTTTCCCAGTGTCACCGAGACTCATCCTACTTCACCTGAGGTCTCCATGCATTTGGGCTCACCGCCTGAGGTCTTCATGGGTCCAGCTCTTCATACCAAGGCCATCGCAGGTGCTCTGTCCCAGCCAGGGGCCTCCGTGGGTGCTGCTTCCCCATCAGCCAAGGTCGTCGCGGGTGCTCCATCCAAAAACGGGGCCTCTGTGGGTGCTGCTCAGCCTCTGGACGAGGTTTTCGCGGGTGCTCCGTTGAATGCCGGGGCCTCCGAGGGTGCTGCTTGCCAACTAGGTGAGGCTGTCGCGTGTGCTCCGTCCAAGCCCAGGACCTCTGTCGGTGCAGCTTCTCCTCAGTCCGGGTCTCAATGGGTGTTGTGCTCCTGTCAGGGGCTGTTGCGGGTGGCGCACCCAAGTCTTAAACCAACATGGGTGCTGCGCTCCAGCTTAGGTCCGCTGTAGGCATTATGCTCTGTCCAGCCCGGAGCCACCGCGGGTGCCACCTTGGGCCAGCCCGGAGCCACCATGGGTGCTGCTATATCCCAGTCTGGGACCATTGAGGGTGCTACTGGCCAGTCCAAGGGCATCGTGGTGGTGCCCTCTCCTCTGCCCGGGGCCATCATGGTTCCTCCTCCTCCTCCTGACATCGTCGTGGGTTCCTCTGCCCCTCCCCTCCTCTTCGTTACTGGTTGTCCCTATTGGGCAGCCACCCCCTGGACCACCTTTCATGTTCAGGTGGTAAAAGAACTCTGGCAGACCACCTGACAGACTGTGCCGTTGGGTTGGGTGGCCCACATTCTCTGTCAGGTCGCCTGACTCTTACCATCATGCCATCTGCCAGGTCTGGGACTTTAAGCCGGCCTCCTGAACTGTCTAGCCCCCTGGTCAAGAGGGTCTAATGCTTTGGTTCTGCGTGGGTGTGGGTCCTGAGTGGGGTTTTTGGTTTTTGTTTCCTCTTAGTCTGGGTTTTGCTGGGTTGTGAGTTCTCAGAGTTTTTCTTATTTTCTCTGATTTGTTTCGGTCCCTGGGCAGCGCGGTGGCACAGTGGTTACGTAGCATTGCGGCAGCACAGCAACTCACCCTTGGCTGGGGGATCCTGAGTTCGATCCCAGCCCCCGACCAACAGTGATTTGTGTGGAGTTTGCATGTTCTCACCGTGTCTGTGTGGGTTTACTCCGGGATTTCTCCGGTTTCCTCCCACATGCCAAAAACATGCAAGTTAGGTTAACTGGCATTAAAACTGGGGATTCTAAATTGTCCTTAGGTATGACTGTGAGAGTGAATGGTTGTCTGTCTCTCTGTGTTGGCCCTATGATGGACTGGCGATCTGTCCAGAGTGTACCCTGCCTCTCGCCCAAAAGATGCTGGGATAGGCTCCAGCCCCCAGCGACCCGAAAAGGATTAAGTGGAAGAAGATGAATGAATGAATGTTTCGGTCCCTCCATGCCTGGGTCCCCCTCCTCCCGCCCGGGCTGGGGTTGTTTTCTTGTTTTTGGTGGGGAAGGTTCTTTGTGTGGGTGGGTCCTTTTCTTTCGATCTTGCCCGGGGTGTCTGGTCCACCCTTGAGGGTGGGGGCTCTGTCACAATCTCAGCATGGCGGAATGCCCCCCGTACTCTCTCTTTCCCTTTTTTTTTTTAATATTTGTACGGTGTTGTATTTTTGAGTTCTTATTCCTGTTACTTTGAGTTCTTATTCCTGTTCCAAGGTTGTCATAGCCAGGAGCGGCACTGGGGTTAAGCTCCCAGTGCTCATAAAATGCTCCTTATGGCGTGCGTCTCGAAAAGCCTCTGACAACTAAGTCCAACTCCTAGCCTGCCCGTGTGGTTTAGTCTCTAAGCCCAGCGGAACTGCTTTTACTAATAGGAGAAGGGGCGAGGGCGGATCTCTGGCGCCTTAAAACCAGATGCTTCGGGTAGATGGTGGCTCGTCAACCTGGGAAGGTAGCCCATCTAGGGGAAGGTAAACCCTGATTTCAAACCTCCGCTGCCTTGTGGCATACCCGGTCACGGGAAAGGCTTCGGGAGTCAACCCTGAGGAAAAATCCAGACTCGGAGCCCCTAAGGCAGTTCTATGTTGTGCTCAACATCGTTATGGCAGCTCCTGCAACGGCGCTGGTGCCAAACTGTAGCAGCCCTGCTGTTCCTTTGGATTCATCAGTGACGTGGAGAGGGGGGACATGCTGCATGGGCAACATCTTATCCTCCATATTTTCCTGCCCAGGCTTGAATCCTACCAACGCCCAACGCTGGAAGGCAGAACACCAGATCACTGGAGAGGACACTCCAGCTTCGCCTTTGGCGTAGACAAAACACGGGGAATGACAGTTACCGGTTATAAGCCACTGCTCAATTGGCGTAGAGCTCGGCGCCACGGGTTATTCCCGACGGTGGGAGGGATCATCGGATCTCACTGGACAGCTACCACCCGCCTCAAGCTGGGCAGCCCCCAGCCAATAAGGTGATGTCCCGCCACAGCTTGCTTTCCTCATTGGGTGCATGGGGATGAGGAGAAATCCGAACAGCAGGCTGAGAACTTTCGCACCAGGCAAGACAATAAAACAAAAGAGACCAACTCTAAAACTGGGAACTTGGAACGTCCGCACTATGATGACAGGACTCGCTACTAACCTCAAGGACATCAATGACACCAGGAAGACTGCCATCATCAATAATGAGCTGAAGAGACTGGGAGTGGATATCGCCACTCTCCATGAAACACAGTTGGCTGACGCAGGCACACTGAGAGAGAAGGACTACACGTTCTACTGGCAGGGAAAGGGCAGTGATGAACACAGGGAACACGGAGTGGGCTTTGCAGTGAAGAACACCTTGCTGAAGATGGTGGAACCGAGCAGCACTGGCTCTGCTCGACTCCTCACCCTCCGCCTGAACACCACTCAAGGCCCAGTCACCCTCGTCTGTGTGTATGCCCCAACACTGACAGCCACACCAGAGGCAAAAGACGAGTTCTACAAGAATCTCGCAACAACTGTCAGGATCGTCCCCAACTCTGAACAACTCATTCTCCTTGGAGACTTCAATGCCAGAGTGGGTGCTGACCACGACTCCTGGCCCTCCTGTCTTAGACCTTTTGGCGTGGGCAGAATGAATGACAACGGGCAGCGGCTGCTCGAGTTCTGCACATATCACGATCTGTACATCACAAACTCGTTCTTCAAGACCAAGCCCCAACACAAGGTTTCCTGGCAACATCCACGCTCAAAGCACTGGCACCAGCTGGACTTGATCCTGACCAGGCGCACCTCACTGAATAACGTGCTAATCACCCGTTCATTCCAGAGTGCAGATTGCGACACAGACCATTCATTGGTGTGTTGCAAGGTCAAGCTGCAGCTGAAGAAATTCCATCATGCTAGACAACCTGGAAAGGAACGGATTGACACCAGCAAGATGGCTCAACCAGAACTTGTTGAGCAGTTTGCCTCCACCTTTGAGAAGGAACTTGGTGTACCACAAGAAGGAGAATCTGCAAAGCAGAAGTGGGAAGAGCTGTGAAACACCATCCACCGCACAGCCTTGGCTACCTTTGGGAGGAAGACCTCGAAGTCACAGGACTGGTTTGATGCCAAGTTGACCGAGATGACCCCCGTCATTGAAGTCAAGCGCTCAGCACTTGCTGAGTACAAGAAGTACCCAAACGAGAAGAATCTCCAGATTCTAAGGGCTGCGAGAAGCAAAGTTCAGCAGACTGCTCGGCGCTGTGCCAACGAGTACTGGACTCAGCTCAGCCAAGACATTCAAACCGCTGCCATAACAGGGAACATCCGTGGTATGTACGATGGCATCAAGAAAGCACTTGGTCCGGCTCAGAGCAAGACGGCCCCCCTCAAATCCTCCACTGGGGAGATGATCACAGAAAAGAACAAGCAGATGGAGAGATGGGTGGAACACTACTCCGACCTCTACTCCAGACAGAACACCGTGACACCGTCAGCCCTTGATGCCATCGACTGCCTGCCATCCATGGACGAACTTGACGCCGAGCCAACCATCGACAAACTCAGCAAGGCCATTGATAGCTTGGCCGCTGGCAAGGCACCCGGCAACGACGGCATACCCCCCGACCTGATCAAGCACTGCAAGACCGCCCTACTGCTGCCATTGCATGACGTCCTCTGCCAGTATTGGAAGGAAGGTGCCGTACCACAGGACATGAGGGACGCCAAGATCATCACCCTCTACAAAAACAAAGGGGAGAGAAGCGACTGCAACAACTACAGGGGCATCTCCCTCCTCAGCGTTGTTGGCAAAGTCTACGCACGAGTTGTTCTCGTTCGTCTACAGAAGCTTGCCGAACGTGTCTACCCCGAGTCTCAGTGTGGCTTCCGCGCTGAGCAATCAACGGTAGACATGATATTCTCCATCCGCCAACTCCAGGAGAAATGCAGAGAACAGAACATGCCCCTGTACGTCGCCTTCATCGACCTCACCAAAGCATTCGATCTGGTCAGCAGAGAGGGCCTTTTCAAGATCGTGCCAAAGATAGGATGCCCACCAAAGTTGCAAAGCCTCACTGAATCGTTTCACACCAACATGCAGGGGATAGTGCAGCACAATGGCAACGTCTCAGAGCCTTTCAACATACGCAGCGGAGTGAAACAGGGCTGTGTACTTGCGCAAACCCTCTTTGGGATTTTCTTTGCTATGCTCCTGAGGCATGCCTTCAGCACAGCAACAGAGGGAATCTACCTGCACACAAGATCTGACGGCAGGCTTTTCAACCTCGCCCGCCTGAAAGCCAGAACCAAAGTACGCGAGGCTCTAATCAGAGACATGCTGTTCGCAGATGACGCTGCAGTCGCAACCCACACACAGCAGGAGCTTCAGACCCTGATGGACCGCTTCTCCCAGGCATGCAAGGACTTCGGGCTTACCATCAGCCTGAAGAAGACTAACGTCTTGGCGCAAGGCACGGAAGCACCACCAACCATCACCATCGACGACTACGAGCTGGAGGTCGTGAATCAGTTCACATACCTGGGGTCCACGATCAGCAACAACCTCTCCCTTGATACAGAGATCAACAAGAGGATTGGAAAATCAGCCTTTACACTCGCTCGCCTCACCACACGAGTGTGGGAGAATCCCAAACTCTCTGTCAAGACGAAGATGGCAGTGTACAACGCCTGCATCATCAGCACACTGCTCTATGGGAGTGAGACGTGGACAACATACGCCCGGCAGGAAAAGAAACTGAACTCCTTCCACTTGCGCTGCATTCGCCACATCCTGGACATATCCTGGCAGGACAAAGTGCCCAACACAGAAGTTCTGTCCCGCGCCGGCCTTCCCTCCATGTTCACTCTACTCAGGCAGTGCAGGCTCCGCCACGTTCACCGTATGGAGGATGGCAGAATCCCCAAAGACATCCTCTACGGAGAACTGGTGACTGGCAGGAGAGACATTGGCCACCCAAAGCTGCGCTTTAGAGACATCTGCAAGAGAGACATGAAGGCCCTGGAGATCAACACAGAGCGCTGGGAGGACCTTGCAACGGACCGCTCCAAATGGGAGAGGCACCCTGACCAGACAGCTCAAGGCGGGTGAAGAGAGACTGACTGCTGCAGCAGATGAAAAAAGGACCCGCAGGAAGAACCGCCACAGACCCAGCAGCACGGAGACCACCCACAAGTGCGACCTGTGTGACAGGGACTGCCATTCGCGCATCAGCCTGTTCAGCCACAGGCGGTGCTGTTCCAGCAGAGTAGACATTTAGGATTCTCTTCCATGGTCATCATAGACCGACGGAGGCCGACGAATTCCTGTTACTTTATCTTTGGTTGATTTTCACATATTCTGTATTGTTTCCTAGCGTGATTTATTTTCCTGTTTGTTCAATATAGTTTTGTTATTTACATATTTGAGGTACTTGTCTTTATTTGCCATCATATCATAATTGTATCCTGTTGTGTTTTTTCTCTCCCTCTCAGGGCTGCTGCTGTCAGTGGAACTTCCATGTGTTTTGCTATGTTGTGTTTACCCCTTTGCCTGTTCATGTGATCCACACCTGCATCCAGTTGTGTTCATTGACTCCAAGTCCTATTTAAGCTCCTTATTTCTGTCATTCATTGTTGGAGCTTCTGCTTTCTGTCGCTGTGCATCAAAACCCATTCCGTGTTCTATTGCCATTTTCTGATTAATCCCACCTTCTCCGTTACCTTCTCTGCATGTAAGTTATTTTGGCACTATTGGGATTTTTGGTTTTTTGCGCACTATTTGGAATTTTTGTTCCCTTCAATAAATATCACATCTACAGTTCAACGTGTGGATCTTCGTTCCTGCATCGAGGGGCAATTCATGACACTGATGGAGGTATGCATTCTTGGATAATGACTAAAATGGAATGGGTTCCTCTCTAGGCCATGAACCACCTCTAGTGAAAATTTCATCAAAATCATCATCTTCTTGTTTTAGATTTTATTGGTGGTTGGTAACCAGCTTACGGGTGCATTACCGCCACGTACTTCACTCTACATCGTCACTCCGTGTCGAAAGATTATATCATCACTCTTTATAAATCTGTCCAGCAGTTTTTGCATAATCATGTTTACAAGCAGAAAGATAACCTCAATTATATTAGCTCCTTTGTGAAGGTAATTATAATTACAAAAGATACAACTAAAAGAATTGATTCAAATATTGTTCCTAGAGCCAGAGATGTACAGAAATTGTTAAATCACTGGCTTAACAACAGACCTCTCTCTACTGGGCTGAATTCTTCTGTCTAAAGCTGAAGGTTTCTCTAGACTTTTGTATCCATGTCACTCTTTACACACATCTTCCAAAATAATCGAGACATCCAACTCCATTATCAGGGTTTCCTCTGGAAACATTTCTGTGTGGTGGCCCGCCTCCCTAAGGAAGTATGCCGCCACGCCTAGAATATATTAATTTAAGAAAAATGACATATGAAAGACCCCCTCATGGATCGTCACCTTATCGTGGTGGGGGGGTTTGCGTGCCCCAGTGATCCCAGGAGCTATGTTGTCCGGGGCAATTTGCCTCTGATAGGGTCTCCCAAGACAAACTGGTCCTGGGTGAAGGGCCAGACGAAGAACGATCCAACAGACTCTCATGATAAATTGTATATCAAGGATTCAGTGTACCCCGCCCGGTATGGGGTTACCGGGGCCCCACCCTGGAGCCAGGCCTGGGGGAGGGGCTCGAAGGCTAGCGTCTGGTGGCCGGGTTTCCACCCATGGGACCCGGCCGGGCTCAGCCCGAAGGAGTTACATGGGTCCGCCCTCCAGTAGGTTCACCACCTGCAGGAGGGATCATGGAAGTCCGGTGCTATGTGGATTAGGTGGCAGTCAAAGGCGGAGACCTTGGCGGACTGATCCCAAGCTTTCTAAACTGGCTTTTGGTACGTGGAATGTCACCTCTCTGGTGGGGAAGGAGCCTGAGCTGGTGTACGAGATTGAGCGATACCGGCTAGATATAGTCGGCCTCACCTCAACACACAGCTCCGGTTCCGGAACCAGTCTCCTGGAGAGGGGCTGGAGCTTGGCCTTTTCTGGAGTTGCCCCGGGCGAGAGGCGACGAGCAGGGGTAGGTATTCTTGTATCGCCCCACCTTGCTGCCTCTATATTGGAGTTTTCCCCGGTGGACGAAAGGGTTGCTTCCCTGCGCCTTCGGGTTGGGAAACGGGTCCTGACCATCATTTGTGCCTATGCACCAAATGATGTTTCAGAGTACCCACCCTTTTTGGAGTCTGTGACTGGGGTGCTGGAGGGTGCTCCTCCTGGAGACTCCATTGTCCTACTGGGGGACTTCAATGCGCACGTGGGCAACGACAGTGAAACCTGGAGGGGGGTGATTGGGAGGAACGGCCTGCCCGATCTGAACCCGAGTGGTGTTCAGTTATTGGACTTCTGTGCTAACCACAGTCTGTCTATAACGAACACCATGTTCAAGCATAAGGGTGTCCATATGTGCACCTGGCACCAGGACACCCTAGGCCGCAGGTCGATGATCGATTTTGTTATCGTATCATCAGACCTGCGACCGTATGTCTTGGACACCCGAGTAAAGAGAGGTGCAGAGCTGTCAACTGATCACCACCTGGTGGTGAGTTGGATCCGATGGCAGGGGAGGAAGCCATTCAGACCTGGTAGACCCAAACGTATAGTGAGGGTGTGCTGGGAGCGTCTGGCTGAGGCCCCTGTCCGGGAGGTCTTCAACTCCCACCTCCGGAAGAACTTCAACCACATTCCGAGGGAGTCTGGAGACATGGAGTCTGAATGGGCCATGTTCTCCACCTCTGTTGTTGAAGCGGCAGCCCAGAGCTGCGGCCGCAAGGTGGTCGGTGCATCTCGTGGTGGCAACCCCCGAACCAAGTGGTGGACACCAGTGGTGAGGGGGGCCATTAAGCTGAAGAAGGAGTCCTATCAAGCTTGGTTGGCTTGTGGGACTCCCGAAGCAGCTGAGGTGTACCGGCAGGCCAAGCGGAGTGCAGCTCGGATGGTTGCTGAAGCAAAAACCCGGGTATGGGAGGAGTTCGGTGAGGCCATGGAACAAGACTTTCGGTCGGCTTCAAAGAGATTCTGGCAAACTGTTCGGCGGCTCAGGAGGGGAAAGCAGCTCCCCGTCCACACTGTGTATGGTGCGGATGGGACACTGTTGACTTCAACTGGGGATATCGTCGGGCGGTGGAAGGAATACTTCGAGGATCTCCTCAATCCCACTGATACGCCTTCCACAGAGGAAGCAGGGTTTGGGGACGAGGGGGATGACTCGCCTATCACAGGGGCTGAGGTCGCCAAGGTGGTTAAAAATCTCCTTGGTGGCCGGGCCCCGGGGGTGGACGAGATTCGCCCCGAGTACCTCAAGGCCCTGGATGTTGTTGGGTTGTCATGGTTGACACGCCTCTGCAACATTGCGTGGAGGTCGGGGGCAGTGCCTTTGGCATGGCAAACCGGGGTGGTGGTTCCTCTCTTCAAAAAAGGGGACCGGAGGGTGTGCTCCAACTTTAGAGGGATCACACTCCTCAGCCTCCCTGGGAAGGTCTATGCCAAGGTACTGGAGAGGAGAGTCCGGCCGTTGGTCGAACCTCGGATTCAGGAGGAGCAATGTGGTTTTCGTCCTGGCCGTGGCACATCGGATCAGCTCTTTACCCTCTCGAGAATTCTTGAGGGTTCGTGGGAGTTTGCCCAACCAGTTTACATGTGTTTTGTGGACTTGGAGAAGGCATTTGACCGCGTCCCTCGTGGATTTTTGTGGGGGGTGCTTCGGGAGTATGGGGTATCGGGCTTGTTGTTACGAGCTATTCGGTCTCTGTACGACCGTTGTGAGAGTTTAGTTCGCATTGCCAACACTCGGTCGGAGTCATTCCCAGTGAGAGTTGGACTCCGCCAGGGCTGCCCTTTGTCACCGGTCCTGTTCATAATTTTTATGGACAGGATTTCTAGGCGCAGCCAGGGAATGGAGGGTGTCATGCTTGGTGACCACAGGATCTCATCTCTGTTGTTTGCAGATGATGTTGTCCTGTTGGCTTAATCCAGCAATGACCTACAGCTCTTGCTGGGACGGTTTGCCGCTGAGTGTGAAGCGGCTGGGATGAGAATCAGCACCTCCAAGTCCGAGTCCATGGTCCTCAGCCGGAAAAAGGTGGATTGTCCTCTCCGGGTTGGGGACAGGCTCCTGCCCCAAGTGGAGGAGTTTAAGTATCTTGGGGTCTTGTTCACGAGTGAGGGGAAAATGGAGCGAGAGATCGACAGACGGATTGGAGCAGCATCTGCAGTGATGCGGACGTTGTACCGGTCTGTTGTGGTGAAGAGGGAGCTTAGTTCTAAGGCAAAGCTGTCGATTTACCAGTCAATCTACGTTCCTACTCTCACCTATGGTCACGAGCTTTGGGTAATGACCGAAAGAACGAGATCGCGGATACAAGCGGCTGAAATGAGCTTTCTCCGTAGGATTGCTGGACTCACCCTCAGAGACAGGGTGAGGAGCTCAGTCATCCGGGAGAGGCTCAGAGTAGAACCGCTGCTCCTCCACATTGAAAGGAGTCAGTTGAGGTGGTATGGGCATCTGATTAGGATGCCTCCTGGACGCCTCCCACTTGAGGTGTTTCAGGCACGTCCCACTGGGAGGAGACCCCGGGGCAGACCCAGGACTCGGTGGAGAGACTATGTCTCCCAGCTAGTCTGGGAACGCCTTGGTATCCCCTCTGAAGAGCTGGAGCAGGTGGCTGGGGAGAGGGAAGTCTGGGCTTCTCTGCTTGAACTGCTGCCTCCGCGACCCGGACCTCCGGAAAAGCGGTAGAAGATGGATGGATGGATGGATGGATGGACATATGAAAGAAACGCTCTGCAAGCGTGGACACGAACAACGCGTGTGACTGTCACGCGCGTGGAAGCACACTGTGCGCCCGGGTTACCATTTCTGCAGGCAGAGCGTGTCTCTCTAGCATTGCTGTCCGAGAGAAGCATGAGCTTATTAAAGTACTTTAAACACGGAAAAAATGTACAAGAGATAAGCAGTGGAGGCATTTCTGGTGGTTTTAACCCACTGGTAACCGGAACACCAATGAGGAGTCGCTTGGCTAACAGGTCTGGTTAGCCTTCATTGCAGGGAAAGGCAAGAGTGACTGATGAATCGTTGAGGATTTACTTCACCAGTTACTGCAATATTAACTATCTACTTATTCTTATTATTGTCTTTGTGTCTCTGTAACTGCAACAAGAAGGGTTTTCCGGCCAACTCAACTAAAGGTGAAGCTAAAAAGTCTTATTTATATGGATTTGGACATGGCCATTTCACCCTGTACTCTTATCTGCGCTGCAAAAGCCCTGAGAAAAAGCTCCCCAAAAAAGGCAAACATGACGGGTAAGCAAATATCGCAATATGGCAGAGGCTATACAGTTAAAGTACTGTTAGCACTGCTACTTCTGGCAGGGGATATTCACCTTAACCCTGGACCTGCCACTATTAAACAGCAGACCACTGGGTTAGCACAAACATCTGAGCCGGCGGACTGGCTGTTTCTATCTACGGCCCGGCATAGCGAGTCGGGTGAGTCGAATTGCACTGAACAGACTCACATGTCTGATCCTGCTGTAAACAGCTGCGCTACGACCAAAATTTTGGAAACAGGAGCGGTTAAACAAATTGCAAATGAGGCGAGATCCGAAAACCGAGCTGTACGAAAGCAAAAACAACATCTATTTTTCCAAACTGTTAATCATGCACGAGTTCTTTGGGACGCAAAGGTTAAACCAAAGGGGATCCTCGGCGGACATCTAAACAGACGAGATTTCAGTGTTACTGTCTGATTCAAATCTGGACTATCTTTGTCTCTCAGAAAGCTGGCTACACAGGAACATAGACACTAATATGATCGATATTGTGGGTTATCAGTGTTTTAGAAAAGACAGACAGGCAGGGAGGGGAGGAGGTGTTTTAACTTACATCAAAGAAAAATTTAAATGTCAATTGGTTGATTTGAATACTTCACTTGAGTGTTTAGCTGTTAACGTATGCCTCTCACCGGTAATGAATTTCAACATTGCAGTATTGTACAACCCACCGTCACACAATTCTTCCTTTTATAATGAATTAAGTGATCTGGTTAAACAACTTGAGAGGAGCAGAGAAACCATATTTTATGGTGACTTCAATATCAACTGGTCTGATAAAAAGGACAAACAGAAACTGAAAAGCCTCATGACTAAATTTAATTACAAACAATTGATCAAAGGACCCACCAGGATAACCAAACAATCCAGAACACTTATTGACATGGTATTCGCTAATAAACCAGAACGAATAACCAGAACCTATAATCTTGTAACTGGTCTCTCAGATCATAACATGGTTCTTGCTGTCAGAAAACTCACTAAAAAGCGACTACAGTATTTTGGGGGAATCAATATTGACAAATCAAATTTTATTATTCCCAAATCAAAAAATGAGGAGTTTGAACATCACTTAGAGAATCAAAATTGGGAGCAGCTCATGTCAATATATGAAGTAGATGATTGCTGTAATTTTATAACTGCAACAATCACAAAGTCTATAGAAAAATTTACAAAGCAAATTAATAGCAGACAACAGAAGATTAGCCTACCATGGTTAAATAATGAAATAAGAAAACTTATGAAGAGGCGAGACTATGCATTGAAAACATCATTAACCTCTAAACTACAAAATGATCACCTTGTGTACAAAAGTTTAAGAAATAAAGTGGTACAAGAGCTGCGAAAATCAAAAGTATCTTATTACAATAAACTGATAGATCATGCAAAGGGTAACAACAGTTCCCTATGGAGGCATTTAAATAACTTAACTAATAAAAAAAACGATCAGAAGGGGGTAAAGGAACTTAGACTCAATGGCAAGACCGTCAGTGACAAGGCTACTTTGGCAAATGAATTTAATTCATACTTTGTGGGCTCTGTGGAAGACTTAACAAAAAATTTTGTGCTGCCAAATGTGCTCAACAACACAAATTCCATACTTCCAACAGATACTTTTCACATCGATGAGGTAAACAGGGATGGCAACAGGAAATTCTGATTTCAGCTGAAATCTAATTTGGTTGATTGACTTATGGGGGGGCCGGGGGGGCGCAGCCCCCCTGAAGCTGGGAGGTTTTCAGTAAAACATAAGTAATTTAGACTGAAAAAAATGATTAAAAAAAAATGAAATACTAGACTTAGATAAATCATTAAATTTAATGAAAAGTTAACTTACTTTTTCTTCAATGTTGTCTCACTGTCTTTAGTCCAACATATTTAACAGTTCTATTAGAGTTTTTTACACTATTTAAACTGGTCACCAAGTCACTTCTAATGTGAAACTTTCTTCTTTTTGGCAGCAAGCTGTGTCAGTCTCTGAACTTTGAACTTCATCTCCTTTTCTGGTTTCTTCAGAAACTGTCCAAGTGTTTCTGTTACCTCATTGAACTTTGAGCCAATTTTCACCTTTACTGTCACTTCGCTCCCCGAAGCTCCTGGGTTTTTATGATTTTTAAGTACCAGAACTGTGCTTACATGACATAAAACAAACAGCTGAATGCCACTTATTACTGTATAATATTGACTTATGTTCCAAGAAGATAGCATTCCTAAACTAGAAAAGCACTCAGAGCGCATCCCTCCGCCAAGGCTCCTTCCGTTTGTCATGGATCACCTCCAAAATGTAATGGTTTTGTGTGTAGGCCTATAGCCACTTGTGGTGAAAATTGCATCAAAGTCTGTCCATCAGTTTTGGAGTATTGTTGCTAACACAATGTGAGAAGATAAGCGCCTTGGCTGAGGTATGCATTCTCAGATCATCACCAAAATATAATGGGTTCCTCTCTAGCCCAAGAACCACCTCTGGTGAAAATTTTATCCAAATCCATCCAGTAGTTTTTGTGTAATCCTGCTGCACAAATACAAAAAAAGCCCTTGATGGAGGTATGCACTCTCAGATCATCACCAAAATCTAATCATCTGTTCCCCGTGCCATTGCACACCTTTCCTGAAAATTTCATGAAAATCCGTCCATCACTTTTCCTTGCTAACAAACAGACAGACAAGCCAACGCTGATGAAAACATAACCTCCTTGGCGGAGGTAAATATTCCAACAAGCATTATCCATCACATGCTTTAACACTTGATCAAATCAAAATCAGTTAATTTTATCTATTCCATAATAGAAATAAAATTCCAACATACCATTACTTTTTATAATTTCAGTATTCATTTCAGATCACCAGTTTCAATCTCCATTGAGTCTTGAGCAGCTCATTTTCCTCCCCCGCGCAGCTCAGCTCAAACAGCGGCTGTACGCTGCACTCAAACGGAAACCGAGTCGACTGGACTCCTGAACGGGAGCAGGTGCGTTCTGAGGTTAAAACAGCGCTCATTACCCACGTCTCGGACATGGGCATAGCGGCCGTCGTGGAGCAATGCGTTGCCGGTTCTTGGCAGCCGCTCACCTTTTTTTTTAAGCAGGTCTTTGCACGACAGTGAGCGTAAATACAGCGTGTTCGACAAAGAGTTAATGGCTCTCTACCTGGCGTATGCCACTTCCGGTTCTGGCTGAAAGGGCACACTTTCACTGCGTCGTGGACCATAAGCCGCTAACGTACTTAACGTACATATAATATACAAATAAAGCAGAATTCGGTGAATTACCGGAAAAATCGCATCCCTGAGAACAAGCCGAAATGAATTTTTGACAAAGCATACGAGCCATTTGATTGGTCCAATCGTTTGCAACTATCTAATCGCAGGGCTGTTTACAATACAGCAGTAGCTTGAGTACATCCGGGTTATCGCGAGACTTCGGGGAAGCGCCGAGCGCGTATGTTTTTTTTTCCAAACTTTATTGAGAACAAGGTAAAGGTACAAAATTATGACATAGATGATGATAAAATCGGCGGAAATCCGCGAATCGGCGGAAAATTGCCATCCCTGGGTAAATGAGGAGTTAATTGCTGGTATTGTCAAAACACTGTCAAACTCAAAAACTAATGATATCTACAATATGAGCACGTCCTTTCTCAAAATGCACAGCAAAATATTAATCAAACCACTGACTCATCTCATTAATCTCTCCATTAGGTCTAGTACATTTCCATCTGGCTGGAAAAAAGCTGTCATCATACCAGTTCATAAATCAGGCAGTAAAGACGATATATGCAATTACCGCCCAATCTCTATTTTACCAGTCCTGTCTAAGGTTCTTGAAAAAGTTGTAGCTACACAGCTGACTGAATATTTACAAGACAGTCAACTTCTTCATCCACATCAATTTGGTTTTAGACCAGGATACTCAACAGAAACAGCAAATTGTTGCCTTATTGAAAACGTCAAACAGTCCTTGGACAGGAGTAATGTGGTAGGAGCTGTTTTTCTAGATCTCAAAAAGGCTTTCGATACTGTAAACCACAGTTTGCTTTTATCCAAAATGGTATCTTTTAACTTCTCCCCAGATACATTAGAATGGTTTGCATCTTATCTCCAGAATAGAGAACAGTGTGTAAAAGTTCACCAGGATAAATCCTCATTTTTAAACAACCGCATGGGTATCCCACAAGGGTC
The DNA here is from genome assembly GCA_020510985.1 of Pholidichthys leucotaenia. Classification (NCBI taxonomy): domain Eukaryota; kingdom Metazoa; phylum Chordata; class Actinopteri; order Cichliformes; family Pholidichthyidae; genus Pholidichthys; species Pholidichthys leucotaenia. The sequence goes on along the minus strand of CM035845.1, from coordinate 10,302 downwards.
CATTCTTGGTCCTTTACTTTTCAGCATTTTTATTAATGACTTGCCGTTACACTGCTCAGCTGCAACATGCCAACTTTATGCAGATGATGCAGTTATTTACACAGCTGCCAAGACTCCAGCACAGGCTGCAGATGTACTGTCTACAAGTATGGTTGATGTCCAAGAGTGGCTCCTCCAGAACCATCTATTGCTGAACCTTCAGAAAACAGTTTCAATGTGCTTTTCAATCAAAAAATGTAACCTGCAACGTTTTAAAGTTAATATACATGATCATGACATCAGTTTAGCTACAGAATTCAAATACCTTGGCGTTGTACTAGATCCTCAACTCAAATTTAATCTTCATATAAAGAAAATTTCAAAAACAGTAAAAAAAAATCTGAACTGCTTTAAATTAATTAGATTTTACATACCTTACGAAGCAGCTGTACTGTATATGCATTCTATGGTTTTTTCTCATATATCATACTGTTTGACAGTCTGGGCTCAAGCAGCCCCTTCCACAATAACACATATAGGTTCATTATATAATCAAACCCTAAAAATCTTGGACAAAAAGCCCATTAGGTGGCATCACTGTAATATTTTTTAAAAAAATACAACCTATTGAGTTTTGAGAGTTTCATTGACCTCTGTTTTCTGAAATTAACTTTCAAATGTTTCCATAAATCAGCACCCGAGCCACTTGCTGGTTTCATCCAAAGACAGGACAGCAGCAGAGCCACCAGGAGTTCTGTTAACAATAACTGTAAAATATTCCACCGCAGAACCACATTTGGACAAACAGCTTTCTCTATAAAGGGCAGTCACATCTGGAACACAATGCCAAATGTAACTAGAAAAGCACTCGGAGAGCGCAGACCTCCGCCAAGCGCCACAATTCCCCCCATACAGTGTTTGTGTGTACGTTTTCAGATTCCCTGAGCATGAAAAGATATGACTAGCAATTGGATTCACAATGATTATTTGTTTATTTGACATGGACAGTGCAATAAACAGACAATTAATGAATGACAATCAATGTGATAGTGATAGGATTAGTGGCTCAGTAGTGTAAAATGGGGCTATAAGGGACGGCGGGTTAATAAGGGACACTTTTGTGGGAAATGTTTTAAATGTAATTCTGCTTTTTATTTTGAGCAGGACGCTGAGTTGTGTTGTTATTGTCAAATATCCATGAATCCTTCATCAAATCTAGGCGGAAGCAAAATTAAAAAAGCAGAATTACATTTAGAAAAGTGTCCCATATTACCCCGCCGTCCCTTATAGCCCCGTTTTACGGTTGTAAAAGCATTGCCTCCTTGGCGGAGGTAATAAAGTGAAGTGTTGGTGTGTCCATCTCCTCCACTGACGGATGCAGATTGGTTAGACAGGTTGCCGTGGGTTTTATATTATATTGGGGTTGCGCTCCGCAGCAAAACAGAATTTAGAGTCTTCCCCGGCAGAGAGGTCGTTTTTACGCAGCGCCTATAGCTGGGCGGGGAATTTGTGGCAAATAATGGGGCGGCGGACAGTGTCCGTGTCAGGTTTTGCAGCGTGGCGCAAAAGCAGCCACGCTGGCGTGCCCAGGGCAGCAGTGTTTTCCGCGTGCTTTTGTGCCTAAAATGTTGAAGAACACGGAGTTTGTGTTGGTCAGACACGACAACCAGCGCAATGTGCGCAGCGCCTATGGCTGGCAGAGGCACGCTGGGGGTCCGAGGCCAGTAGTGTTTTCCGCATGCTTTTGTGGCTAAAACGTTGAAGAAGGCGGAGTTTGTGTTGGTCAGACACGACGCCCAGCGGCCTCCATTGCGCCTGCGCACATGTTGAAAATGGCCCTATGTCACAGTGTGGAAAAATGCTTTAAAAAAATTCCTGTATCCAGACGGTGAACCGGATCACCCCCAAAATTTAATCAGTTCTTCCTTGTACCATTTCCAACAACGCCTGAAAGTTTCATGCAAATCCGTCCAAGACTTTTTGAGTTATCTTGCTAACCAACAGACAGACAGACAGACAGACAGACAAACACACAAACCCTGGCAAAAACATAACCGCCTCCTGGCCTTTTCGGCCTGGTGGAGGTAATTAAAATAATAACGGACTTTAAAACATTCCCTAAAAAGGTTAAAAACTGGCTGAAAAATAAACAAGAATGTTCCCATTTATGAAATGATTGTCTGCAAGGTGAGAGTGAATGAAGGGAAGGAATGAATGTGTTTGTTTATAGTGAGTGACGAAGGGAGGAAGGCCTGAAATAGACAAATGTGAGTCAGGTTGTTATATTTGTGTATTTATAATATTTATAATGTTTATAATTGTGTATTTATAATCTTTTTGCATTGATGTATGTGGTTATTGTGTATTTTCTTTATTTCTTTTCTTTTCTTTACTTGATTCTCTTTTCTAAAGCCCATCCAGGGACAAGAGTTGCAAATTAGCTAATAGCTATACACTCCATGTGCAACACATCAGATTGATTGTCATTGATTAATTGTCTATGTTTATTGCACTGTCCCTGTCAAATAAACTAATCTATCTATCTAACTAATAATTTATGTTCATTATTATGTACCTGGCAAGTTAACCCTTTGAGTGTGAGAATTTGCGTGTCCCTAGTGGCAGAGCGCAGCACTGCACCTGTCTTCTCACTCTGACTTTGTCAAAAGTAAGTGAGAAATTTCTGGGTTTTTTTTAAAATGTACTGATTTCTTGTTCATGTAAGATGATGAGGTACCTCTGTACAAAAAATGGTGTCAAAAGACTGAACCCTTTTTTGTGTAAATACGTCCAAAGTCCAGTTTTGACAGAGTTATGGAATTTAAAGAGGTGCTGTGACATTATGCAAATTAGATGCATAAATTTATTCCTATCTGAAACTTTGGATCATATTTTACATCTTTCTAATTGACAGTAAGTCATTATCTCTCACCACTTCCAAGTTGTAGCCTTGGAAATCTGAACAATTTTATTGACAAAAAATATTTACCACTCTTGACCACTATGGGGTATGTCGCAGTTCTGCACCATACACACTCAAAGGGTTAAGATGACCGAAATTCACGAAGTCAATGACTTTAATCTGTTAGCAGCCTTCAGACAAACTAAACATGCCGACATTTGGATTTCAAAATAAGGGAGGTTTTTCCTGCTGTCTGGTTGGTGAGATTTCTAAAAAATGATAAATACATAGAAATATTATATAACAGAAATAACTGCATATTTGGTCATTTAAGTTAATTTATTTCTTTAAATATAATTTTAAAAATGTATTTTTTTTTAATTCAGAGTTATTGTTCTATTCTGGCTCTACAAAATTATGGTCAAAAGTTTAAATTGTCTGAAGAAAAAAAGGAAAAAAATTGCCACGTTCTGTTTAACGTTGATTAAAAAAAAAAAACCCAGCAATTTTATTACAATCAGCCTTTGTCCATCAGACAGGCATCTTCACTGTCCAGTTTTAAAATTCCTCTTAAAACCCATTTTTAATCTCTGGTGTTTGACCCAGTCTGAGACATTGATTTTATTTGTTCTTATTGTCTCTACTGTTTTGAACTTAAACTGTATTTTATTGTTTTTATATTTTATTTATCGTTGATGTACAGCACGTTGTGTCAACTGTCATTTTTAAAGAGCTTTTTAAATAAAGTTGGATTGGATTAAAAAAGAAACATTAACCACAAAATAATCCACAAATTTATAATAGTCTCAAATGTACAAGAAAAGTCATAATGTTACAAGAGAAAATTACAAATTTGAGGAAAATGGTTGCAAATTTAGATAAATTTACAGAGAAAAGTAGAAAACTACAAGAAAATTGTTATAAATTATGGAGAAAAACCTCAAACCTTCAAGACTGAAGTCATTACTAAGTTTTTAAGTAGGTGCTCTTTGTACCTTTAACTCAACTAGAAATTTTTGGTTGTCTACTTTTAATTATTAATTTCAAAGCACTGCTTTTACATGAGTAGAATTTCTGGCTACTATACCCACCTCTGATCATGTAATTTAAGAGTGCATGAGTACATTACTATGTTTTTTTCTTCCCTTTCCTACTCTTTGTCAATGTAAAAAAACAAACACTAGAATAAAAATACAAAAAAAAAAAAAAATAGACATTTTGGTTATTTAGGTAAACCATGAAAAAAAAAATCCTGCAGGACAAAACATGACACTTGGCATTTTCTAGCCCGTTTGTATACCACCATAGACACAGAGAGAACCTGAATTAGACAGAGCTCAGAGAGGAAAAGATGAGACAGAAGAGAGGAGCCAAGGAGAGGAACGTGTTTAGGCAGAGAGTCCAGGAGAGGTGAGAGCAGAGGGAGGAGAGAAGGATGACACAAGTAAAAAGTCCAAACACAGGACATCTGGGTGGGACCCCAACTGGCCCAATATGCCAACATTCAAGCCTTGGTAGTACAATACTTCAAATGGTAAGTTCTAATATGCAATATTTCCGTGCAAAATTTTTTAAAAAAAAGTGTAAAATTAACATTTCCGGTTACAATCGTGTCATGTGTTTTCTCCACCGCCCCCGGAAAAATATGTTGCCACCGCGCCAAGGTCTTTAACCCAGAGGAAACACTGATATTAATTAGTTAATATTAACTAAGGTAAAGGTTAAAAACAGTTCATTTTCACTCTTGACTGAAACAAGAAAAACAAAAAAACAACAATTAAACAAAATGAACCAACTCGACCTCTTAACCACACCTGTTAGCTAAGCAACTCTTCCATTATTGCTCCCGTTACCGGTTCGGTAACGGTTCGGTTCGGTTCCAAGGTTGTCATAGCCAGGAGTGGCACTGGGGTTAAGCTCCCAGTGCTCATAAAATGCTCCTTATGGTGTGCGTCTCGAAAAGCCTCTGACAACTAAGTCCAACTCCTAGCCTGCCCGTGTGGTGTAGTCTCTAAGCCCGGCGGAACTGCTTTTACTAATAGGAGAAGGGGCGAGGGCGGATCTCTGGCGCCTTAAAACCAGATGCTTCGGGTAGATGGTGGCTCGTCAACCTGGGAAGGTAGCCCATCTAGGGGAAGGTAAACCCTGATTTCAAACCTCCGCTGCCTTGCGGCATACCCGGTCACGGGAAAGGCTTCGGGAGTCAACCCTGAGGAAAAATCCGGACTCGAAGCCCCTAAGGTAGTTCTATGTTGTGCTCAACATCGTTCTGGCAGCTCCTGCAACGGTGCTGGTGCCAAACTGTAGCAGCCCTGCTGTTCCTTTGGGTTCATCACTGATGTGGAGAGGGGGGACGTGCTACATGGGCAACATCTTGTCCTCCATATCTTCCTGCCCAGGCTTGAATCCTACCAACGGCCAACGCTGGAAGGTAGAACACCGGATCACTGGAGAGGACACTCCAGCTTCGACTTTGGCATAGACAAAACACGGGGAATGACAGTTACCAGTTATAAGCCACCGCTCAATTGGCGTAGAGCGCGGCACCAGAGGTTGTCCCCGACGGTGGGAGGGATCATCAGATCTCACTGGACAGCTACCGCCCGCCTCAAGCTGGGCAGCCCCCAGCCAATAAGGTGTTGTCCCGCCACAGCTTGCTTTCCTCATTGGGTGCATGGGGATGAGGAGAAGTCCAAACAGCAGGCTGAGAACCTTCGCACAAGGCAAGACAATAAAACAAAAGAGACCAACTCTAAAACTGGGAACTTGGAACGTCCGCACTATGATGAAAAGACTCGCTGCTAACCTCAAGGACATCAACGACACCAGGAAGACTGCCATCATCAATAATGAGCTGAAGAGACTGGGAGTGGATATCGCCACTCTCCAGGAAACACGGTTGGCTGACGCAGGCACACTGAGAGAGAAGGACTACATGTTCTACTGGCAGGGAAAGGGCAGTGACGAACACAGGGAACACGGAGTGGGCTTCGCAGTGAAGAACACCTTGCTGAAGATGGTGGAACCGGGCAGCACTGGATCTGCACGACTCCTCACCCTCCGCCTGAACACCACTCAAGGCCCAGTCACCCTCGTCAGTGTGTATGCCCCAACATTGACAGCCACACCAGAGGCAAAAGACAAGTTCTACGAGAATCTCGCAACAACTATCAGGATCATCCCCAACTCTGAACAACTCATTCTCCTTGGAGACTTCAATGCCAGAGTGGGTGCTGACCACGACTCCTGGCCCTCCTGTCTTGGACCTTTTGGCATGGGCAGAATGAACGACAACGGACAGCGGCTGCTCGAGTTCTGCACATATCATGATCTGTGCATCACAAACTCGTTCTTCAAGACCAAGCCCCAACACAAGGTTTCCTGGCAACATCCACGCTCAAAGCACTGGCACCAGCTGGACTTGATCCTGACCAGGCGCACCTCACTGAAGAACGTGCTAATCACCCGTTCGTTCCAGAGTGCAGATTGTGACACAGACCATTCATTGGTGTGTTGCAAGGTCAAGCTGCAGCTGAAGAAATTCCATCGTGCTAGACAGCCTGGAAAGGCACGGATTGACACCAGCAAGATGGCTCAACCAGAACTTGTTAAGCAGTTTGCCTCCACCTTTGAGAAGGAACTTGGGGTACCACAAGAAAGAGAATCTGCAAAGCAGAAGTGGGAAGAGCTGTGAAACACCATCCACCGCACAGCCTTGGCTACCTTTGGGAGGAAGACCTCGAAGTCACAGGACTGGCTTGATGCCAAGTTGACCGAGATGACCCCCGTCATTGAAGCCAAGCGCTCAGCACTTGCTGAGTACAAGAAGTACCCAAACGAGAAGAATCTCCAGATTCTCAGGGCTGCGAGAAGCAAAGTTCAGCAGACTGCTTGGCGCTGTGCCAACGAGTACTGGACTCAGCTCAGCCAAGACATTCAAACCGCTGCCATAACAGGGAACATCCGTGGTATGTACGATGGCATCAAGAAAGCACTTGGTCCGGCTCAGAGCAAGACAGCCCCCCTCAAATCCTCCACTGGGGAGATGATCACAGAAAAGAACAAGCAGATGGAGGGATGGGTGTAACACTACTCCGACCTCTACTCCAGACAGAACACTGTGACACCGTCAGCCCTTGATGCCATCGACTGCCTGCCATCCATGGACGAACTTGACGCCGAGCCAACCATGGACGAACTCAGCAAGGCCATTGATAGCTTGGCCGCTGGCAAGGCACCCGGCAACGACGGCATACCCCCTGACCTGATCAAGCACTGCAAGACCGCCCTACTGCTGCCATTGCATGACGTCCTCTGCCAGTGTTGGAAGGAAGATGCCGTACCACAGGACATGAGGGACGCCAAGATCATCACCCTCTACAAAAACAAAGGGGAGAGAAGCGACTGCAACAACTAGAGGCATCTCCCTCCTCAGCGTTGTTGGCAAAGTCTACGCATGAGTTGTTCTCGTTCGTCTACAGAAGCTTGCCGAACGTGTCTACCCCGAGTCTCAGTGTGGCTTCTGCGCTGAGCAATCGACGGTAGACATGATATTCTCCATCCGCTAACTCCAGGAGAAATGCAGAGAACAGAACATGCCCCTGTACGTCGCCTTCATCGACCTCACCAAAGCGTTCGATCTGGTCAGCAGAGAGGGCCTTTTAAAGATCCTGCCAATGATAGGATGCCCACCAAAGTTGCAAAGCCTCATCGAATCGTTTCACACCAATATGCAGGGGATAGTGCAGCACAATGGCAACGTCTCAGAGCCATTCAACATACGCAGCGGAGTGAAACAGGGCTGTGTACTTGCGCAAACCCTCTTTGGGATTTTCTTTGCTATGCTCCTGAGACATGCCTTCAGCACAGCAACAGAGGGAATCTACCTGCACACAAGATCTGACGGCAGGCTTTTCAACCTCGCCCGCCTGAAAGCCAGAACCAAAGTACGCGAGGCTCTAATCAGAGACATGCTGTTCGCAGACGACGCTGCAGTCGCAACCCAAACACAGCAGGAACTTCAGACCCTGATGGACCGCTTCTCCCAGGCATGCAAGGACTTCGGGCTTACCATCAGCCTGAAGAAGACTAACGTCTTGGCACAAGGCACGGAAGCACCACCAACCATCACCATCGACGACTACGAGCTGGAGGTCGTGAATCAGTTCACATACCTGGAGTCCACGATCAGCAACAACCTCTCCCTTGATACAGAGATTAACAAGAGGATTGGAAAATCAGCCTTCACACTCGCTCGCCTCACCACACGAGTGTGGAAGAATCCCAAACTCTGTCAAGACGAAGATGGCAGTGTACAACGCCTGCGTCATCAGCACACTGCTCTATGGGAGTGAGACGTGGACAACATACGCCCGGCAGGAAAAGCGACTGAACTCCTTCCACTTGTGCTGCATTCGCCACATCCTGGACATATCCTGGCAGGACAGAGTGCCCAACACAGAAGTTCTGTCCCGCGCCGGCCTTCCCTCCATGTTCACTCTACTCAGGCAGTGCAGGCTCCGCCACGTTCACCGTATGAAGGATGGCAGAATCCCCAAAGACGTCCTCTACGGAGAACTGGTGACTGGCAGGAGAGACGTTGGCCGCCCAAAGCTGCGCTTTAGAGATATCTGCAAGAGAGACATGAAGGCCCTGGAGATCAACACAGAGCGCTGGGAGGACCTTGCAATGGACCGCTCCAAATGGAGAGGCACCCTGACCAGATAGCTCAAGGCGGGTGAAGAGAGACTGACTGCTGCAGCAGATGAAAAAAGGACCCGCAGGAAGAACCGCCACAGACCCAGCAGCACGGAGACCACCCACAAGTGCGACCTGTGTGACAGGGACTGCCATTCGCGCATCGGCCTGTTCAGCCACAGGCGGTGCTGTTCCAGCAGAGTAGACGTTTAGGATTCTCTTCCATGGTCATCATAGACCGACGGAAGCCGACAAACCAGCAGGTTAAAACCATGATTAATGCCTCCAGTGCTTACATACCTCTTCTGATTTTTTTCTGCGTTTAAAGTAATTTAATAAGCTTGTGTTTCTCTCGGACAGTCACACTAGTAGCGAGACACTCTACCTGGCTGGTGACTAGAACACGCGGGCAGGGCGCTTCTCTCCGCGTGGATCACGGTCACACGCATTGTTCATGTGCGCACTTGCAGATTGTCATTCCTTCATAAATTTTTCTTAAATTTACAGTTAGGCCCAGAAATATTTGGACAGTGACAAGTTTTGTTATTTTAGCTGTTTACGAAAACATTCAGGATACAATTATATAATCAATATGGGCTTAAAGTGCAGACTCTCAGCTGTAATTTGAGAGTATTCACATCCAAATTGGAGCAAGGGTTTAGGAATTACAGCTCTTTAATACATAGCCGCCTCTTTTTCAAGGGACCAAAAGTAATTGGACAATTGACTCAGAAGGCTGCAAAAAAAAAAAAAAACAAGGCTGCATGGGCTCTTCCCTCGTTAACCTGTCATCAATTAAGCAGTTAAAAGGTCTGGAGTTGATTCCAGGTGTGGCGTTTGCATTTGGAAGCTGTTGCTGTGAACCCACAACATGTAGTCAAAGGAGCTCTCAATGGAGGTGAAACAGACCATCCTGAGGCTGGAAAAAAAAGAAGAAATCCATCAGAGAGATAGCAGAAATATTAGGAGTGGCCAAATCAACAGTTTGGTACATTCTGAGAAAGAAAAAAAGAGTGCACTGGTGAGCTTGGGAACTCAAAAAGGCCTGGACGTCCACGGGAGACAAAAGTGGTGGATGATCGCAGAATCCTTTCCATGGTCAAGAACAACCCCTGCAAAACATCCACTCAAGTGAAAAACACTCTCCAGGAAGTAGGTGTATCAGTATCTAAGTCTACCATAAAGAGAAGACTTCATGAGAGTAAATACAAAGGATTCACCACAAGGTGCAAACCATTAATCAGCCTCAAAAATAGAAAGGCCAGAATTGACTTTGCCAAAAAACACCTGAAGAAGCCAGCCCAGTTCTGGAACAGCATTCTTTGGACAGATGAGACTAAGATCAACCTGTACCAGAATGATGGGAAGAAGAAAGCTTGGAGAAGAATTGGAACAGCTCATGAAAGCACACCACATCTTCTGTAAAACATGGTGGAGGCAGTGTGATGGCATGGGCATGCATGGCTTCCACTGGCACTGGGTCACTTGTGTTTATGGATGATGTGACAAAAGACAGAAGCAGCTGAATGAATTCTGAAGTGTATAGGGATATACTTTCTGCTCAGATTCAGCCAAATGCACCAAAGTTGATTGGACGGCGCTTCAAAGTACAGATGGACAATGATCCACAACATACTGCAAAAGCAACCCAGGAGTTTTTTAAAGCAAAGAAGTGGAATATTCTGCAATGGCCGAGTCAATCACCAGATCTCAACCCAATCGAG